>OX461809.1:43829186-44372790 GCA_949802685.1 Dicyrtomina minuta | reverse complement strand
ATCTGTGAGTGAGCTGACGAAAATTTGAATTTTTTCATCTACTAGTTCAAGAGATAGACGTTTTGAATGGGGAAAACCGTGGTCTGAGTCTATTTCAAATATTTCAATGAACACCTATTTTTTGGTTTTTATTTAATTGTGAAGTAACCTCTTGACCCCTGGGGGTCAACTAAAGTTTAAACATAGCACCTAGTTGATTGTCACCAAAAATAATTATCTCGTTGAATATTCGTGCGTGGGGGGAAGTTACCCCCCAAAACATGTCTGAGTCTATTTCAATGAAACACACTGTATATCATTGGAAAGCTAATCACCAGTAGAATTCAATTAACGGAATGGAGACCCCATTATAACAAAACGTTTTCAAAATAACGGTCATTTTAATTTTTAAATGCCGCCACAAATTTTTTGTATGGGTCGCAATCAAAAAACCAAAAAATTGTGTGTGCATATTTTTGAAGAGCTTTCAAATGATATGTCAGTCGATACAATCCGTTAACATTTTTTAATTTGCAATTATGTTATTTAAAAAACAATTACAAAATAATAACTATCGTGCGTGCACACTAACGATAAGTTATTAAGATTTGCCTAATCTTTACGGTTTACCGTTAATAGTATATCATGTTTGTGTAAGTTTACTGAGTTACCGGTCGAAATCTTCATTTACACAATATTTAAAGTTTTGGCGGGAAATTCAGCTAACCCGTTTACGGCCTTCTTCTCTTTATTTAAAACCTGGTAATTGACAACTAAAATTTGGCGGCAAATTCAAAATGTTTAATTTTGCTGTTAAATGTAATATTTAAAAGTTACGTATGTTACATAATTTTAAAACCAGAAACTGTCTTTTCACCATAATTACGTACGTCATAACAAAATAAGACTTACATTTAGACTGAGACTCATCAGCAGTTTTATTTATTTTAATATATTTAAGAATACGTTATAATTTTATTGTTACCGTTTTTATCTTGTAGTAATTATTGTAGCGTGTCTACAATAGCTTGCCATGCTGTCTGGTTCTAACATTTTTACACTAATCCATTAATCTTATTAAATCGTCTTAATATGCCATTATTAATTAGATAGTGAAGGGGGCCCGAAGTAGATGCTGAGCTTACAGCGAATATTGGCTTTAAATAAAGAATTCTATTGTATCAACGATCAAACTACGACAGCGCCTAACTCTCTTTCTTCCTTTTCCTCTCTTTCTTACTTTGTTTAAAACTATGGTAGCACACACAATTTTATATCTTGGCGGGACGGACAGAAGACTGTAGGAGTGTTGACGACTGGGCTTCGAACACTTTGATTTGGAAAGATTTGTGCTCGTACGAATTCTTCGAGTACAACGATGTATGTACGAATGCATTTATGAATGCATGACCGTATGTATTTACGTTTATATGTGTGTCCGTATGCATGTATATATGAATGTTTATACGTATGTATGTGTGTAAAAATGTAGGTCCGTATGTATGTATGTATGTGTGTAAAAATGTAGGTCCGTATGTATGTATGTACGTGTGTA
Source organism: Dicyrtomina minuta (assembly GCA_949802685.1). Lineage (NCBI taxonomy): Eukaryota > Metazoa > Arthropoda > Collembola > Symphypleona > Dicyrtomidae > Dicyrtomina > Dicyrtomina minuta. Next base: position 44,371,256 of record OX461809.1, on the reverse strand, counting down.
TTTATGTATTTACGTATGTATGTATGTACGTGTGTATTTATGTATTTACGTATGTATGTATGTACGTGTGTATTTATGTATTTACGTATGTATGTATATGTATGTAAGCAGATTCTCCCGCGCGCCGTTCAAAAAGACAGACGTGGACAAAAATAGTGCTGTAGAAGCAATTCTAAAAATTTCAATTTTCGACTTCAAAACCCAAAATAAAAACAATAACCTCACCGGTAGACGATGGCCAACTCATCAGGAAGCACCGGATCCGGTAAAGGTAATTGTTAGTGTTTTTATTTTCGAAAATACTTTCCAACTTTATGAAGTTGGACATTCCAAATGTGCAAAGACTTGGGTGCCAGAACTCCTTCGTGCTATTTGCGATAGCTGGCGGTCGCATGGTAGCAACAGCGGTGTCGCACAAACAGTTTCCGCACAAATGGCAACTAAACCAGCAACTCTTTTAACGGTGAATTCATGCGGGACATGGGCTGATGGCCGTACGCCCACTGAATGGCACCGACAGAGTTTGCTGCACATACTACACAATATTGTTTTGGCAGAACTACACATACCAACTTTTATTTTAAGTGGTATTTGGATTTTTGTCAACAATAATGTATTTTGTACACTGCACACAGACATAAAAAATTATATTTTTTTCCCTATGTAAGTGTGCAGTGTGAAATAATTATCTATGTATTTATTTATAAAGTAATAATAAAACTATTATAGTACAACCTCGTACAATTTACACTGTCTTCTATTCCAGACTTTGATAGTGCAAATGTACTTAGTCCTCTTACTAAAAAGGACATAGAGGTTGATGTGCCTGCAACAGTGGAGGAATTACTTCTCCATAAGGACGTTGTACACTCTGTTAAGGACAGCAGCACACCTAACACTGAAGGCAAGGGGGAAACCTCAAACACCGGTGTTGATGGTAAGGCTCCTGAACAAAATGAGGGGAAAAACACCCAGCCTAAAAAAAGGGACTGGAAAGCCGTTCGACACCGAAGTAAGCAACTGAAAGCTGAAAGAGCCGAAGCTGTCAAACTTGCAATCGAATCTGGAACTCCACTCCCGGAAAAAAACCACCTGGTGGACAAAAGAGGGGTCTTTCCACTCCATCACCAGGATCCGGCAAAGACACCACAGGGAGGAAGAGAAAGAAGAGCAGAGGAGAACCTTGCACTCCCAACACATCCTTAAACTTGAAATCAGGGGGGGAGGGGAAACCCGACCCACCAAAAAAAGCAGGGCGAAAGCCACCTTTGACCAAACCTGGAACCAAGGGCGAGAGAAAACCACCAATAAAGTATGTGTCAGTCGAAACACCGTGCACGGACTTCACAGTAATTGTCACCTTTGCAGGGAACTCAAAAACTGACAAAGTCCCAGGACTGGCTCTCTCGCACTACATCATTGCATTGTCAGCCCGAGAAGCAGAAAGGATTGCAGGACTAGAAGATATACTTCAGATCACCACTCCTTTTCTGACTTCAAAAGGACAAATTAGAGTGAACTGCAACAATGCCTACTCAATAAACTGGGTCATCACTATTGTATTGTATCGTATTTGAAGGGATCGCATACAGTATGATACTTTGTGAAATGCCGCTCAAGCCACTGATAGGCCCATTGCAGACTACTCTTATACTATACCTTTAATTTTGGCCTTACGCAAAACGAACTGTTGCCATGGTATATGACAACAAGTCTTTCGGTGTAGCCAGTAGTAGTTGATCAGTTGTCAAAATGCATGCACCAAGATAAATGTTTCTGATCATAGTGTATCTCGTACACTCTGCCAGAAATTGACGTGCTGTTTCCTGCTCTAGTCCACAATGTGAACACAAAGGTGAAATAGCTAGTCTCATCCTGTGCATATGTGCCTGGAATCTTCCGTGACCAGTGGGTATTTTGACTGGCCATTTTAAATAAATGCGCGAATATCTTGTAAGCGAGTGATTTCCATACCAAGGTTTGTCTATCCATCGCTTAGATTGCGCACATGTAGTTATTTTATCACACCTATCTGTGTGTGCTTTCCTTTCTCTAGAGCAGACAGCCATGTTAACCACAGATGTGGCGATACAAATAGAATGCACTGCCTCTTGTGTAGAGACAATGTTTTCATACGATGCTTTGGCGAGGCGATCTGCCTCGTCATTGCCTCATTAGCCAGAATGACTTGGTATCCATAAAAGTCTAACTACGTTGCCTGTGGCCAGACGGTTAAGACTTTCGTGACACGCAAGCACTAGCGTGGACACGGTGGTATCTTTTACCAGCGCATTTAAGGAACTTAGGCTGTCGCTAAAGATGTGTATTGTTTGAACTTTACACCCCATTCCCAACAGCCTATTGGCCGTGTGTAGGATTGCAAAGATCTCACACTGAAATACAGTAGCGTACTTGCCTAGGTAGATGGATTCTGAATGCAGTGTTTCTCGTGTGTTGGATTGACACAGCTCAATGAGAACACCGCTTCCTGAGAGAGGCCCATTTCTAGATCCGTCTGTGAAGCAGACATACCCATGTGCTAGTTCCGATAGATCACTGTCCCAGGCATTCCTGGGTAGATTTTCTACTAAGTAGTAGATGCTATTCTTTGGAGTAAGGATGCTACAGTCAGTGCCCATTTGATTGATTGATTTATTACGGAGTTTAGCTTCGCGTTATCGGGCTTGGCCCATGACACGATACAATATACATGTTTGATTAAACATTTTACATAGGATTTTCTTATATAATATAATAATTATTTTAATGATAAGATGTCGATTTATTTACATACAATTTTTTTAGCATGACAATGTGGTACCCTTACACTCTTATATTATGTTATCCTTACATTACAATGTCATATTACCCTTATGTTCTAATTCTATCTATATTACCCTTACATTACGCGTTCAGATTATCCTTACGTCAAGATATTATATTATCCTTACAAAAGTAAGCCAGTAATAATTAAAGTTAAAGAATTAGTTATAAGATAATTAGGAATAATGAAATCTTTATTTTTTCTGGACAACGGCTCTACATCTACAAAACAAGAAAACAAGAAGACACCTAATTTAAATTCTTCAAAACCTGTGTTTTGATGTTAACTAGCGGTGAGATAACCACCGGTGATCCAACCACCGGTGATCTAACCACCGGTGATCCAACCACCGGTGATCTAACCACCGGTGATCTAACCACCGGTGATTTAACCACCGGCACTTCAACCATCGGTGGTTTTTACACAAAATATATAATTAAAGTTAGGTAATTAATCTTGTAGTGTTAGAATGACCTTGAAATAATGCACAAATGCACTAACCTAACCTAGGAAAAGGGGGGAATAATGACTTAGAATAAAACTGGAAATATAGAATTTCGAAACATGCCGTTACCATTATCACCATAATCACCCAGTTATCAGTTAAATGTTTAAATTATATTTATTAATTCATTTGCCAATAACAAATTGGTATAAATATATCAACACACACACAAAAGGTCATCTCATCTCAAGTGCCGACATTCTATCAATTCTACAGTCAGTTAACAGTGAACGACCTGAGTGCTTGCATTCATACGGTCATTTCTCCTCTCCCACTGCTACACAAAGCGCGTAACACACATTTTAATTACATTGTAACTTACATTCTAAGAATTTAAAATCACTTCTTAGTTTAAAGGTCACGCCAAATTTTTCAAACATTCTTCCAGCCAGCCTTATGAATGACAGACATCGTATGCAATGCTATGGATGCTGTCAATGTATAGATCTATTAGATTGAGTTTTCATTATTTACAATATACATTGCTACGCGATTTCAAACGGACCTGTACAGTGAGACACCAATAACACGAAGACCTCAGTGATACCCGTACACTACAAACACTACAGTAAGACCTTTATAACACGGCCACCATAGTCGGACAAAAAAATCAATACACAACAGTGGAACACGTATACAACGGACACAGATAAAGAATTGACTATTCGGGGAAGAAGCAAGGGTTTATGCGAATGCACGCCTGAGCACCAGCTAATACGCATAGCTTAATAAAACAGAAACGGATAAAAAGGTGACTAGACAGGAAAGGAGTAAGGGCTGATGCGAATGCGCGCCTGAGCATTAGCTATTACGCATAGTCAAACCTGAAGTACTGTAACAACATAACTCGTGATAGCTAATGGGGATACAAAGATCCTTGCAGCCAGCACAAAACAAACAAACAACAAAATAAACACCACTCACTGAAAGGGCAGCCAACAAAAGAGGCAGAGACAGCGAAGACTCATCCTCCAGAACTGCAGAAAACGTAAAAAAAACAAAAGCGAAGAAATAAGGGAAAAAATGGAGGAAGAAATAGTAACATTATTTGCACAGCTCAATAGCAAGATAGATACGCAGGCTGAAGCAGAAAGCAAACAGCTAGAGGTCTCCACAAACGCTATCTTCAAAAATGTCCAAGAGATACGTGCTAAACTAAAGGAGCAACACCGACTCTACAAGAAGCTGTTAGCACGGACTTTAACACCGAAGGAGACTGTCACCAACCTTACGACCACTAACGCCTTTCTGGAGACTGAACTGGCCAAATGCAAGAAGCAAATTGAGCGAATCTCCAATGACGTCAGACAATACAACATACTTATCAAAAGAATAGCTGAGTCAGGCACGGAATCAAAGGAAAATCTCAACCAGGCAGTACCCAAATTAATACATATCGAACTTAAGATAAAAGTGGACGTTGAAGTAATAGGCCGTCTCAGGCCGTATGAAGTAGAAAAGAGCCGTACTATCCTTGTCACCTTTCTAAAAAGGCAAGACAGAACAGCAGTCCTTACGGCCAAGCAACAACTCGAAGGCAGAAGCGGAAGTCTGGTATTTATAAATGCGGACCTACCTCCATAATTAAGTCAAAAGAGATTTGAGTAAAGAGAGAATAAGAGACTGAAGAAGACGAAAATGTACACAAACAATGGACAAACATCATAGGAACTCGGCAGGCACATACAACACCATGTAAAAACTGTAAATACAATCTTATACTGGAACATAAACGGAATTAATAACTATACAAATGACAAAGCAAATACTGTTTCAAAACTTGACGTGGATATCTTCTGTTTATCTAAAACTTGGACTAGCGTAATAACTGACGGCTTAAGAAAAACTTTCCACAAATTTTAATTAAATGTTATTCCAGCTGTAGAAGAGAGAGGAAGAAAGAGTGAGGAAATGATTATCGGCTTTCAAAACAAAATAAATAAACAATGCAAAATTATCCATACTAACAAATTCAAAATCCTTATAGAAGTTTTACTAAATAAGAAAAAGTTATACTTTGTTTTACTTACATACGGCCCATACTATAATGGCGAACAACTGGACAATCTTAGAAGAAATAATAGCCATCAACAATTTAAAATACGTCCTAATGGGTGACTTCAAAAGCAGGGTAGGAAAATTCCAAAATCCAACTAATAACACACTAATCTTTGTAAACAAACGGGGCAAGAAACTAATTAATTTTATTTTAACTAATCAGCTAGCAATTCTTAACAGCAGTAGTACATCTGACAAATGCGGAAAACCAACCTACATAGAACAAAACTATGCATTAGCAGCAGCAATGCCATTGACGAGTTTCAAGACTTCAAAGTAATTGAGATTATCGAATCTGACCACCTTCCTTTACTGTTAAGTGCTCAGCAAAATAACCAGAATGTACAACAAATCGTGATCAAACCAAGTAACAATATAAAATGGTGCAAGGACAAAGCATTGATCTTCTGACAAAATCTAAGCATTAACAGTACAGAGCTTGACTTAAGCAATTGCAGCTACCCTCAACTCAAGCTAATACAACAGACTGCCAAACAAACTAAAATGGCCCCAAAACGTAACAATAAAAAAAAACTTTGGCTCAAAATGGTTCCACAAGAAATGCAATGAAGCTTAAAGAAAAACAATTTCGTGGCTCCATAAATATAGAGAAAACAAATGCTCGAATTCCGCTCATACCGAAGTCTTTGCTGTGACAAAAAGGAAACTTTTCACCGTAAAATCCAACAAGAAATCCATCACAGCAAGGACTTAGCAGGGTACTAAAAAACCATCAATATTTTCAGAGACAAAAAATACAGTTTTAGAACAAATCATTTTGCAGAAGAGATTTGGGACGCACAATTTAGATATCTGTTTGAAAGTGTTAGCAAAAACGAAGAAGTTGCCGGCCAAAAACAGCGAGCCACTGCAAAGGAGTGTCTTGTACTCAACGGAGAGATAACCAAAACAGAGTTGATAAGAGCCACCAGCAAACTAGCGAATAACAAATCTCGAGGCGCGAACAGCATACCTTACGAGGTGAAAAACTCTAGACAGTACTTGGTATGATTACTTACTTCAAATTCTTAATAAAACCTTATATGGACGGATACCAAAAGAGTGGGGAGAAATCATAACAGCACCAATCTACAAGAAAGGTGACGACTGCCTTCCTAGTAATTACAGGCCCATCGCCCTTATTAACACCATTACCAAGCTCTACACCTGCATTGTGTCGAACAAACTCAACTCTTACTCCTCTATAAACAACATTACATAAGAAAATCAGGCAGCGTACAGGAAAAGAAGAGGTTGCACAAATCACCTTTTTGCTCTTTATACATGCATTTTCAAGCAGCTGAAAAGACCAGCGTTGCAAAACAAAGGCAAGCTCTTTGCTTTTTTTGTATATCTTAGCCACGCTTTCGATTCAATTAAAAGAAACAAGCTATGGATCAGGCTGAGAGAAGCGGGACTAAGTAAACAATATGTAACAAACATCAAAGAGCTTTACGACTAGGCAAAAACCAAGGTTCGCTGTAAAGATGGCTTTAATGACATAATCAAAGTAATAAGCGGTGTGCTGCAAGGAAAAACTCTGTCTCCAACTCGTTTTAGCATATACATTGATAAAAATTACTGAGATTCTCCAAAAAAGTGGAATCTAAGGGATACACATGTTTACAATTAAACTACTCAATATGCTTTATGCAAACGATATAATACTACTTACCTCAAATTAATTGGATCTACAAAGACAGATCAACACGCTCAGTAATTTTTTCTAAGAGAATAACTTAAACGTCAACTTAGGCAAGACTGAAGTCATGATCTTAGGAAAGGAAATAAATAAGGCAACTCAATAAGATTTTACTGAGAAAGCAAGCTACTAGAAAAAGAAAATTAATACGTCTACTTAGAAGTCCCTTTCACCCAAAGCGGAATCTTAAATGAAGCCAAAACGCACTTATTTAACAAGGCTAAGGCGTCTCAGTCAAAGCTTTTTGAGATATTTTATCGCGCCAAAATAAAGGACATTAAAATACACCTGAAACTCTGAAAAAGATATAAGAAAAAGACTCTTGAAAAAATATATAGAAACGAAGAGGTACTGACTGTGATCTATGTGGCAAAGAAATGGAAGATGCTTTTCATATAATGCTTGACTGTCCGCATCAAAAATTATCCTAGACAAAGTTCCTCATGAAGCTATCTACCAGCAGACCGACGAAGAAGAACCTTATTTCAGCAATCTTTAGAAGCTACCCTGACGCAGAGAGCTTTCAGCAACTCTTAAATTTCTTGAATGAAGCTCTACGAATCCAAAAATTCTACTTATGCTGCATCGAAGGAACATAACCCAACAACTATAACACTTATCACATAACACATTATTTATCTATATATCTATTATTTTATTATTTTATTACTTATAGAAATGTAATATAAGCTCTGTAAACTCAATATCACTATATTATTACAATATTACACTACAATGACATGACTTCTATACGAAACGCAGTTTTTACCATTTATTTTTACAGCACAAAAAAGAAACTAACACAAAAACCCTTTACTAATAATATATTTAAATAATATATTTAAATTAGTAGGGATCATTTAATCTTAATTTAAATTGTGAATAACCACTTTGTAAAAACTTAACAATGTTGTATGGGCTGACGTTGAACTGACTTAATGAATAAATTATTCATTATTTATTTTATATATATACTAAACAATTTAAGTATACAAGTCTTACAAATAAATAACATCCAATAACTAAACAGTATACTTAACAATTGTAAACACATTAGAAATCTAGGGTACATCTACACTATACTGAACATATAAACACATCTTACAAGCTAGACCTGAGTATTTATTAAATATATGTAATTCACAAATCTTTACATTAAACAACTAGGTTACACATAAACTACGCAAATAAATTATGCAGGTCTTACAAATAGAGAAAAATTATTTATTCTATAGTATTTCTTCTATAAAATATGTACATTTAACATTAAGGTTACATCAATATAATACTATAAATATACAACTATTACAAGATAATATATATCCTTATTTAAAAAATGTTTATGTCTAAAGAAAAACCTAACATTACAATCGTTAGGGTCTGAAAATACCGTTAATATATCTACTGTGTTAAATGCCAACCTATTAGGACTCACTACGTACATGTCATGATCTACAAATTGCATAGAATTTACAAAACAATTAAACGGTATGTTTGTTTCAAGCATTTGTTTATAATTGTCGTGCCTGCATTGGCGTAACGCAATAGCCGGAACACTTTAGCATTATTATTGTTCACGACTATTCAAATATAACATACTATACATTTTAGGCTGTGACTAGTCAATGGAGTCTTAAAATATAATTAAAATTGGGACACAAAAAACAGTAGCACATTCTTTTAATACTCTTGGATGTATACCATCTAGTTCGGGGGCCTTATAGATATTAATGTGTTTCACTTTTTTACAAACATCAAAGGAATTTACTTGCAAATAGACTGGACTGGGTAATTCTACTGAGAAGCGTCATTACGACTGTCACTCGAAACATCACTTTCACGTACAAAAACCCTTTCCAATTCCTTAGCTAAAAGATCAGCTGTTTCTGCATAAGATAAAGTAATTTCTCTATTGTGTTTAATTAGCATTGATATTGGAATGCGATTCTTTTTGACACTGCCATACCTATAAAAGGCTTTAGAATTTTGTTTTGAACATAATTTTCTTTCAAACGAAATTCTATTTTTCAGCCTATGGCAGGCTTAACGGTTTCAGATTATTTTGTATAAAAGTCCAAGTTTTGTATTTTTGAGACTAAGAGGATTTATTGTATCTGAAATAGGCAAACTTCTTTTTGTGCATTACCTTTTGTAATTTTGCCGGAATCAAATGAGCTGGCTCTTGAGTAGAATACACAATATACCTTTCAACACACAAATGCAATTTTTATTTAAAAAGCTCCCACTTCAAGTTTACACTTCATATTCCCAAATATCTTGCTCCCAATTCACCCGGCCCATTTCCTTACACATACTCTCATATTTGCCTTTGTTATAATTCAGTCTACTACTACTTGTAGGACGCTCTGACATTAGTTGAACACTACACTTGATTACTATGTGGTCACGTTTTGCTAGCGGGGGCAATGATTTAATGTCCGTAATAAGTTTTCTCTTTGAAATAATAAGATTCAAGACACTTCCTGGAGTTCCTCTAGTTTGAGTTATAAATTCTTCGTGCTGTTCAATATCTAGGTCATCGAATGTATTTAAAAACACTTTTGCTGCGCTGCCGTTGCTAGCTGTCACTGAATCAGTATGCCAATAAATTTCACGGTAGTTAAAATCACTAAAAATTAGAAAATGACTGTTTTTCTGTAAAATCTGTTATGAGTTCCCGAAGCTTTATTTCATCAGGATTAGGTTTGAAATTATCAGTTAGGAGAGGTTTATACAGACACAAGATAAAAAACGTCTGAGTTTCAAGAAAGCAAGTAACACTTATGCTTTCGATGGGTGAATTAAGCACGTTCTCATACGCACAAATATCTAATTGACAATAAACAATGCATCCTTTACCTTAACATGATTGCCTCTCCTTTCTGAAGAATGTGTAGTTTGGGATTAAAATTTGCTTGTCATCATATGAAGAATTTAAGTGAGTTTCATAGATACAAATTAATATCAGTTTCGTGCTATGAGCTTCTTCACAAACTATGTCTAGCTTGTAAGTAAGGAAGCAAGCATTAGTATATATGATGTAAGGATGAGGCAGTAAATTGCTTCTTTGTCATGAGGCCAGTTTAGGCACTCTGTCACATGAGTCATCTGCAGCAGATTTCGTCGATTTCTTTGTTTCTTGTAATTGCTGCGGCTGTAGCAGCGTCTTTTACAATATGCAAATTGCCAGTTTTAAGTTTATTAGTTCGTCGTTTGTATTTGTAGCACCTCGAAAACTTTTAAGCTGCTTCCTCATTTTTAAATTTAACGACCATTGGCCGAATTTTGTTAACAACTTCTGGGCCCACTCAGCTTACATTACCAATCAATTTTGCATTTATACTTAATACGGTTGCACACAAAGCTTGGACTGCGGTGAGGTCAGAATCTTTTCGTAGAGTATGTGTTCCCATAGTTGACTCTTCTAAATTAAATATTATAGGGTTCTTTCCTTTATCCATCCAATCGCTAATTTCATGCAAAAGATTTGGTTCTTTGGATTGTTGTGTGTTTGGCGGCAGGGGGCGCTGTGATGTGAATAGGGGTTGCGTATTCGGGGGCGGGGTGGTCTTCGATGTAGCTGGCGGTGGTGGGGGTTGCAATGTAGTCGGGGCGGAGGGAATTGTGATGTAAGCAATGACTGTTGACGGGGGCTCGGCGGGTTGTGGCAAATTGGGTTTATTAAAACTAAAACTTGTTAGCATGGTATTAGTAGTGATCGTTGTTGGGGCTAATGCAGGATTTGTTTCTGTACGGGTCACCTGGCTGGATTTTGCAATTACTTGTTCCAGTTCTCTTTTCGTATGGGAACTGCGTTTTTTGTTGCGTGTGACTTCGTTACTTATGACTTAACGCTGTTGTCAGGTCCAGTATTTTTTTCCAGTTTACAAACTTGTTCCTGTATACCTGTAGTACATCGTGTATTTTGTATGCAATGTGGACATAGGATGACTACACAGTCGACTGTCTGCTTAAATGCCTTCTGTTGCTGCTTTGTCATGCCCAAACAATTAAATTGTAACCATAATTTGCATACCGCGCACTGGCCGCCGTCATTATCCTTACCGTCGTCAACTACCAGCTCACTACAAATAGGATAAGGGATTAAAATTTGCTTATCTGTAGCTGATTTGCCTTGCTTGTTAGGCTTCTTGCCTGAGACTTGGCTGACATTTCTATTCCTTTTCTATTTTATTACTTTTCTCTATAAAAATTAGAAAATGTTAAAAATATTTTGGATTTTACTGGATTTTTTTGGCCTTTTTGAAATTCAGAAACACCTACACTTTCAATAATCAGTAGTACAACACTTGGTGAAAATCTGGGCTAAGTTGGCCAACAAAAACCAATAAAATCATTTATTAATTCGGGACACTGTCCTGGCGGACATCCGTCTCACTCAAACTTCAACTACGTGTAGAAATGTGAAATTTCGAATTTGCTAGAATAGCCGTTGCAATACTTTAAAATTGCACGTGCTTGTGCCGATTTTCAAGAGCTTTCGAATGTGGTATTGCACTCGGGTCTGCGTTTAAAACTTGGTGGCAGCATCAAAAATAAGCTTTGATTAACAATAAAATTTTTGGTGACATTCACGCTTCCGTAGCGCTGTGGCTATTACAGACACAAATAAGGTGTGCACACAAAAACTGTAGCTAACTAATTTTCTGAAAGAAATCATGGTTGAAACAAAAATGTGCAGAATGGCATGATTAGGCATTTTAAGGGGTTTACAGAAAAAATTTGAAAAAGTGAATTTTGCAAAAGGATACCACGTGACAGCAAGCTTTTTTATTTAAGTCAAAGTTAGCAACAACGCAAACGTCAAATTGTGCGTGCTTCAAAAGTTCACTAATGTGCTATATTGGATTTTTACCAAAATAGCTATTTAAAACGTTTTGCGGGCCAAAAGTTTTAAAATAGCTTAGGCATGCGGAGGTTAATGTATTGTAAGTATTGTTATCAAAATTGATAAATTACATTTAGAGTGTTTTCCAAGTATGTGTTCGTAAAATAACGGATGTAGTGATTAGGTGAATATAGTGATGGTAAACAGTAGTGGTAGGGTGGTAACTTTAGGATTTGATTATGCTGGTAGTAATTGGAAATAGAGATGCCGGTTTTGTATGGTTTTGAAAAAAAAACTAGGTGGCGGTAATAATTATTACGTGAAGTAGATTCAGGTAATGGCAGTGATACTGGTGTCGATCCAAGCAGGGTTGATAATGTCCAAGTGGGGGTTTTATGAATCGCCCCTCAATGAAGCTTAATGTGTCCGCAGCTTCAAAGTATTACCTAGTCTCGCGATGCCATCATACAACATCCTAACGCCATACCTATTATATTGTTACTATTATTATTTATAAAAAGAGGCGTTCGTCGGCAAAACGAAATATCCCAGACGAAGTCTTTAAAATCCCAGAACTACCAGAAACTCTTAAATATAACATCATAAAATATTACGTGCTGCAAGAGAACTGGGAGCAATTATCTAGACTGTATTCAAGGTGAGCAGCGTTTGAACTGCCAACTCAAACTGGACCACTCCACAGGTCTCCATAGCCAAGCCCAAGCACCTCATTCGTCCTATATTTTTCCTTTAATACCTCATACCTCAGTTTCTTTTAACTTCAAAAAGGCGATTTAGTGATTTTCATAATTCACAAGAAATCATTAACTTCACTCAGTAAACAATGGCAACACAAGACAATCCTTGGAGTGGAGGTGCGGGTGACCCAAAACCATCTGGAGGCCCAGTTGCGCCTTCTCTACAATTTTCACGTCTCAATGTCAATGCCGCCGAATTCGTGCCTTCGTTCTTGACTAAAACATCTGCTGACGACTTTGTATCAAGCCAAGACGCTTTAGACATTTCACCTAGTTCGGGTAATTCACCTATTACTTCCAACTTTATTTCCTTCGGATGCTCTTTACTCAAGTTTTTAGCTGGCAAGTTTTCCTTACTATTTTCACTTTATTTATTCGATGTACCAGCCTGGTAATTGGTTGTATATAATATATTCATCAGTCTGTCAGGTTTAGTTCACAGGTTTTAATCTTTATAATAAATGTTTTCGCGGTGATTATAGTTGTAGTGCATTTTCCTCCCATACATTATTCATTATTCCCCTCGTGATATTATCCTCCAAAACATTAGACCCCACGGACAGTTTCTACCCAGCAGGTACTAAGGGCATTTTGCTTCCAGTACCAAAACCACATCCTCAAAATAAAGTATTGTTCATTTCCTGAAAATTTATAAATTGGTAAGTTTACTGCATCTTAATGAGATTATAAATGTTCGTTTTATGTAATTTACTTCATTTGTTTTCATTATCACTGCATATTACTTGCTTGAAGCGAATTCTTATTTTATCTATTATTTTCAATACCAGGCTGAAGTTTTTATTACACATCGCTCATTCATAGCATTCACTTTGTGCTTTGAGTTTGTCAGACTATTATTATTGCAATAACATTCATATACTAGTTGCTTTTGATAAATAAATATTTATGTACCAATTACTTCATCATAAATGTGAGAGATAAGGACCTTGTACTTTAGTTCAGGGATTTTGCCTATTTTTAGGAATGTGATTTTGGTACTAGGAGGTAAACGAAGAAAACTGTAGTAAAAACTCATTATACGAGGGGCGAGGGTGCTAATGTTTGGGAAGATAATAGCCGAAAAGATATTTCCGTATACCATAATATAAAGATACACACATATTTTGAGTTAAAAAAATGCTGCAAATTTTCGTATCTCGAAGTTTTCTCTTCTTTTTTCGAAGTGTTTATATTTGCAACTCTGATGTATGTGCAACAAAAACTAAGACAATTTTAGGAAGGTCGGTGTTTAAATAAGACCGTGCATGTATGCATGTGTGTGTATGTATGTGTGTGTATGCATGTGTCTTCAAATAAGATTATTTTTAATAAATTAAAGGCACTAAGCGCTTAGAAAAGATCTTAAAAACAATATTGTACGGTAGCTCTAACAGGTTTACATGTTAACTTAGACAGGTTTATCAGTATTTAAAACATTTTGAGGGTCAGGAAACCAGTAAGTCACGTGTAACAGCGCTGTGTGTTACAAAAACCTCTTAACTTTATTTTTCGTAGCTATTACATTTACAGGACAGGAAATCAGTTGAAATCTAAAGTAAACCTGTTAAAGCATTTATTTCACTGCTAAATTAGTGATGCATTACTAAATGTGTTGTATCAGTTCAGTGGTTTAGGAGAAAGTTCGGAGGTTGCGCATTCGAATCCAACTTTTGTTTGTGGTTTTCCAATTAACAAAATCGTTCAAAAGGATTAGCGGTTGCGGGATATGGAAAACTTAATATAACTACAGCATCCGTAGATCCCTAACTGAAATTCGTGTTGACCGCTGTTAACAGCTTCTGCTATTGATGACGGAGTTACAGCAAAATTAGTTACAAATTAACAGCAGCGTGTCGATATTTTTTTAACGTGTAAGTAGGTACTTTAAATAGTGTGAGTGCATAACAAAGCAATTGGGTTAGACTTGAATATCAGGTTCTGTCTGTTAGTTTAAATTTTGTAATTCCGGTGAGTTGTAGACGGGATTCTTAAGTATTTTAGTTGCTTTTACCTTTTCTACGAATTATTTAATTTTTTCGAAAGTTGAAGTTCAAGCACACGAGGTTTCATGTGATTGATTTTTTAGGAACACAAATGAACGTCCAGGAGAATGCAGATATTCGGCTATTACCGCAACCTGAAGCCGCACCGGACAGTTGGGAAGACGCTGCAGATGGGGATGGGACAACTCCAGATGGAGACCTTATTGATGAAGATGCTGATGAAGAAATAGTTGTGAGGACGAAAAAAAAAGCCGTCACTAAAGAGGAAACTAAAAGTAAAAAGGAACATGTCAATGTCGTATTCATCGGCCATGTTGGTAATACTTCACACTCCACACTAATTCAATACTAATTCGTTAGAGATGTAGCTTATATATTCTGAGTGATGTTGGATGTAGTATATATTCTGAGTGATGTAGTATATATTCTGAGGGATGTAGTATACATTTTAAGACTTGTAATGTATATAATAAGAGATATTGTAAAGTACATTCTGGACTTCAGGGACTCCGTGGGACCGGCAAAATCGGTAAACGGATTATTCCTACCCGGATTATTCCTACCCGGGCTTTTCCTACCCACAGCCAAACCTAGGACTTTTCCTTCCCAGACTGGTCGCAGTTCCAAGGACTGACGCCATCCTTTTTAGATGCTGAGCTTAAGCATCTAATAAAATGGTCATGTCCGTCTGTCTGTCTGTCTGTCTGTCTGTCTGTCTGTCTGTCTGTCTGTCTGTCTGTCTGTCTGTCTGTCTGTCTGTCTGTCTGTTGGTCCGTCGCTACAGGTCAAACCGTCCACTCGATTACCTTGAAACTTTTTTTAAACAAACACAAAAGCGAGCAGGCAGGTCTGTATTGTTTTTTTACTTTACTTCTAGTGACTGTTTTTTCACAATTAATGGTTGAATGGACCCATGTCACAAAACCAATTTGGTGAGTGGAAAGAAAAACCAGTGAAGGGCCGTTCACAAATGTCGCCAGCGAAATTTACCAAATATTTTTGCCCACCCACCTAACTTGTTAACTTTTTCAAAAATGCGTACATGGCTATATGGTTAACATCTCGTGTCACCTTTTTCAAAGTTACCCACCCTGAACGTGGGTGGCGCTATTGGGGTACGACCCCAAATGCGTGCCTTGTAGAGTTAAACGCATTTACATACAGTTCTAACGAAACTTTAAATTCGCGCGGCACTGGAGTAAAACTACAAGGTAATCTAAGTATGTAACACTAAAAGAGTACCATGTCAGCCAATGCCAATTGTGACTGGACTGACTGCGTTCTGCGTTACATTGTAGGTTGGGTGGGTTAGCCTAAAGTGAATGAAAAAAATTTTGGAATTTTTTTCTAGCCTATTTTAACTACATTTCACAGACTTTTCTATAATTTCTACCTATCTACATAATTTACCGGATTTTTCACGATATCGAAATATTTGACCTATTTCGAAGTGTTATACACCATTCGAAAGGTAACGACGAGTAGAATCCAAATAACGGACTCTGCACGATTTTACTCACAAATTTTCACCATTTTTTTTAAAAAACCGTCAATTTTTTCGAAAATTCCGCCTAAATATTTTTTTAGGCGTCGGAAGCCTAAAACAAAATACCCGTTTTCTTAATTTTTTAAGGGCTTTAAAATGATATATTATCCATTATTATCACTTAATTTTAACAAAAAATTATTTCAGTTTTTTAATTACAATTAAAAATTAATCATGATCTGACCTCGAACTACAAGTTAAATAGGTTCGCCTATTCATTCCGATTTCAATGGTGTATCACTCATGTGTACTCCCACTGACTGACGGTTCGAAATTTCGGTTTTAAGATTTGGAGGGAAACTCAAAAAAATACTTTTAAAAAACTGAAAATTGCCGAGACGCTTTTTTGCCTGAAACATTTTTTATTAACATTTACAAGTCCGCATTCAAATTGCCACTACGTACTCTTTCACGGCTACCTCCCCTTAATTTAAAGGCAATAAATTGACTGTTAAGATTTGCCGGAAAGAACTCTAACGTTACTGTTAAGGCTGCCATTAAACAAGGGCTTCAGCCCTTGTTTAATTATGTTATATACATTCACGGATCGTCCATAATGACGTCCTTCAAATATAGTTTTCATAACCTCAGTCCCAACATTAAATTTTTTTCTCACCTATAATAACTGCATGTCACGGACTTACCTATTCACATATGCTATATATATTCAGGGATCGTCGATAATGACGTCCTTCAAATATCGTAGTTTTTAGTACCCCCAGTGCCCAGTACCAACATTAAATTTTTTTCCATCCTATTTTAACTGCATGTCACGGACTTAACTGTATGTGTAAATGATATTCAGGGATTGTCCATAATGACGTCATTCGAATATCATAGTTTTTGGGACCTCAATTTTTACCTTCAAAACTTTTTCCAACCTTGTTTGCCAACTGGTTGCCTCGTAAATTCGTATATGGCTTTTATTAATGGTGGGGGAGGTTCCATAAATGACGTCATTTGTAAATCATGCAATTCTCAAAAATATTCTAGCATTTTTTACCTACGTTCTTCCATATATGGCTTAATGATGGTTGGGAAGCCTCCATTAATAACGCTATTTGTGAATGGTGCAATTTAAAAACAAATTTCAGCTATATATAACTACATGCTACGCACATTGGTGAACATTTTTATTCTAGTCTTATTTATTGTGGAGGAGCTTCCATAAATCTTATATCATCTTTTAGCGTAACATAAACTTTCTTGTGCCTTTGTTGAAGCTCAGCATCTACTTCGGGCCCGCCCACGGTCAACAAATCCGGCACGAAGCGCCGGATTTTTTCTTGTACTCATGCATTGATAATCAATCTAAAAATCACTGTAATGCTACCTTTGTTGATGACTTGACTTTACTAGAGAAAGTTAAGTATTACTGTCAACCCAGAATGCAATCATTATTAGATAACATAGGGAAATGGTCTATGGACCTAAAAATGCAAATTAACCCTCTCAAAAGTGCCGTATTAATTATTGATATGAGCAAAAAAAACAATTTAGCAACATTGAGCTCAAAATTAACAATACTGTAATTCCAACTGTTAAATACAGCAAACTCTTGGGTGTCTGTATTAATGATAAACTCAAATGGAAAGATCATGTTGATCTTGTACTTAAAAAAGCTAGTAGCAAAATTTTTATGTTAACCAAATTAAGGCAATTTGGCTTCTCAAGTCGTGAATTGCTCAATGTGTACAAAACTTACATTAGATCTCAGTTAGAATATGCAATCCCAATTTGAGGTAATAGTCTTAACCAATGTGATATCAAGAAAGTTACGCGAATTGAAAAACGTTGCTTATCAATAACCAAAACCAAAATAACTAGTTCTAACTATAATTTAATACTTATTATGTATAATACCAAATCAATAATTGATCGGATTTCAATTCTCGGGCTGAAATTAGGTAAATCTTTGTACAAATCCTATCGATTTAGACACATAATTAACCCATGTATAAAATCTTATAGTTCAACCAGGTCAAAAAATCATTTCAGAAATTTGATCTGTAAACGTAGTAGATATCTCAAATCGTTGGTCCCTACGTTAAGCAAACAACTTAATACTTTAAGTCCAGCTAGGATAAGTAAACTAGATGAATGTTACAATAGTTCATTAACTCAGTCCCCTACGAATAACTAATGAAATAATTTAAGCTTTTATTATGGTTTTAGATTATGGTCATGTCCTGCTATCTTTGAATGCATTACTTTGATATTTCACTCCTTGTATTGAATTAACCTAAAGGGTGGTGTGTTTATGTATGCAATTATCTTTGGGCAATAAATCATTATTATTATTATTATTGATTATCGTAAATTATTAACGTAAATTTAAATTACTAAATATATGCTGGGTTGGTACGATTAACTGTAAAGCCAACGGTATATAGATGAAAACAAAATGTTTGCAATTTAGGCAGCATTTAACAATGTCACAAATATAAATTTTTAACCTTATTAGCAATTAATGTGGTAATAAAGTTAGAAAAATTATTTTGATAGCAAGTCTATAGTCTTTAAAGTAACTCAAGGTTATAATACAATACAAAAATTGTGGGTATACCTTTGCGCAATGATAGGTTATGTCTATGTACATGGGTAGCAAAAGTCCTAGGTTTGGTCGTGGGTAGAAAAAGTCCAGAGGAATAGTCCAGGTAGAAATAATCCTACAACCTACAAAATCTGTCCCTTTTAGCGATAATCCTTTTTAACGACTCAAAGGATTTTTCTTGTAAGCGGGATAGTATGTATTGTCTTGCCGAATAGATTTGGACCTTTTGTACATGCGCAGTAGAACTTGACGTTACTTTTAACATTACATGTGATACAAATTTTTGCACAAAGATTAACGGTCAGGGCCAATGCCATTCGGCCAGACAATATGTAGACGTACAGTTAAAGTTTTACGTGCTTAAGCTTAGAAGCTTAATTTTTGTAAACACTAATACGTTTTTCAGTTCTGAATTAATTTATTTTTCTCTTTGTCGACATTTTCAAATTTAAAAATGAACAATAATGCTGATTGACTGAAGAACAACGGACACTGGGTCGACGACGACGACGTTGCGTGGGCAGATACTGAGTAGGCAGACTATACGTTGGTGGACATTGCTTGGTAGACACTTGACGTTACAACTGATAATATAATGTCGTCATACATAACGTAGTTCTTAGCTGCAGTATGCAGTAATAATTGACTTCATATCATGCATTAAGACAGACAAACTTTATTAAGTCACTGTTGCACAATTGCAATAGCTATACAGCTCAGTATACATACCATTAGTTTCTTAATTGACATGAATAAATTTTTAAATAAGTAAGTTTATATACAACTAAAGTTATACATATAAATGATAATTATAAATCTGAATTGATCCTCTTAGTCAATTAAAAATCTAACAAGAGAATTGTAATGCATATACGTATACATTGATTTAATTTCTTCCAACTTACTAATTGTACGGATAAGCAACTCTTTAACATATACAAAATACGTTAATAAGACTATTTTGACAACATAAACAAGACAATAATTATTTTACAAGGATTCTACAAATAGTAATATGAATACAAATAACTAAATAGAAACATATCAGTGTAAGTATATGTCCTGATAAATAGCAAAAATGTAATTAAAAACTATAGGTGTGCTCAGTACGCTGTAAGTAAGTGATAAGTGTACATGATAAATGGGTGTCCAGTGTGTTCACCGGGAGTGTACTCACCGGGAAGTGCACTCACTGGGAGTGTTTAAGTGCACTCACCGGGAAGTGCATTCACTGGGCTCAAGGTTAAAAACACGAGCTGTATAATAGTTTTGGAATAGTCATCAGTATTTTATACAAAGTAGTATTATCACTGTGAGTAGCATTGGTTTGCGTAGACAGTAACTGATTGTGTGTTTAGCAGTAACAGAGAGTCACAGTATTAGTTGAGTGGTCGAGTTACATGAGGAAGCAACGAATATCCAAAAACAAAATCTCCATCAAACCCTCCAAATCCCAAAAAAGGACGAAATAGAGCCCATTCGTTTCTAAACTTTATGTGGCAGCTCAGCAAATCAAGACAAATTCAAACTTTGAACTGTCAACAATAAAGATTGTAATATAGAATTTCCCAATCTCTCCCCTTTCCTTGCCCTTCAGCCTTAGAACTGGAAGTTCAAGTTGAGCCGAGACGGTATTCCGCTTCGCTGTTCCAGACTTCCTGCTCGCTAGACCGAAAACCGTCCGACCGCCGGTATTCGCTTTCTGGGTCTCAAGTCTCATTGACTCCGCTGGAGTGCAGAACCCCGCTTCGCAGTTCGACTCGCCGGGTCCGTGCTTCCTTAGACCAGAAACTGTCCGACCGGCGGTATCCACACCTGGGATCCCGAGCCTCCTTAGCTCCGCTTCACGTTCTGACTCGCCGGATCCGGGCCTTCTCCGCCGCTTTGTCGGTCTCACTCAGACCGTCCTTGTCGGACCGCACCCTTCCCGGAGATCCGGTATTCGCTCCGTGATGGGAGATGGGATGCACAAGTGATATGGTCGGTGTGCTGTTGCCGGTATGAAGCCTCAACACTAACACCCGGAATTATAATCTATGACCGTGATAATTCCAGTTCCCGGGAATGCTATGCACCACACCACTTTCTATGCCGGCTTCTACGGGCCGTAATGTCTCACGAAATCAATGTTCCAACACAGTTCAAGTTCTGGGATTATTACTTTTAATAATATCTCGCAAATCGCTTTGATCTCGCGTTCAAAATATACAATAAATACACTGCCACAATGGCTACAATGATTTGATCTCTTAGTTACTAATAATATGTTCACACGTAATAAATAACGATAACTTTCGCAACTAGATTTAATAGAGGAGTAAATATAATAGAAATATATACAGGTAAATAGATAAATACAAGATGGCGGCGGGCAACTCTAATACTTGACCTCAATAATCTATACTCCACCCGAAGTTGTGTCCTGTTCGGTACCTAGTTTGGAAGTAAAGTCAAAACTCTTGGTTTGGACGAGAGGAGCCCAGCTCCGGATGAGAGTGCTACGTCACCATCCAACTCGTCAACCGTCGGTCTCTGCCCTGCCCTTCTTCTTCATCCGCCTATACTTACTATCCTGCTCCTCCGCTTATACTTACATTCCCTCACTGCTATAGATCGCTTAAAATTACTGACTGCACCGACGACTTCATTTGACTGTCGTCCTCAGCTCCTTTGTCCTGCTTCCCTCTGCTGCTATTAATACATGACCCCATATTTTCCGATATTTACTTGACACTATCCCCCCCACCTATTTCAACTGGTTAGTACTCTTACAGCATTGAAGCATGCCCTTGGAGTACGTGACCGTTGAAAGAAAGGTGTAAATGAGAGTGCCCTGGGTCCCGTTTGATTGCATTCGCGCCTACGCTTCACTTTTACTTCACATTGTCTCTATCTAAAACGTTTCTTATACTTAGATACCGCATTTTAGTATCACTCTTCACTAGTCATTTCCCTGCATCACCTATCTTAGCATACACTCATAACTTGTCAAAAAGGAAATACACAAATTGTGATACGAAGCCTCCATACCGCCGGATCGCATCTTGGTAACACATAAACACACTTACATTTTACAAACACAAAATACTGCTGTACCGCAATCCGGTAACACATTTACGCTCCTACAACCATCTTACCAAACACATAATACCGCCGGTCTGTAACTTAGTATAATTCAGATGCATAAAAAAACCTCAACGGTAAAAAAAATCACATCCGACCGCATCGCGGTTCAACCTATCTCCGTGTTGCACAGTCTTCAATCACCGCATCACGGTATAAAACTAACATAAACATGCCTAAAACTTACATACCGCCGACTCACACGTAAACTTTAACATGTTCCAAACTAACACCACTCCGGGTACCGCAATTCGGTATTCCGGTACTATTCTCTTAAAACTTAAGTTTACACTTTCATCACACGTCAAAAAATACAAATTTCATTTTGCTATGTTAAAAACCCCACTTACTCTAGTGATACAAAGTGTTTAAACCCCGTAGACCATACTACGGCATAAAATAAATACATCTCGCACCACAACCGTGCCATAATGTTAAGCAACTGACCGCCCTGCGGTATACAATACATAAAACCTTACATAAAAACTATGCTTTAACGTAAAAATGACTGCACTGCGGTATAAAAATACACAGATATTGCATAGCAATACTTGAAAGTTTAAAATTTTGTAGAAAAATAGTATAAAAATATATATATTTCGGTTTTGCACCGACACACTTACTCATACATACACCATATTAAAATGCCTTGATACTGTCATATTGCCCTTCAATTGCTTCGACTTCTACATCTTCTACACTTGCAATCCCCGACTCCTTTTCCTTAGTCTTCGGTCTTGACTGCTTCTGCATTAGGCTGGTTCCCCCGAGACTCAGCTGCTCGTTTTTGGTTCTGTACCCGTAATTCCTCCACCGAACTCAGAGCCTCCATCATCTGATCCTGCAAGCTCCGTAAACCCATCTCTGTTTCGTTTCTCGCTTGCTTCTCTAAACTGGCCTCTGCGGTGATGCGCCTCCGCTTGAACAGAATCCCCTTCTGTTGGTTTCTCTCGATCCACTCATTTCCTCGAGGACGCGGTCGACTCGGGTCTTTCAGACTTTGCCTCCACAGAACATTCCTCCTTCCAGGCGCCGGTCGACTAAGGTTTCCCTTATCCCAGGTCGACTAAAGTGTCTACAGGGCTCCAAGCGCATTTAATTTGGTCCATCGCCACTGCTTGTCTTTTCAGCCATCCCCCCGGACCGTTAACTCCTTTTTCCGGGTCGCTCTGGTTGCTGCAAATACAAGTTAAAGAAAACACCACATTTATTACCTATGCGGCCTATGCCGCCGCTTACGCTACGTAAGCATAACAGAGTCTCCCACCGGCTTTTACGTCATGACCACTTAATCAACTTCTATCTCCGGTATCTCGGTTACGCTTAATATGGGCCTTACTTGTGACCGCCGCTTTAACTTATTTGCGTGCCTGTGGCCACGCCGAAGCGTGGCCCAACTAAAATCCTTTTGGCACCTGCCAAACCGGTGCTTTGCTTTAACCCGGTGTTGCGGCGGATCAATTTACCTGGGACCGCCGCCCGTCATTCGTTTTAGGAGTGTCCTACCATGGACCGACTATTACGCCCACCGAAGATTGTCTTCAGCGAACTAGTTCCTTTCTGTTCTTGGTGTTTCGGTGGCAAACTAACTACCACCGAAGACTACAAACTGTGACCGACGACCGCATCGCCGGTCCTTAGTGTCTGCCTACCGTAACTAAACTACCTGAGCCTAAATATTCATACACCCGGCGCTCCACCGGTGTCCACCCACGATGTTCCTTCCTAACTCTATCCTTGATTCCGGTCTGCCTGAACCGCTATCTCAATCATTCTTTCGGCACGGTATTGGAGTACCGTACTCCCTAACCTATTCTAGGCTGCGGGAAGCATACGTCTACAGCAAGTATTTTTATGCACCGCCTACCGTGTCTCGGTGCCCCCTGCGCTAACTATGGCTTCTGGGGAAAATCTACCTCAACCTCCCTAAGCTTTACGCTTCTAACTGCCTACCGGGTTCCGCTTCTGACTAGCATCTATGATGGTCTGCAAACCGACTAAGCATCTCAACCTTACTGATTTTTGCCTTTTCAGGCTATCCATCAGATCTACGTCCGGGTCTGGCTTGTTTACCCTCACTTAAGCTTTGAGCTTTTCCTGGCTATCCTAATGCCTCTCCATATTGCTTGCGCCTTCACGATGACGGTTTCCTTGGCTTTCGTAGTTTCTACGGTCTGTGGTACCTGCCTCGTGGAATGAAGATTACGCCTTTCCGGCCCAGTGCTGATTTATATCTGCTCACAGCTTTGAGCTTGACCGACCATTGCGGTGTTCCCTACACTGAAATCGTTGGCGATGTTCCATGAGGGTGTAGAGTTTTACTCCGGCTGGTTTATTTCCGCTCCCGCAGCATTGAGCTCGAGCTTTTGCTCGTGACTTCCATACCTGTGAAGGATTAAGACCTCCACCTTAGCTAAGATCTTACCTTCTATGCCCGCCCCTACGGTGGAGATCGGGACGAGCTTGCGGCGCAGTTTAACGTCGTACACGCCATAAGACGTAAGGAAGAATAAGGTTTGTGCCCGGCAAGACAACCCTATCCTTCCAACCTTAACCTAAAACACTCTTTTTTTTCTATTTTTATAAAATTTTTCAATTTTTATTTGACATGCGGTTTTAATAAGATTTTTATAAAGCTTTTAAGACTAGGAAAACTTTTTTAAATTTAATGATTGAAAGATTTTTTTAAAAAACGAAGAAACAAAATATATTGCTATGTATTAATAACACTCTCAGTGTCTTCTTTGGTATTTATGAAATTAATTCCCAAGCGGTCTGGTGCTTTACGCGATCTACCGGGATACCGCTTTGGTGGTGGTGGGTCATTAATGTCCATTTCGTATTCATCAGAGTTTTCAGGCTGACTTTGCTTGTAGGGTGCTCACTAGTTAGCCTAAATTGCTCGCTAATAGCTTTGCGCGCAATCAGTTTAAAGTTGCTTTGCTGTTGCTTTGATCACGAGTTAGAGCACAGCAATTTAGCAGTGTTAAATTGTGCACAATCTACAACGCTTCCACAGTTGTTAAGTCTGGTAATGACTGAAGTTTCTGATTCCGAAAAGGACGGGAGTAATTAAGTCCGGTAAGGGCGAGTGTAATTGGGTCCGATAAGGACAAGACTTGTTGAGTCCGGTAAAGACGGGAGTTGTTGGACGAGGATTGCAGTTTTGTACTCACGAGGATTGAAGTTTTGTACTCACCAGGATTGTAGTTTTGCATTCACGAGAATTGGAGTTTCGTACTCACTAGGATTGGAGTTTCGTACTCACTAGGATTGGAGTTTCGTACTCAAATGGATTGGAGTTTCCTACTCACTAGGATTGGAGTTTCCTACTTACGAGGATTGGAGTAAAAACAACTGGAAAACGCGTAAATAACCAAACCCGGGAAAATCCGGTAAAGACGAGGTCCTCCTTGAATTGCGTAATCACGGCCTTCGAACAAACCTTTTTGTGCTCTTGAAACCCACAAATAATCTCCAACCATTTTGTTTTGACTCGCTGAAGTACAAAAATTAACTCCATGGTGTTTCTTTTGTCCTTGTCATACCCATAAATAACCATCACCCACCTAATATTGTACGTTTTCTGTAACTGCAACATTACAATACTTGTTCACATCAAAGATAAAATTTTTTTATTTCATTCAAAGTTAAAGATAAACTTCTCGTACCGAGTCGCTGTCTCAAACTAGTTCATTGCTTAACAATTAGCGACTCGGTACGGCAAGTTTATCTTACACGGCATTTACTTCGGGCCCACGGTCCCCAAATCCGGCGGATTTTTTGATGCAGAGCTTACATTTGGGTTACCCCTGCAACGTTTATCCCTTTATTCAGATCAGAAGTTGTTTCAACGTTTGCTCGTGGTAAAAATGTTTGCGCTATTAAAAGCTCAGCCACGTCAGAATAAAATTAAAAACCTTAAATACTAGTCCATGTTAAAAATTGTACAACATTTCTACAGCTAATTTATAGAGTAAGTTATCCTAAATAAAGGATCAAATTCGTTTCCTTCCATTCTTTGCTAGAAGCAAAACCGTTTCCTCTCATCGATATTGATAACGAAGGAAGCTGTTTTCATTTTAGACAAAAGTTAAAGGACCCGGTTGTTGTTTCTCTAAAAAAAATGAAAGAAAACTTATTGAATCTTTTGCCGACGTCATGCCGGCTCGAAGCATACCAATCAGCACTAAATTAAACTACTTGCATTTTGACAACTAAAATAACATTTTGCGCGTCAGCCGTAATGTTAAGCATTAATTACCTTTAATTTTGATCAGTTTTAATGTATTTTTGAATTGTCAAGATGAGGCTAGATTAAGGCTATAGAGAATAGTCTCGCATCGATAGGTCGAATACACTTCGTACGAATCGACTTGTACAAATGCATTTTGCACGACGGTTCTTTTGTACGAAAGTATTTTGCACGCATGCATTTTGTACGGATGGTTTTTTAAGTGTCAGGTCTTTCGTACGAAGTACAGAGGGGTCTTTTGTACCTATTTCTTTTTGTGCGAAAGTACCGTCTAAGTAATCCATTTTGTTGGTTGTTTTATTACATTAAATTTATTATACATTACACCAATTAAATCAATTAATAAAGAAAAGAAACGATATTTAAGGGAAAACATAATTTTACTACTAGTTGGCGGCAATGATTCACTTTTTCTTATTGTAAGTAAACAAAAGCTCATCACCAATTGCTTAAGGATTTTTTGTATTGGATTTCATAATTTTAGCTTCAATAAAATACATTTTCACAACAAAATTTTAAAAATTAGTGACAACACCCCTATAAAAGACAATTTATTCCGACACCAATAAACTATACTTCGAACATTACCGCTTGCAGCAAATGTTATTCAATCCACGAACTCGCACAAGTTTTGTGCCTCTTTAATCTCACGCAATTCGAACACTCAATTCTGAAAGATTTTTTCGTACATAAGACCCTTTAAACAAACTGCATTCGTACAAAATGCACTATTTTTCGAACAATTATTTTCGGACAAAGTGCATTTTATAAAGTGTATTCGACCTTAAGACAGAACCATAGATAATACTTGACTAATGTTCCAGGCAGCAATCATGCTATCCTTTCTAGTATGGTCGGTTTGATAATAAAATTGAAATACAAATATCAGTTGTCCCAGTTGTAGGTTGTAATCTCATTTAAGCCCTTTAAGCCGTGAGGTTCCATGGTTGGTTGATATTGAAAAATAATGATTTTAGGGCGGGTCTTTTGGAGAGCGTATTTGTTTAAAGAACTGCATCTTTGCATTCGTTAGACATCAGAGTTGACACAGCACAGGCTGTACTTTTCTAGTGGTTTCCTTATTTTACGTGATGTACTTGGCAGTGAGTAGGTCAAATTTAGCTCTAAGCGATGTATGTTGGAAGACACTTTGGACCCTCGTCATCCGATTGTATGCCGGGACCGAGTCTCTGATGTTCAAACTTCAACGTTGCAGTTTTTAAAATGCAGTTGTCCTGGGAGTTAAAGGTATTTTCCAGGAATCTAAGCAGTGCCTTAAACTGCTGTATTTTGATGTTCTGAGCTCCTTTTCGAGTTGTAAGACAAAGCCCGGTGTAAAGTATGTCGTGACAGTTAGACGTCTGAGAACATTGTTTGGAACATACATGTGTATGTCTTCATAATACTGAAGTGTCCATATAAGTGAGGCGTACAGCAGTATAGAGCTAACAAAGGACTACAATTATCGTAGATGTAGGTCAATGTTAAATCGCTTTATAGAAGAGCTTAAATAGCTTGGCTTGTGCAGCTTTTTTTTGGTAAGAAAATGCGTTTTAGCTTCCTTAAATAAACCACTTTGCAATAAAGGAACGCCCAGGTATAACTGCTTACAACTTCAAAAGGCCTGTTTACCCGAATAAATCCTGTTCAACGACTTAAACTATTGCTGTTACGAATTATAAGGACTGGTTTAGATGAGGTTGAATCGAGAGGTCCAGAATCCGCTAATCACGTTAATCTCTTCTCTATATGCAGCTTGTTAGAAGCAGGAAGAATAATGGCATCAGCGTACCGAAGGACTAACAGTTCTATGGTGAGCATCTTAATTCTTTGTACACAACTATCTCAAGGTATTTCAGTTATCTTGTTAATAAATATTGTAAACACAGTTAGGGACAGCGTTTCTTCTTGTAGGACACCTCTTATGATTTTGATGTCAGCAATTTTTGTTGCATCTGAATTTAATTTTCGCCTACCCGAATAGATCTTTGATTTCAGCAATAAATTCTAATCGTAGCTTCTTTAAGACTTATAACTTGTCGCTTTTTATGGGGTCAAAGACCTGGCAGAAGTCTACATCTTTCCAAGTCTTTCTCTTAGCGTTACTACATTTTTGATCAAATTATCTATGGCCGTAGTTTTTCCTGCTGTCCTGAGTCAGTTTAAATATTATTTTTGTTTTGTTAGCGCTTTTTAATCAATTGCTACAGTTGTGAGTTACAATTGTCCAATTTTAAATTCTTACTGTTTGCTTGAAGGTGAGTTTGAGAAGTTGTCGCTTCTTCATTCCATCTGAGTCTGCTAGTGTCCTTTGCTACGGTCGTATTTCATTTTTTGGTGACTTGTGAGGATGTTAAAAGTATCGAGGAGGTCGAAAATTGCACCTAGCAAGCCTACGGAAAAATCTTGTACGTTACTCTAAGCAGATATCTGTTCAAAACTTACCCAGGCAAGCCTGTTTTAATAACTTAATCCAGTGGATCCGTTATAAAAAGCTTGTACCGGGCGTGGCTTAAGTCTATTTGACCACAATCAATGCAAAATTTTATATACTGTAACAGCTAAAATGAAAGAATAGATATAACCTACATTTAATTACAACCCATCGGGTTGCTTACCTGCTAGTCTCCTGCTATCTTATATTAAATCCGAATCACAGTGCCCGGACATGTTGACGTACAATATGGTACAGCTTTATGATCTATGCGGAATATTGCTTCTGGAGCTGCTGTAGCAAAACACTGGAACCCTCAAAACCCGATAAAACTTAAAAATCTTGTGGGCTCCTGTTAATGGAGCTGGGTTATGGTTGGCTGAATTCGTTCTAGAGGAGGAATTGACACCCCTCAGCTATTGCGATGTGGCCTTCTAGCGGTCCGCCGCAAACGCCGGAAACAAATTGGCATGCGGTGATGCAGGGTAATCTATCGTCCCTATCAGGTCTGCAGCAAGTGCGCAACTATCGATAGAAATAAGCATTAGCGATGCGAAGCCCAATGCGGTATAGTATAATATTATATCGCGTGATCTTCAAATCATACAGTAAAAATTGTATAAAGAGTAAGTGAAACAACTTCTATAGGTTAAAACTCGATGGTCAATACAAACATATCGCCGGTGAAGAAG
This sequence comes from Dicyrtomina minuta, assembly GCA_949802685.1. NCBI lineage: Eukaryota > Metazoa > Arthropoda > Collembola > Symphypleona > Dicyrtomidae > Dicyrtomina > Dicyrtomina minuta. Next base: position 44,341,953 of record OX461809.1, on the reverse strand, counting down.
CATTTTTGCCTAAGTCCAGTCCAGAACTAAAAGCATTGCTGCAAGTCCATGCGTTTCTTAAAAGCACTTTTCCCCAAGTCCATGCAAGTCCTAATCAAACTTGCACATTTCAGTGAACTTGGGCATAAGTGCTTTTAAGAAACGCTTAGACTTGGGCAGCAATGCTTTTAGTTCTGGACTGGACTTAGGCAAAAATGCTTCTGCACCGGCGATAAGCTATTTTCTACCAATTCCATCAAGTACATATAAAAGAAATTCTGATTTCCTGCTAATCGAATCGAAATCCTAATTTAGAATCTGTCACATTTTCTTAAAAATAAAATCCAAGTTTGATCCAAAATCAAAAGATTTCCTATCAATGCAATCCAAATGTAAATATTTTCTAATGAAATCAAAACCTGAATCTAATAAATGTAATAAATAATCACTAATAATAAAATCCAAATCAAAATCTGGCTTTGATTTTTTCCTAACATTAAAATCCAAAGAACTGGAATCTGAATATTTTCTACTAATGAAATTGAAATCCAAATATGCATCAAATATATTTCAATTTATCGAATCTGCCTGTTTTCATTGTTTTCAAATAATGAAATTCAGATTCGAACCTGTATCTTTCTTTTTCTTAGTGAAATAAAAATTCGGACCTTCATTTTTCAGTTTTCGGCTTAGTACCTCTGTATTTAACTAAGCAGATCTCTGCTAGCCGAAAAGGAAGCGTCGACACCCCATTATCAGAGACAAGTTCAAAAATCATGCGGGTGTGCTATTCGCGGGTGTCTTTGCAGAGTTTTTAAACCCTATTTCCCACTAATAACTTTGGTATGAAATAGTCCCGAAGCGTGTAAACCAGTTTTTCAATGGATTTTGAACTTAGGATTAGTACAATTTTATCAATAAATTGCAATTTTGGTTCCTTAAAAACATTTCGTACAAAATTGCGCACCGGATTTATCCTACGTGGGCCAGAAGTAGATGCTGAACTTTCAGCAAATATTACATTTAATCAATGTGAAGGTCTTCATTGTAGCAACCATCGGAAATAATCTAGAAGATATTGGTATTTTATAATCAGTAGCAGCGATTCCTAAAATGACATTTTGCAACTTTTTTTTAAAAAATTATCAACTGTAATGGTTTGGGCGACGTCATTTATGGATCATTCAAATAAAAGTATGATAATGTGGGCAACGTCATTTATAGGCTATCCCAATGTACGAATATTAGTTTGAGTAACGTCATTAATGGACTATCCCTTTAATAGAATTAAACTTTGGGCGTCGTCATTTAGGGACTTTCACAATAATATAGTGATTTGGGCGACGTCATTTATCGGCTATCCCAATAATATAGTGATTTGGGCGACTTCATTTATCGGCCATCCCAATAACGTAATGAATTAGGCAACGTCATTTATGGACCATCCGAATGTAAAAATAATAATTTGGGTAACGTCATTGATGGACCATACCTATAAGAGAATAAAAATTTGGGCGACGTCATTTATAGATCATCCTAATAAACGAATGATAATTTGGGTAACGTTATTTTTGAAAAATCCCGGACATCCCCCCCCCACCTTTCTTTATCGTATTTAAGATTGGCGGCGTTAATACTATAACAGTGTTGATATACTTTGCCCTTGCATTTGTAGTCATTTATTAAGTTGTTTCTATGCGTTTTGACATGGATCTATTACATAGTTATTTTTAGAAAACTGGTTAGCTCGATAAACCCCAAAAACAATATGGCACAATATGGCCTTTGCATTTGTGGTGGTTTAAAAGTTGTTTAAAGAAAGTCAGTTAAAAACTGGGACCTGTGGAGCATGACCAACAGACATACATATCGACGGACAGACAGACGGACGGACATGACCATTTCAATGGATACTTGAGCTCAGCATCTATAAACCATTTAAACAGATGCTCAACCCCTACACTGTTCGTTGCGAGTATTGTAAAATGAGATTTTTCCATGTGTAAAATAATGGGGAAGCAAAACGCACAACCTACCTAGATAGAAATGAAGATACGTTTGCACGCTAATGTGATTTCAACGGCGGTTTTTGTTTGAGAGCAAAAGAAAGTTAAACATATTAAAACATTCAACTGCTAGCTGCAGAAAAAGTATTACAGCGATGTCGACTAAAAAGTATACAGCACTGCGCGGGCGCTTTTTTAAATCTACATAATAATAAAATCCAAATCACGTTCTACGGACTCCGGTGTCCTGTGCCTGGGGTCCGGTGTCCGGGGTCCTGTGCCTGGGGTTGGTGTCCGGTATCGTGTTTGGTCACCCCACCTGTTTTTAACCCTTAACCTTGCAGGTTTATATAAACGTAGAATAAGATCAAACTAAATTGCCTGTGCATATTAGTTGTGCTACTTAAGCAAAAAATAAGAATCCTTAAACATTACTAACACTGCCACAGTCAGTTTTATGACTCCGAATTATACGATAACTTCATGTTACCCCCTATCGGTATACTAATCGATAGAGAATTAAATTGCCTATATTTTGACATCAAACGTATTACTTTATTAGTGACCGTGTGGCGTACCGTGGAATAATATTATTATTATTATTATTATTATTATTATTGTGTGTATTTAGACAGCCAGATAATCGCCTCATATGGGCATGTCTGACTGTATCTTGATACAACTTTACTATAAGAGCTACTAGAAATGATACACATGATGGACACATGATCGGTATCTAGTGGCTCACTTTCTTTTTAACTATTCTACTGATTGAGGCTGTCTTCCGGCCGTCCTGCTAGAGAGCGTATATTATACTGGTCATCACCAGACATCATTACGAGGTTTTTCCCGATATACGGAGGCGAAGCCTGACATGGTATGACGAATGGTGGAAAGTTTCTCAGGCCCGCCACTACTTCGAATTCGCCATGCCAGAGCCAACCCACCAGCAGTCACTCTTAACGAGAGTGGACAGGTGGCGACGGCCTGTAGTGGGCGAGGAAGTGAGAAACTTCGAGATGAATCTTGAGTCTATACATTTGAATGTACAGTGTTCAGGCATGTAGTAAACTACTATTAAGCTGACTTGTATCTCTGTCTCAGGTAGGAACTACCACAGATAAATACAACCAGCACCCAAACACTTTAGACTCTCACACCCACCCCGTTCAACTCCCCCAACGCCCCACCAAGCCCCATCCCCCCACTGCCCACAATCCAGAGCACTACTGGCTGGCCCCGACTTGGTGACAAGGCGATGCATTACATCTCCAATCCACCAAGCCGGGGTTCGTACCGTGGAATATACCGCCAAGATACAGTGCAATTTGAGATAGATTGGCAAGTTTAGGTGAGTACCTACCAAACTAACTGCAAAACAGGAGCCTAATATCTACTTTAATTTAAAAATATTATCCAAACTGCAGACGGTTCTACAATTTGCCGTTGTAGGATCAAAACAGCTTCCTTCCAATTTTCGCTAAAAGCAAATCTTCTTTCTTCCAGTTTACATTGAACGCAAATCCGTGTACCTATACTTTTATTGTGAATAAGCGTTTTAGCTGACCAATTTCTAATAACATGGCTACGAAACATGCAAATTGCTCTAAACGCATATTGTAAAACGCAAAACGTTCTAACTATATGGCTTTAAAAACTTCAAATGGTTCTAACTAACTACATGATTTTGAAATGCGGGTTACTCTAACTCCATGATTTTAAAACGTGAAAATGTTCTAACTACATGGTTTGATATTGCAAACTAATCTAACTAGGTACATAGTTTTGAAAGGTGCAAAATGCTTCGCTTAGACCTTGATTTCACTAGAAAAGTTAACAATTATTAGCCTTAAGAAACTCGCTTTTAGATTTAACAATAGTTAACTCTGAAAGCGTGTTTCTTAAGGCCAACAATTGTTAACTCTTCTAGTGAAATCAAGGTCTTACGCACTTTTAAACATTATAGGAACTTAGGCTTTTTGTACTGTATTTTATTCTTTTTAAAATCATGTAGTTAAATTAAATTTCAACCTTAAGCCATGCAGTAAAATCATTAAGGACTTCTTAAAATCATCAAAGTTAGAGCAATTCGCGTTCGATGAGGTAAACCATCGAATCCTGACATTTTAAATATATAATTAGACCTGTAAAATCGAGCGTGCTAAAAAACTTCAAAACATCGTTCAAGTTGCTGTTGCTGCTGTAATAAAACCGGGCTTTCATGCTATAAAATCGGAAATGAAGCAAATCTATCCAAACCAATTGAAAATATTTAATAAAATATAAATGCTGTTTTTATTAGCTCTTGAGGGTCCGCACACCAAGGTCTGCTACCCGGTGTCAGCTGCCCTAATGATGCAAAACACTGTGGCGCTTGCCGACTGTCCCTTGATACCTTAAATAAGGTGGCAGAACTTGGCTACCCCCTAATAAAACTAAATTAAAAACTTTTAACCTCTCGCGATTGCTATCCAAAAATTAAATATCTCATTTAGCATTGATACAAGTCTTCTAACTTTAAAGAAAACTATACAAACTAACAACAATTTAAATTTTTTAGTGTACGTGAATTCGGCATCTTACAAATAACGAGACAAATATAAATGAAATCAATAAGTGTAAAAATCACCCTACCGGAGAGAAAGACAACTTTATTAAAATAAACTTGACACTGTCCTCCAACGAGGATAGCCCAAAGGACTCAGTATACGTAACATAAATTTGTTAAATATAGATTATGACTGTTAGTATAATTATGAAATTTAAAATTCAAAAATTAATCAGCTGGCAAAGAAGAATATAAATGATGCACGCAGATTTGAACGGATTTCTTCAAAACAGAAACCACGATGTCTTCAATCAATGTTGGAAGTAGACACTGGGTTTTCATAAATTCAAGGAAAAATTTTGAAATCGTTCCACGCGCCCCAATATACAATCCAACTACTTGAATTTCCGTAAGCCCCAGTTTCTGCTTAAAGTAAGGGATGCATGGGTCATAAATACTTTTCTTTTCTTGATTCACGGCCTCAGATTGATTTATGTCGTTTTGTTCCATACGAACAGTAGGATCTAGAATAATTCCTATCTTCGTTGCTAAATTATAAGCAATTATATCCACACGCCTAGAACCGTCACCAGTACATTCAACTTCTTGAAGAACTTTCCATCCTAATTTTTGCATAGCTTCAGCAAGTAAACGGCGAACAGCATGATGTCGGTTATTGCGAATTAACTCTCCACGTGGGCATCGTCCAAGGATATGTCCTATCGTTTCAATCTCTTTGCAACCATGTCGGCAGTAAAGGGATCCTTGGTCAGGCCGAGGGATAGCATTCACCGGTAATACATTTCCAACCATCTTAATAGCAGTAGTCCATTCGGATGAAGAGAGTCCATTTTTTGAATGAACCCATTTATTGGCATATGGGCATTCTTGAAATTGTATGACACCTTGTCCTTTCTGAGGCAGCTTACACCAAATATCGTATTCAATACTTCGCAAATAATCACGTATAAATTTACTTTTTTTGCCCTTGCATTCAACTAAATTTTGCCTTACTTCAAACGGCACGTCCAAAAAATCTAAACTTGCAGAGTTTTCCAACTCCATCCAACGTTATCTACATAACAAAAGTAAAATCACGCAGCCTGCTGGCCAATTTCAAAGCAACCCAATAATGTTTTAGTTTAACGCACATATTTCGTAGACAAATATATATTCGATTAGAATAAATCACAGCTTAAAATAAAATACAATAATGCATATAGAATACTTAATCCCACTTACAATAAAAACGGTTTCCTGGCATTTGTTCCTTGAATATTTCTAACCTACATCTTTAACTATTAATAAATCGAAATAAAATATTCATTAGGCCGATTCAACCGAAGTTCATAAAACCAGACTCAGCCAGTCATTTTAGGTGAGGAAATAGGAGGCTACCGCATCAGTTTGTCCCGGCCATATTACGCTTTCACCTATTTCTATTCCCGTTCCCCCCTCCACAGTAAGAGAGTCCCATTTTCTAGGCCCCTACAGTAAGTAGTGGTCACTAAGGAGCACCGAAGGAGATTGGGTTTTAATCAACTATCCAGTGACGTTTACCGTATAACACTGAGCCGTAAACGATTAGCAGTGGTCGAGTATTAAAGCCGGGTCTGAGACTGTAAATTTCGTTCCAGCCTGCAGTCCTATCCGCTACCTTCAGTCACCTCATATTACACCAAATGAGGAAAACAATCTTGCTTACCCCCTAATTAAACTGAATTAAAAGAATATGTCCTTTCTCGCGATTGCTATCGCAGTTATTTAACGTATCGGTTAATTGGAAAAATAAAATGCGTAGGAAAACTAAAGTGCAATAAATAGGCGTTTTGCAGATTCATGAGTTTTGTAATACTGCCACGATTTTCCATTTTTGAGAATTAACATCAGTAAACCCAAAAAAGTTCACTCCGTTACCCGCTATCAAAATTGCGGGACCCTATTAACCGAGCCTGCTATAAGTCTCCAATTATTAGCAGATTCGTTTATTAAAGTTCTTGCGACGAGCTTAATCTGCGTTAATTTTCTGATCGTGTTTTAATTATTTAGGTCACGGTTGGTAAGAAGGGTTCTGGCGGTAGATAGGGGTGCAAATCCCAGTATTAAATAAATCATTTACTTTAAATGGCGTAGTATTTTAAAATGCACGGATGTGAGGATGAAATAGTACTAACTATTAACAGACCGCATTACTTCTTTAATCAAGTTGGACCGCAATTTTCTGAGCCGATTTTTGACCAAGGCCAGATATTCGTAGCGTTATCGCGTGTAAAATCTCCGAAAGGACTCAAAGTTAATCTCATAGAATCAGATAAACAAGAAAGCCGAATTTAAAATTCGGATGTGTGTTACACAAGTAATACAGCGCACAAAGAAATAACCGATGACAACTAATATTTATTTTAATGCGTAAAACATATCTATATTGCAAATTCAAAAGTTCGTCGTTCCGTTATGTCTCATATAAGTAAGGAAAAATGTTAGTTTGTTGAAATAAACATATAATAACTGAAGAATGGTTTATTCTCCTGCGATTACTTTGTTAGGCAACGAAAAGTTCCGTCCGCAGGACGGGCCGGGTTACTAGTGTTTAAATGTTATTTGAAAAAGATTTGGTCAAAACTGTGACCTGTAGCGCACGACCTACAGACAAACGGATAGACAGACACACACACAGACGGACAGGCAATACCATTTCTGTAGATGGGTATAAGCTAAAGCTCATCATGTGGAGTTGTGATTGGGGACAGAAACCAGGGAGTAACTCTTATGGCTTCGTCTGTGTATCTTGGTGCTGATGCCTCTGTATTCCAGTCTAAGACCCTTGGTATCTCCTTGGCGGCCCATTGGCTGCTGGAGCATGGCACTAAGGATCTTCTGGTCAGAGTATTCAGTGATAGTAAGAGTTCTTTGCGAGCACTGTGCAAGCCTTACACTGTCTCGATTGTCGTGTGGGACTGTCACACTAACCTCAACAGACTCGCTGAGAAGGGTTGTGAGGTTGTGTTAGTATGGATCCCCTCGCACTCGGGTTTCAGGGGTAATGAGGAGGCGGATAGGCTGGCGAAGGCTTCGCATGATGGGAGTTGCGTTATGCAGTTTGGTCCAAAACCAATCGTTCCAGTCCCACTCTCCGCTGTCCACTGCGCAATTGCGCAGTGGGCTAGACGTGAGCATGAAAGACAATGGACTGGACTACGCAACTGTAGACAGGCCAAGCTCTGGATATCGGCACCACTTTACGGCAATGCGTCGTTGGTGCGTTATCCCAGAGATCAATTAAGACGGTTGATTGGGCTACTGACGGGACATGGGGCTTGGGGAGCTTACGGTTGGAGGATTCGAGTGTTGGACTCCCCTACGTGCGTGCACTGAGGAGGATGATACACCAATTCACTATTTGACTGTGTGCCCTGCCTTTGTACTTGTGAGAAACCTCTATCTTGGGGGGTGTCTTATATCATTGGATTTGTTGGGTCAGGCGTCGGTGGCTCAGTTAGTGGCGTTTTCGCGCTCTACTGACAGGCTTGCGATTTGATCTTGTTTCTTCTGCTATTTTAAGAGAGGGAGTCTGCAATAGGCCATAATTATAAAGGCCTCGGCAGCGTTAGTCTCTATATGTTATAGATATTTAGGGATCGTCCATGCTGACGTCCTTCAAATATCATAGTTTGATAATATCATAAATTGATTTCAAAACAATTTTTCTTTGGCCCACCGGAGGTTTTTTTTCTTACACTACTTATACTAGCTAAAAGTTTTTTGTTTACAAAACAATTACTGAGTGTAAAAACATCAATAAATTAGTTTTTCTCAGCTTTTTTTAAGAGTGTGTGTACGTTTCAATACTTAAACTAATTTTATGGTCCTAATTTTAACGATACATATTTTAGATGCGGGTAAATCAACAATAGGCGGACAAATAATGTACTTGACTGGGATGGTGGATAAACGAACGTTGGAAAAATATGAACGAGAAGCCAAAGAGAAAAATCGAGAAACATGGTATTTGTCTTGGGCGTTGGACACAAACCTAGAGGAGCGGGAAAAAGGCAAGACTGTTGAAGTTGGACGTGCTTTTTTCGAAACCGACATTAAACATTTCTCAATTCTGGATGCTCCTGGACACAAAAGTTTTGTGCCTAACATGATCAGCGGAGCCGCCCAAGCGGACTTAGCAGTTCTGGTAAAATCCTATTCTTTATTGTAAAGTAGCATTAAATTAACTATTTTAGTAAACAAATTTAAAGAAAGCATTTAACGTAAAACATTATATACTGTTTGCTAACTAAGACTTACCTGAACTTTGTACGTAATCTTATTGTATAGGATCACCTCCGTTTTGAAGGGCCTGGTTTAATGTGCAGCGTTTTGTAGTTTCTTGTTTAAAATGCCCTTGTTCGTAGCAGCAAGTGTTTCGTAGCCAATATTAACTCAGCTCTGTACAATATTTAAATATTCGAATATTTTTAAACTACATTAGTAGTAATTAGTATATATTAATAATAGTAATAATAAATATTCATTAGGTCGATTTAACCTAACATAACAGGTTGCCGCGTTAGATCGTCTCGGTCTTTGTGCCCTTTCACCTATCCCCTTCTCCTCCTCCACAGTAATAAAAGAAGTCCCATTTCCTAGGCCCCTGCAGTGAGTAGTGGTCACTAAGGAGCACCGAAGGAAATTGGGTTTCAATCAACCACCCAGTGACGTTTACCATACAACACAGAGTCGTTACAATTAGCAGTGGCAGAGGATCGAAGGCTAGAAAGTTTGTTCCAGTCTGCAATCCTAACCGCTAATCCAAGCACGCCTGCTTAGTAATTAGCATATCATTAGATCAGCAAAAGCTATACACTTCATATTCCAAGGAGTTAGAATCCAAAAAAGTAACTAGAACTGGCAGTCTCAAAGTAACTCTTTTGCTGGCACGTCACTAAAATGGACTCCACTTTAGAAATTAGTGATTTCGAAATTGAAGTTTCTGGCTACTGTGAAGAGCATAATACAAGTACGAACAAGTTACAGAAAATTCCACCACATACTTTACAAACGAGAAAACGTTAGCGGGCAACATGATATGAAATGCTTCGCGGAAAAGGAAAAAAATATTTCGACACCTCATAAAAACTCGCTCAAGAAGTCAAATCCGATACCACTGCACGCATGTGCATGTATGTATGTCATAATATGTCAATGATGTCATTAGTAAGGTCAAGCAGCCTTAGTTGAATATGGATGGTATCGCATGCTAAAGATATCCATTTACGCAACGGGAAAGCTGATGACAGGAGGGTAATAGGGACTTAAAATGGAGATTTTTTGATGGCGTCATTCATGGATGATCCCAAACGTACTCAGTTTTGAATAAATAAACTTATAATTATTACTATATCACATTAGCCGTATCTATTGAAAAAGTGAGATTATCAGAATTGCTTTAAGTGCTCAATGGAGATGATCACAATTGATTCTAGCTTGAAATAGAGATCATCATATTTGATTCTTCGTCGACGCTCTAACGTATAAGTAAATCTAGTGCAAGAGTTTAGAGCGATTGCATCACTTCATTTTTTTGGAGTTGGTAGGTGATTATTAGCCATGTCATGGTTCCATTGTCTTTCTTGTTGTTTTACAGTTATCAAACAAAACTAGAATATATAATTGTTCTCCTTATTTACCGTTCGATTTACTGTTGTATTTTGTAAGAAATATAAATAACATACGAAATGTAAAATTTCTTATTTATACAGTGTAGTATTATTAGTAGTAGTATTGCACTATTGCGTCTCTGATCTTACCCATACACAGTGCGTTTGCTGTGTGATTTAACCAGGCACGTGAGACGGAACATTTGAAAGTTTCGCTTGCTGAGCCAGCAATCAACTTAAACTATACTCTGGTCTTTATGCTGACCTTGCTATGGATATATTACGAAATTCCTGTATGTACTGTTAAAAGTCCTGGATTATACTGATGGCAACCAGATACATTTAACTGTTAAGGTCGGCGACGCTTTACAGGGATCTAGTAGCACCGCCAATACCAATAGACGGAGCCTTTAGAGCTGTATACCTCGTCCATCATTCCTATGTGATGAGCCATTCCTTATATGACGAGGGTCCTTATCGTGAGTCAGGTTAGAGAGGCGAGGGCGAACGCATGTGAACCGCATTTGGAAAAAAGAGAATGGTGACAAAGGGCATTCCACTCCGGGAAAACACGGCATTTAAGGAGAAAGAACAAATTATGTCTGTTGATCAATCACTCTAAGCTGCCCGCATTACCCTAACAACCCTCTACGGACCACACGCCCTCCCATCGCTCCCCCCCCTCCACTCCCAACCTCAGCTACGAGACCCCACAGTAGGATGCCTCACCGTGAGAGCTTAGTATTAGGAAATCTCACTACAACATGCAAGCATGCGTATTCGATCCTCGACTTCCCTATCTCATGTACGACCAATTGTACCCCGAGACTACCAAGATCCCCTCTAAACAGTGTTGTATTACGTCATAACGACAGCAAAACGTTGCAGGATTCCTTTTTATTTGAATGAAACGAGGCTTTCATAGTACTGGTGCCCATGCCTTGAAACGTGAATAAGACATCAAAAGTTTGGAATTGGCAGACTTCAGTCTTAAGAGGTACATATCAATAGCACGAAGGTCCATGAGATGAAATGCTGCTAGGAGATGCGTGTAGGAAAAGAACGAAAGTAATAAGGATGTATGCATAGTAACAACCAAGTTACGAACCACATTGGAGAAAGAAATTAAAGTTTCCGGCTTTCCTTCTTTTGAAGACCCCGTTGACTTGGCTTTGAGAATGAGTGACTTTATAACTTTGTCAGGCCGTCCAAAGCTCATCCTCAAAGTCTCAATCACTTCCTTTACATTCTCGGGAATTCCTAAAATCGTCTGGACTGCATCTTTCGCTCTTCCCCTCAGGCACTTTTGTAGTCGGATGATGTTTTCGTCTTCTGACAATCCACAAACGGTTGTGGATCGCTAGGACTGGGCGATAAATACAGGCCACTCTTCCGGCTCCCCCCCCCCCCAAACATGGGCAAATCCTTGCTGACTGACTGCCGGGCAAGGAACTTGTTGACATTGTCATTGTAATTGCCATGGCTTGAACGAGACGATGAGGCAACATTAATTCGGGTAATGGCATCAGTCAAAGCCTGAGCAAGCTGGTCAATAGAATTTAGATGGCCTTCAGAATTATTAATTCCATGAGATGTCGAATTAAGCTGAGGTCGGACATCACCATTGTAAGTACCAATAGTACTATGGTCACCCTCAGAATCCCTAAGCCACTTCTTAACATTTTCGTTCTGGCCATCTTCTTCCTCCTCAGACTGACTTCCCACACTACTTTCACCCTCAGCCGTCAACTGCCTCACTTCCATGTCAATATCAGACTTGGCAAAATCCAATTTCTTCTGAACAAATTGTTTCTGCTTTTCCATTATTTGTTTTGCCATGGCGAGATCATCCATCTCCAACTTATGCACTTCTTCTGCTGCTTTAAGTTCAAGTTCCTTCTTTCGACGTTCTGCTTGAATCTCGACGGAACGTTGACTCACATGGGACTTGACACTATTCAGAGAAGAATGAAAATGAGGTTTGCGAATGTCAGATAAACCTTTAAGTCCACTAAATACTTTGGAACCATGGCTAACACTCGATTTAACATCTACATTTAAATGTTCTTTAGGAGTTGAAGTTTCCCATGACCCATACATATCGGGCTTCTTTTTCTTACGTTCACTTCGCCTCAGCTCACCCTCACCGTCAGTTGGATATTTTGCAGCCATGGTTAAATTCTAAACAGTTAGTTTACAGTTAAAAAATTCACTTCAGGTGAACAGCTCGTTCATAGAACTGATCCACGGTTCGCAAAGAAAATGTACCCGTGTAAATAGAGCACACTACTTTTTGCTTAACTTTTCCTTCGATGTTTCCTATTCTTAAAATATCCTGCTTCAATAAGTATGACCTACAGTTAGTTGCCACAAAAGGTCACCAATTGTCACTTTAAAAATGATGCAGTCCGATGCGATGGCAATTTCCTTCAGTCAGTAAGATGCACCATGGAAAAAAAATGTACGTAGTGGGTTAGACTACGGGTATCACGGAATTTAGATAATAAAATAAAATAAACTATTTATTAATCTTTATGCACACGTCAATCGAATACTTAATTCTTTAACCAATGATTAGGAGAAGTCCACAATCTCCTAATCACAAATAAACTCAGATTAAAATTAGAACTTTGGGACGATGCTAATTTTGCTTGTTCCTTGTCCGTGGCCATCGTGATACTAACAATTACAAAGGAAAAGACACGTCCCTTCATACCTACATACAGCCAAACAGAACAATCTCGAATTTCTATTCCCTAACACACAACGACATGAATACGAAAATCGGACGTACACTTTACATTTAAACTGCATGGCTTTTTTACCAAACCTTCTACGACTTAAATTACTCAAGAACGTTTCCAGCAAATCATATGGAAACTAAATACATACTTAAAAATAACCATCCACTCATCACACACACTAAATACAAATTCATAACTCATAGCAAAATAATAATATATGTGCTGCCGCAGATGGCACCACAATAATCACTTAAAATATGAAATAAAAATAATATTTAATTCTTCTTCTGCTCAGCAACAATTGCAAATCTAAAATTATTTGTCAATGTAGTCACTAAAATCGGTTTTGTTCTTTGATCTGAACTCACGAAAACAAAACGTTAGTTTGTTCATTCCATCATGTGAAGAAGCCTATTTCTTAAATAAGTTTAAACGCAACCAGACGTAGACAATTGTCTTTCCAATAATCCATTTGGCAAAGAGCAATTGTACATTTTATTCAATGACTTCGTCATATTGGCCGTCCAAAATAGCATGGATTGTAAGCTTTGACTTGGTAGCTACTTTTGAACCTTGTCAATTTTCATGGTTTTTTAAAAATTTACCCCATCTGTGCTTGTATAAATGCCAGTATAAGCCTTAGTATATGCCGAGAAAAAATTCAAATTTTTTTTCCATTTACCACTTTATACCAGTATAACCCAGCATGTGCCAAAGTGTTACATAAAGAGTATTTACCACCCAAGGTATTTACCGGTATTTACCACTTTAAAATCCTTTAACTGTGTGTAGGTACCCCACAGTAATTGAATACCTTTTTAAGGAATCAAATTAAAAATTCGTGGCCAACAGAAGTTTTTATTTCCGAGCAGATAAACTGTGTGAGTATTGAATATCGCCCTAATAAAGTGGCAAATATGCAAAGTTGCCATGGCTGTAATTTTATAAGTGTTGTGTGGGCTGGGAAGTAATGTCTATCTGTGGTAAGTGACGTTTTAAAAATTAATTTGAAGTCTATAGTTAATAATTCTACAAAAAGTAAATAAATCTTGTAATTTACAGTGAGAGAACTTGAGCCGAGCTAGAGTCATCGAAGTCGTAAAGAGTGATAAGATAAAATCCCTTTACCAGTACACACTCTCATTTAGTGACTGTGTGTTGCAGTTCATAAAATCGGACAGATAATGTCAATTATTATTTATTTTCTTTAAGACAGACCATTAATTTACATACTAGGGGTTAAAGCTATGAGTGTAGGAATTTTCTTACACTACTAACATTATTTACTTATACTCAATTTAGTGAATTACAAGTGTTTATGTTGAGCTGTGCATAATAGACATAATTAGCCCTTAAATATTTTAGAGTAATATAATAATAATAATAATAATAATAATAATAATAATTTATTCATTGGGTCGATTTAACCGAAGTTCATACAACCAGACTCAACCAGTCACTGTGGGTGAGGAAATAGGAGGCTACCGCGTTATATCGTCTCGGTCTTTGTACCCTTTCACCTATCCCCGTCCCCTCCTCCACAGTAAAGGAGTCTCATTCCCTAGGCCCCTACAGTAAGTAGTGGTCACTAAGGAGCACCAAAGGAGATTGGGTTTCAATCAACCATCCAGTGACGTTTACCGTACAACACCGAGCCGTAAACGATTAGCAGTGGCCGAGGATCGAAGCCGAGTCTGAGGCTGTAAATTTCGTTACAGTCTGCAGTCCTAACCGCTCACCCAAGCACGCCTGCTTTTTTAGAGTAATATATGCTACTGATAATGGTGTTGTCTGTGTCAATTAGTCGTCTCTTTAGGGATAATTTTGCATTGCGGATCACCTCCTCCAGGTTTGCTACTTCGTTTCCACAGAACATTTCTGTGGCACTGCTGTCTCGACAATACCCAACAATGATTCTGAATGCGTCATTATACGCTACTGTTAGGCGATTTAATTCACTTTTCAGAGGAGACCATATGCTGCAGCAGTAGATAATAGATAAATACGTGCGGAACAGGTATACATATACGGACTGCCTTGCTACAGTTTTTGAAGCGTGATTTTATCATGTTGGCTCGTTTGTAAAAATCACTTATTCTTTTACTTATTTCTTGCTCCACACACAATGTATCTGCTAAATGCCATGATTTTTTCTGTACTTAGTATCTGAGGTATTTAACAGGGTCTTCCAGCCTGGGCTTGACTCCTTGAAACGTGATCTAAATGTCCATTTTGCACCGATTTAGCCATGATGGGTAGAACGCTTGGGCGTACGTTTTTTCCGGGTTGAAGGACACTCTGTTTAACGATGCAAATTCTTTGCATATTTTTAGTAAGGAGTTCATTGTGCTCACTGATGTAGTGAGGAGGCACACATCGTTGTTTACACTGATGTCACCCACTTTGCAGCCCTTACCGAAGGAATTTAGTGAGTCACATAAGGAGTCCATATAGAGAGCAAAGAGATATGGGGAAAGGATGCCCTCTTGTCTTACCCCTCTTCGCACCTTGAAGCAGTCACTGATTATGGAGCCCCACCTGATACAAAAACGTTGATTGTTGAACCAATATACTAGCAATTTAGTAATGCTTGTGGGGACCCCTCTGGACCTTAACCTATTTACAATTAATTCAAGGTCAACATTATCAAAAGCTTTAAAAAAAAGCGTCTAAATAGCAAATATAGATAGGGGTGTCCTTACGATTATAGTAATCTATTATTTGATTTAGAGTAAACACACATTTCACATCCAAGATTTCGCTAAAAACCGAATTGATTATTATTAGTAGCAAAAAACGAATACGTCTTTATTAGCTTTTCTAATATCTTTGAAGTAACTGAGGCAAGGGCGATCGGACGGTAACTGATGATAATATCAATGAAATTCAGTGTATTCGAGTATAATCAAGATTTGCGCGGTGATCGTCTTGAGAGGCAATCGTGCATTTTTACTCCAAAGCAATTTCTTATCTTTTTTTCCTTTGGTTTTTTTGTAATAAAACATTGTTGTGGGTCTCAATAGCTTACTTTAAGATAGGCAATGAGTCCGGTACGCTGGTGAGGTATAAATTCTTATCATAATATTATTTAACTTTTTTATGCGTCCCAAAAAGTTGAATTTAGAAATTATTTTATCCTCGTTGTGCTACTTTAGAAGCTTCCTACTCAGTCATGTCAAACACGCGGCCCGCGGGCCGCATGCGGCCCAGGTCCGCCTCTTGTGCGGCGCAAAAAAATTTCAAAAAATTCTTCAAAAAATCCATCAAACAAAATAACTTGTAATGGCTTAGACCTTTTCGATTTCGCGATTTCACTACATAAATTGACAATTGTTAGCCATAGTGCCCGCTAAAATTCAAAGTGTTGAAGTTTAACTATTGTTAACGTGATTTCACTACATAAATTAACAATTGTTGGTTGTAGATCCTGGGAAATATCAAATTTTAAAGTTTAACAATTGTTAGTGCGATTTCACAGGTTAAGTTATCAATTGTTAACGCTAATTATCGATTTTAACAATTGATAAAACTTAATCACTGTTAACAGTTTAGCAATTGTTAGTTCACATTTCACGTAAAAATGAGTAATTAGCTAACTGTTGTTAGAGTTAACAATGGTTAAAGTCGCTAGTGAAATCAAGGTCTTATAGGTAATTAAATAATATATTAGCAGTGGCGCCAGGAATTTAATTTATGGTCTGTTTTAAAAGATCAAAGTCAGAGTTATGCAGTAAAACTCAATATTAAAGCGTTTATCTACAGAAATGACGTTATAAAATAAATTAAAAACTATCGTTTTTGTGCCAAAATTAATGTGAATTGCGCTTCTACAAGCTAAGACCATTTAAAGAAGATAACATTATAATATGGATAACTAGATTTTCCAGCATAATCGAATTTCCTTTTGAAGAAAACATTTTTTACATGCATGCCATGAAAAGAGCCAAAAATTGAATGTAAAATATATTTTTGTGTAATCAAACAAATGAAAAGAAAAATTAAGTAAAATCCGAGATTCAGCCAGAACTGCTTGAACCTGAATTTGACAGAGTATTACAATAATATCATCCTGAATTCCTTATTTTTATAAATTTTTGCTCCACCAAAGATTTAATAAATTTCAACAGCAATAAATTGCAATAATTACACTTAAATACACACTTGTTAAAAAAAAATTGTTAAAAAAATCTAGGGTCGCGCTAGCAGGTTTACATGTTAATTTAGGTTGTAGGTAGGTTTATGAGCAAATTTAAAAATTTTTGAAAGCAAGGAAATCAGTAAACTACATTGAAAAGAGCAGTACGTTACAAAAAATGCCTTACATGCATTTAAGCAGTAATTTTTACAAAAGCTATTGATGGCAACATAGGTTTCGGTACACGCAGTACAATATAATATTTAGTATGTCCCTAGCCGAAATTAATACTGACCACCGTTTTCATAATAGCCTAGTGTCCATCTCAGAGTTAAAGCAAAAGCAGTTCAAAAATTTTTAAGCATGCAGTGAAAATGGCGTTTTTTATAATGATAATAAATAATATTCAATATTAATAATAATTGCACTTATTTTTATGCTACTAAAACGTACTCAAATACACAATGAGACAAAAATAGGCAAACATATAACGTCTCTAATAGTTGCGGCCCAACTATTTTGAATATGCCATCCAACATGCTCGACGAGTCTGACACCACTGTCCCACATGGTTTCCACTCCGCTCGGTGATGCCGCTTTGCCGCATAGTGTACTGCCTCTACAAAGAGAACGTGGTGGTTTTAGCGTTTGTGTCGTGTGGATCGTCTCCTGTGTGGCACTATGTTGCTCTGCTGCAGTGTGGATCTTGTGTGGCAAACTTTGGCAGCATCATCAGTGTGGTTTATTATGAGATAGACTGTATTCAAGGCGAAGAGTGTAGTTTACACTCATGTGCGTGCGGTATGTTTCTTTTTTAACTTAAATTTGTGTGGTCTAGTACCAATATTAGTTAGGCGACGAGAAGTAAACTCTGATCCTATTTTTCCTTGGCTAGGTGTCGTAGGTTGTTTTCTTTTCCTTTTGCTAGGTATTTACTTCCTTCCATTTAGAATTAAATCAGGCCTGTACGAGCAAACCGGTGGCATCTTCATATGCCACTGGTGTTCCCGTTGGCTGTAATTAAACATTGATATTGGGATTACTACAATGGAACTTATAGGCCGTGGCGGTGTCCATTAAGCCAAATTATTTGGTTTATATGGTGCTCATCAAAATTAATATTAATAACAATCAAGATGTAGAGACTTGATAATAAATGTAAAGACCATCAGGAAGGGTAGCAAACGAAGATAATTTGGCCGGATACACCATTTATGTGCACATTGCTGTTGATGGCAGCTTATTTATTGCTGGCTACCTCACGAGGGTAGTTGTCTTTACGGTTGTAGGATTATTCCTACCCGGACTTTTCCTACCCGGACTATTCCTACCCAGATTATTCCTACCCGGACTTTTCCTACCCGGACTATTCCTACCCGGATTATTCCTACCCGGATTATTCCTACCCGGAATTTTCCTACCCGGGCTTTTCCTACCTACGACCAAACCTAGGACTTTTCCTACCCATGTACAAAAAAGTACTACACATCGCGCAAAGATATACCCACAGAATACAACGTTATTACCTATATCTTTTGCTGTTCTTTCGTTCTTTATCAATTCATGTAGATTATATGTAATACTTTTGAGTGTTGTCTTACACCATCTTTTTCAGTTTTAATGTTAGAGATAGTTTACGTAAATTAACATAATTAATTAAAGACAATAGTCGCTATTAATTATAAAAACTTATTTAAATGAAGCATTTATTCTTATATTAGTAATAGTTTAATACATTCGTTTGACACTGCCGCATTATTACGGTACACTCATAAATTGTTAAAATATATATTCATATTTTATGGAAAGATACTTAAAATTATATCTTTAATATAAATTCTATTATCCGTATTCTACTTTATTTGAACAAGATATTAGGCAATAATCGTGATCTCATATTATTGTGAATAATATAGACCGACCATTTCATTGCAGTAATTATTACATTAGAAATTTATATGTTACATTCACCAGAGAGAAGTATGCTGACACTTCATCTCTATTTATTTACTTATTGGTTTAAAATAGGAATAATGTGCAACGATGCATTCCACAGCAATGACATCGTTCATTCCGTAAACATATTGAGGATCTTGAATCCTAATATGTCAAGTTCTTGCGTAATTTGTTTGTGCCACTCAGCTCATAGTGTAGTGAGTCGCCCTCACATGCTTCTGTTTCACAGTATGCATTTATTGCTACATTGCAATGATGCACATTGCTTTATAATTAGAATTATTTGTAATTAGGAAATTATCATTGTATTAACATACGCGGCTCAGCATGAGCTCTTATTATTTGGAATTATTAATGGATTAATATTCTTTTACAGAAGGAAATTACAATTTCAACATCCTAGAGTATGTATTGTATTGTATTGCATTCTATTGACTTTATTCAGTTGTCAGAGTTTACATCGAATTAAACCAATGATTTAATAAACCGGACAACAAGAGGAAATAGAAATAGAATCAATAATAATATCATAACTAATTAAAATAAACATATAACAATTCAAAAAACAGATTGCAGTCGCAGGTTTAATAAATATTTAGAAATACTTTTACAATAATTTGTCAATTCCAGGTCCCGCAGTTCATTAGGTAAGGAGTTCCACAAACATGTAAATCTTGCCATGACACTTCTTTTCCAAGTTTGCGTACTAGAAACAGGCTTTGTCGTATTTTTGTGTAACAAATTAATTACATAAAATTCATATTTATACAGCTCATTATATTTGTCACATTTAGTACCAAATTTTAAATACTTAAATAATTGCACAGCGCTATACATTTTAATTATCTCTGCAACAGAGAGTACGTTACATTTTTCAAGCAAAAACCACTCATAGGCAGGACTTATGCAAAATTTACCCCTACAATAACGTTTGAAATGTTTCTTGGTATCACTTAAATTAATTTTATAGAAGTACGAATAAAAAAGTCTATTAAGTTGATATTGCAGCAGTACATAATCCCTATGATTCTGGCATTCCCATGTAGTAAGGCAGTAGTCTATATGTGAGTATAGATGTGTGTTTAACATAAATTTAAACATATCAAACGTAATATATGGTTTAATGCTATGCAAAAAGATGATATTCACAATTACTTTCTTTTTAACAGTTTTAAAATGGGGTTTAAATGTAAGATTTGCATCCAAAGTAACACCTGGGTAACGGAAGGTATACACCCTTTCTATATTATTAGCTTTACAAGATAATGTCAAATTATTGGAAATAGAACGGTCCTGAGCTTTATGAAAAATCCTAAATTTGGTCTTCGTGTAGTTTATTCGTAGATTGTTTTCAGTGCAACATTCTTCTATATTCTCTAGTGCAGTTTTTAATTTGGCAAGCATTTCTTCGCAGTCATCGCGGTCACAGTAAAGTACTACGTCGTCTGCATATAGTACACATTTACAAAATTGCATAACAGATTGAATAGCACACATGTTAATAATGCATAAGATAAATAGCGTTGGGCCCAGTATTGAGCCTTGGGGGACACCACAATTTAAAAAATACTCACACGATGTGTAGGTACCTAGTATTATTTAAACTTTCGGTTTATAAAATAACTACATAATAACTTAAAAATACAGGTATGTACATCGTATTGTAGTTTAACTTTGTTAGGAGTGGAAGATGTGGCACTGTGTCAAAGGCTTTAGTATGGTCTATAAATACGGCAGCGGGTTTTCCTTTTCCGAGGTCAAATTTATTGAACACGTCTTGGGTTACAACTTGTACTGCCGATGGACACGATCGATCCTTTTGAAATCCGTGCTGATTGTCACAAAGTTTCATCTCACATTTTTCTAAAAGACATAAGTGTATTATCCGCTCAAACAGTTTTCCTATAAATGGTAGATTTGAGATTGGGCGATAGCTTTTTGAGTCCAATTTACTGCCTCCTTTCTTTAGAATTGGGGTAACAGTGACGCACTTTAGAGCAGATAAAAACTCACTGCGACGTAAACATAAATTAAATCGCGCTGCTGTAGGTGCTTCTAAAGATGCAATACAATTAAAGAATATAAATGCAGTAACAATATTAGACGAGTTTGAGGAGCTATTTTTAATTCCCAGAGCAGATGATTCGACGTCATCACGAGAGATTTCAACTTTGTCATTTTCTCCACTGACTAATTGCCTTTGAAAATTTATAATTTCACTGTCAGAGCCATTGGCTGGAATTAAAAATGCTTGTGCCAATTCTTTTGAAATTTCTTCCTTATTATAAATAATTGTGTTTTCAACGTTAAGAGCTTCAATGTGTGGTAGTGGTTTCCCAGTCGGCATTTGAAGTTCAGAATGGTATCATAATGAGCACATCTCCTTCAGAGTAGTGTCAGCATAATGAATAACATTATGAATTACACTGTTGTCTTTCTGAAAGCTTTATGAGCGTCGGATGTCCGCTTTTACGTACCATAACGAGTTCTGAAAGGCATCATTCTACCAACCGTATTCTGAACATATTAGGAATGGTTTATGAATGATGCTAATATCTAGTAGTAGTATGCCATCTGCTGTCTAATTATGCAACTTAATGATATGGTATATAGATTGCAGGTTCTTCCTTTTCCCGCCTTATCATTTTATGCCATGAAATTATTACTTTAATAATTTTCTATCATAATAATACACAGAATACATCCTAACTTAAGTATTAATTACTCGTAGAACCAAAACTTTCCAACCAAGATGAAATGAATTAATTTAACACTTGAATTCACTAAGCAAATTTTTTATTATGGATTACAACTGTAAGCTATAAACACTGTTAGTATGAATTGTGAATAATACATTAACACCATAAATACTTTCATACTGGAATTTCATTGTATTTAGTGCTTCGTCACACTCATTTCTGCCATTAAATCACTATCACCAACAGTAGTTTTGACTTTGTGAAGCTGAAGCTTCTGTTTCACGCATAATAGTACACTTTTAATTCACTTTCGGCCAAAAACCACTAAACTGTAGGCTGTATGCACTCAAAACTAATTTTCAGAAGGTTCATTTGGTCTAGGCATAGGTAACTTTTCAGATGATTTACTTCCCAGAAAGAAGTAAGCCCGCTTGTTCCAACTAATTTAGTCAGGGCGTGAAATGTAACCTTAAACTTCGTGTCGTATGGTGAATGTAATCCGTAAAGTAAAGGTAAAGTTCTGACTGAAACCGGGTAAAGAAGCGTTTAATACTTGGTGTTAACAATCAGCATTGACACAATTAACTAACACAATACCCGGGTAGTCTTAATAGTAATGAAAAACACAATTTATTCCACTTGCTTCTGACTCCTTCTTGCCGTGGTCTGCCTGTACAACTGCTGCTTCGTCCGTTAAATTTCTGACTGCAAGTTCTGCCGCCTTTACTGTATGGTATTTTGTAAAGTATTGGATGTTTGCATTGTAAACATGCATGTCAATTTTATGAATGAATTATGAAAACTTTGTGAAGCCTCGTGGGTGTGCGCGCGCATCCTTCCTTTTATGTATGAAATATGACAGAGAAATGACCACTGTCAAACTTCTCACAGCTTTATAACAACTTTAAGAATTGCGTCATATTGCAGTCAGTAAACTGTTGGATTTAATGATTTCATATTTCTATCATCAGAATGATGTGAGCGATTTATGAACTAATGAACGGATTATGATATCATTCTGAAGGGTCGATGCCGACTGGGTTACGACCGCCGGATACTTTCTTATATACTTTCCATAGTAAGTCTGACGAAGTGCAATTATCAAAATTTGTTTTTATAAATTTTGCTTTGCTAGTTCTAATTTCCATTGTAACTTGATTACGCAATTGTTTATACTCTTTCCAAAGTGTATTTAGTTCAATTTGCTTAGCATTGAGCTGTTTAATGTTTGAAATTAGCACTAGGTCACGTTTTAGCTTTCCACACTTTGTTTTTGTCTTGTTTCGTTTGTGCATTAACTTTATAACGGAATTTGTCAAATAAGTACTATGCTTTCTATTAAACCTTATTTTTATTAATTTTGAGTGTGAGCGAGCAACTTCGGCAATTTTAGTTTTGTATGAGCTAAATATTTCATCTACCGATTTTTCTTCAGAAAAGTCCCAGTCAATTAGCTGGAGTTCACTATTTACAACCTTCCAGTCAGTGTCTTTAAAACTTTTATAATGACGTGTTTGTGGAGTGTACTTTGTTTTGCGATTTTTAATGCAAATTACAATTAAACTGTGATCAGACACTGAGAATAGCAGTACATCGCAAAATATATCACGTTTCACACATGAACTATAAAAATGGTCAATTAATGTACTTGATGTTGAAGTTATACGCGTTGGAGCTTTAACGTGCTGTTGAAGACCATGAGCACTGACTATACGCTTGAGGTCTTTGGAAGTGCTATAGTCAAGTACATTTATGTTAAAGTCGCCAGCAATTACTAAATCCAACTTTTCTGCAGTTAAACTGTCTAGCAGAGTATCAAAGCATTGCAAAAACGCAGATGTACTTGCAGATGGGGGCTTGTATACAGAGGTTACGATGACAGTAGGGGGCTGAACTTGATGGCAATGCACTTCCACATTGTTTTTAAATTGTACATTGTAGCTTAGCTCTTGGTATTGTATGTGCTGACTAATGTACCACAATGTGCCGCCGCCTTTTTGGTTACGTCGATCATGACGTACTATGTTGTAGCCAGGAATAAGGTACAGTTGGTCTGGAAGTTCTCCACATAATTTAGTTTCTGTACAGATAAAAATGTCTGATTTGCTGCTTAGTAGAAAATATTTTACTTCTTCGAGTTTAACTAAATTCAGACTGTTGATGTTAAGGTGAGCAATTTTGAAACCTTAAGCAACTATACATAGCGATGAATACACACATCTGGTCTCATTTATAAGCCAGGGTAGGTCAGAATCATGTTCAATACAGTCACTGGTATCATGTATTTCAGCCGCGGGGAGCTCAGCAATAATTAAATTATCAGGACTGTTAGACGAGGTAGAAGCACAGCTGGCGTACGACCACAGGGATTGTTGTAACAAGCGAAAATAATGGTATGTAATAAGTGGTAGACAAGTTTTGTGAAACCAAAATTTACAGGAGTCACATTGAACGTTGAGCTGATTTGTCCTTCTTTTTCTGTTACACACAAAACACTTTTCCATTTTTGAAATTTTTGTTTTTGTTTTAAATTTTCCCCGTCCGGATTGCTTGAAAAAAGTATTGAGCCGAAGGTTCCGGTCGCCAGCAGAGAAAATAACACTGTTGATAGCTCGGATGCTGGAAGGAAATCGAGTATGTGTGAAATTGTAATCATTTGATCAACAAATAAATTATTTAGTTTATAAAAAATCTGTTATTTAAGTTGAAGTCAAAGAACCAGTATTAAATAAATTAACAGTTGTCTTGAAAAACTCATAAGAGTAAGAAGTAGATTTTATCCCTTCTCTAGTCTTTCGACTATAGATCATTTTATTTTTTTAATCAATACATTTCCATGGCACTGCCACCACACGAAAATAGATATTTCAAACACACTTAAATATCGTATTTTAACATTAATAGTAATACTTGTTTTTTTGTTTCATAGTCATGGGTGGGAAAAGTCCTAGGTAAGGTCGTGGGTAGAAAAAGTCCGGGTAGGAAAAGTCCAGGTAGGAAAAATCCGGGTAGGAATAGTCCCGTAGGAAAATTCCGGGTAGGAAAAGTCCGTTTACCGTCTTTACCGGTAGGTCAGCAAGAGTTTTGGTAGGGCGCCGGTCCCTCTTATTGTTAGTAGGAAAGACTGACTAAAAACTTATAGGTTATATTTTCTCCAGCTAAAGGCGGTAAGGGGGGGGGATGGGTATAACCTAACTGTTTTCTGGCCGCGCTAAGAGCCTGGCTCATTTTTAATTTAAGTAAATATTTACTTACAATAAGAACTGTTTTGCAATGTGATGGTCATATTTATCGTTTTCAAATATGCTATAAGACATCAGCTGATATGCGTTAGTTCTACAGTAGAGATACGTAGTCAGTAATGCACCGGTTTTTAGACGTAGCTACTGCGATTAATTGTCAAAATTCTGCTTTGAAAGAGTTATGTCAGCTGGTATTCTTAGACAAGGGTCAAGGCCGAGAACACAAGTACAATAAACGTACTCTCCTTATCTTATAATGTCTTACATATGCCATGCATGTTATATATTTTTGATAACAACTAATATCCTTAATTTTAAGATAAAACACATTTTTTAAACTTAAATAAAATACTCCGGTCTTCATAAATTGCAAACTAAACCCCAGGAAAATACGCAGGTAAAATTGCAATTGGCTTAGAATTGCATTTGACGTTACTAAAGTAAACTAAACCTTATGCTGGTTTAACAAACTTAATATATATATAGATATAATTTTAAGTAAATCATCTCAAATGGACGTTTTAGAAGCCAGCAGTGTTGTGAATTGTAGAATAGAAGTATAGTTCAGTGCATTAATTTGAATCTTAATACCTAATTTGGCCAATTTATCACATATTTTCATATTAAATCATTTCATATCACGGCCTGGCGACATTTGAGAGTCGCGATTTGACGTCCAACACAGTACGTAGTACGACATTTCCCCAAACGACACTTGGTCCAACGACAACTGGTAAACGACAGTACGTCCAAAAAATTTTACGTCCACGTCAATACGTCATTAGACATTTCGATGTGCGACAAATCGCAGGATGACAATCAGTCCAAAACAATTACGTCCAATACGATTATTGAACAAATTGATAATTTCAGCGAATTTTTACTAAATCCAGCAACTCATGACTAGTACTTAATCTAAATATACTGCCACAATTTGTTAATATACAAGTCGCAATAATATTCTAACGTAGCACAATACATTTCAGATATCATAAACGGGTAAGTATAGGCAGTTGCTGCCTGGCACTTGCGGGCATGCAGGTAGCTCATAAGATTTGCATATGAATAATTATGCATCCTCATCATTTTCAATAATATTAAAATTGCATTCTTGACTATGAACGGAAGTTTTTCACTCTTTTCAGTCGTTCCTTGTCTTCTAAGTAGTAACTTTCATAAATTGTAGTGTTGTGCAAGTGTTTTCCAGTGCAATATGTCTCAAGTTGAAAATCTAAGTCCCTCCAAAAATTACAAAGTTGAATCTATGATTAGTTAAAAATTGATTAGTTCTTAGCTTGTCATAAGAACACATATTTTTTATTGTTGACAGAATAAGAGTTGTAATAATTGCATACGCTCTTTTTGTGTGTGCAATTCTTACCTAATTCAAATAATCGTTTGGAATGTAATTCTTAAATCGTATTTTCAAATTAGCTTACTTTATAATTTTTGCAGCTTTATTGCATGTAGAATTATTAGAATATAGTAGGGTTTGCCCTAATGGTGATCAGTAGCCGCGATTTAAATGCTGCTGCGTTTAAAAATCTGTCTGGTTGATGTTGTTATAGCTTATAATCTCAACTGTCTATAGCCAGTCACACATATTTTTAAATGCAGTAGTATTTGAACAACGGCTACTGATCACCATTAGGGAAATGATCACCATTAGGGCAAACCCTACTACGTATAATTTAACTTTTGCAATAATTCCATTTTAGTCTTAAGATTTTTATAACTATCTGAATTTGTTATTTGTTTTAATTTTAATATGGTGTACTTACTACCTCAGCGGCGGATACAGAAATTTTGTCTGGGGGGGGGCTAACAATGTTAAGCCGCAATATTGGAAAATGGCCGCTCCTACCTCTACAATTTTTAAAAAATTTCCTTCTGGGGGCGGGGCTATAGCCCCCTAGACCCCTCTCTCTGGATCCGTCGCTGTACTACCATGATATTTGTTTAATTTTAATATTATTGTACGAATTTATTTTTCCCTTCTGTATTTAAATAATTAATTTCATGATAATGTCTAACGCTTACTTTGATCGATAAGTATTTTAATTTATATTGTTTTACGATTTTTTATTATTACGTATATATTTTAATCCTAACATCTCGATTATTATTATTATTATTAAATAAGTTTTAGTAATTATTACTGGTATAACTTAGCCTTTGCTCTTGAAATAACAATTTTGAGTAAGTTTTATCATTCCGCAATCAATAAATAAAACGAACATAATTTTATGTCGTGGATTTTGATATTGTCACTCATCATCATATTGAAATAATCGTAATGGACGTAATTGTTTTGAACTGATTGTCACCCTGCGATTTGTCGCACATCGAAATGTCTAAGGACGCAATGACGCAGACGTAAAAATTTTTGGACGTACTGTCGTTTACCAGTTGTCGTTGGACCAAGTGTCGTTTGGGGAAATGTCGTACTACGTACTGTGTTGGACTGCATGTCGCGACCCTCAAATGTCGTAGAATCCATATCACATCTTTTCAGAAAATAATGTTTGTCTTGGTTCTTGTAAATTGGTATTACCTAGGACGGAGACAAATACCCTATTTTCTGGAAAACAAAAATTTAGAATTTTTAAAAACCCAGAATTTACTTTGTATATAGTGTTTTGGGAAATACAATGCTACACTTTTTTTTATAAATCGGACGAAAATAGGAGCTTCAAGGTCCTAAAGAATTAAAAATTAATTTTCTGGTCAACTAAATATGGCGCCTGTTTAGTTACGATTAGCAAAACACTTTTAAAAATACCACATAGGGAGTCAAAGTGCCTATTGGCATCATGCTCTTACGCAAATCTAGTTTTTCCCTTTGCTCATTAGCAATTACTTACTAACTGTTAAAGGTAGTAAAAATAATAGTAGTTGTAGTATAGATTTATTGCATTTACGGGCCTAAGCACACACAAATCAGATTAAATTATGATTACAGAGTTTTTGATAGACAGATAATTTGTGATACCACCTTAGCCAAGGAAAAAATTATTTCTAATTGCAATCAGCATGATTACGAACAATTTAATTATGAGTATACATAAGTGCAATACATTTCATAACTCTAGTTAACAGTATACATTTATACGATTAATTCATTTATTTATTTTAGGAGATTCACATCTATCCTAGCTATATTTAGTCGATTAACAATGATTCGTGAGTAGTAACTGAACCCTGGAAATGTACATATAATACGCTTGCGTTGGCATCGGGTTTCGGTTGCTTTACTTTAGTAATTTTTATCAAACATACGTGTTTTCTTATGTACTAGTTACATTGCGTCTGAAACACTATTAATAGATCTAATGCCAGCCAATGACCTATCCTTGACCTTATTTCGGTACCCACACCATGTGCGGAAATTCGGAAGTGGTCCTGGCTGCCAGTTACTGAAGTCGGAATTCAGCCTACCGGTATTAGATTTCCTGAGATTTTTGATCATAATATCTTGTAACAATAGTAACGTTATTATATTAGAGAGTTAGGTATTGACTCTGAGTCTCGTAAAACAAAAACATGGTTGAACTAAATTTGATTGGCTAGCCAGAAGGGACAACAATTAACTAACTGAATGCTTCAAAGTTTAAGTTATATTAATTCATAGAATAAATAACAGTTATTTATTTAATTGATTACGATTAGTCCTTATCAAGTTTTTCCATCACTAGAGTAAGTCCCACCATCCGCCTTGAAGAAGTAGGATCCGGAGTAATTGACTGACTTCTAGGAGGGGTCGAGTTTTTTGATCCAGTATTGTTCCGTAAGATGTTCATGGATTTCTTGTTTTCTTCTACTTCGGCACTGTTGAATGTAGACTTGGGGTAGTAAGTTCTTTAGTTGTGACTTCAGTCTTAGCACCTAAGATACTTCTTGCGTTTCAGCCAGCTGGACAAAAGGAAGTGGTGGTTTAATCTGCGTTTTATTGTTAATTCGTTTTGCTTTGATGATATGAACATTAGTAAGTTTGAGTGTTTTGAAGATCACTGAACTTGCATCATTTGTTGGGGATGAGACTGGGAGTCCTGTGATGAGAATTTCTTTTCTGATATTCGTTCTTTGGTGGTTCCACAGACTTTGACCCGATTGTTGTAAATTTTCTTCCAACTCACCTATTTTAACTTTCAGCAAACTAGTTTTAATTTCCTGTCGTCTTGCTGCCTTGCTTAACTTTTCATCCAATTCTTTTGACTTTCCGTTCATGTCAGATTCCAAGACTTTAAATTTAGAGAGAAATTCTATTTGGATGCTTTTTAACTTTGAGTTGAGCTGTGAAGTTAATTGTGACGTTAATTGTTGACCCAGGAGCTGCAGTTGTTGTGAAAAGTAGGCAGCTAGCTGTTCCTGTTGTTGAGGTACTTGCATTCTTTTTTTGCTAAGCATGGTTACGAAACAGAGAACAGCTAGTTGAATTTGTTGGTTGACACAAGGTTTTTTTATTAAAATTTCCCGTCCTTCTTATTAGGTATGTACCTCCTATGTTGAATTCTGTACTAGAACAGTCGACGGCATGGCAGGATTTTAGATATTGTTAAAACACCACTAATTTAGTCAAACCTTAATAACTTCGAATGGAATTCGACTGATAACGCACTTTTGGTTGTACTTTCAATTTCGAATTGTTCACAATTTTTACATTTATCACTCAAAACATGAAAAAACAAATCTTTTATGAAATAAAAGAGGAGCTCGTGTTAGATAGGTGTTTCCCCTTGGATGCGCTAGGTGGATCCTAGTAGAAATGATACATTAACTATTAACTAGACGAGTAGAAATGGAAGGCAACTTAAATTTATATCTAACACCAATGTAGTTATATGGATTCCGTTTTCAAAGGTTACATAGTCAACAGTTATTTTAATGGTCTACCTTCGTCATAATTAGTTTATACACAAAGAAGTCCTTAACGTATATTGCAACTGAAGAATGAAACCTGCTCTTGCTCATCATTACCCTTGCTGTCAATACAACTACTTCTTATTTTAATTCATTGACTAACACCAATTAAGCCTACTTATGTATAGGTAACATGATACTCACAAAGATCGAACGATCCCTTTTTAGTTTTTAACACTTTATTTATTGCTGTAATTTACTCATCAGAGTATACACGTAACTTGATCCTTATTTGTTGCTGAGTCAAAATACATAAAGTTGTACTAAATATAGAATTACGAATGACCTTTTTTGTTATACAAATGATAGGCCAAGTGAACAGGTAAACAGTGTGGATTTTCACGTCACACTTGTAATAATTAATACTGTCAACCGTAATACTAACACGAATTAATATATTAGTCTAATATTCTTTTAATTATTACTGGCGAGTCAATCACAAACTAAGGTCATAAGTTAAAAAGGGCATCATGTCGGCAGACTCGTAGGAGCAGAATGGAAGCGCAATTAACACGAAATTAAGTCCAATTGTTGTTAGTAAGTACGTACCTACCTTGTTGAGGATGCAACAGAGATAATATAATTAAAACCGCCCAACAAGACCCGGTCAATATTTCACATGTGAACGAAATATTTTTTTTCGAGTACCCTATACTTCTTATAGTAAGGATCCTCGGTTTTAGTGGAATATATGCGTATGGTATCTCGTAATACCTGGGTAAACCTGAAACCTTTAATATTTTTTTAAAACAACGTATGGTCAAAATTTGAACATTTTTGTTATTGCATATTTTTTTGTTGGCCGTTTAGCACACACAAGATGTTTTTGAAATTTAAACTCCTAAAAATTCGTACCTACCCGGGTTTTTTGCACTGCAATCGTTTTCCAGCTTGTTATTTTTTACTGTCCGGACGCCCTGCTAAATCCACTATGTTTGATAGCTCAAAAAATACGAAACAAAAATTAGCTATTTTGCTTTCTTGGAATTTTAGCAGAGTACAAAGTTACAACCAATTAAACTTTAAATAATAATAAGGATTAAAGTTGTTGCGGTTGCCAAGTTCCCCTTAGTTTTAACTTCCCGCATGTGAAAGTTTAAACTCAAGCAACCGAACGGCAACAGCCACAGCAAATAACTGTCACAGTGGGCTGGGTGTTTAACTTGCGGACGCGACGGTTTTCTTGGGGCTCGGAATTCGAATCCCATTGACAGAAAAAAGTTTAAGCACTTTTTATCTTTTTTTATGCGACTAGACTACATAATATTATGATAGATAGAAAGCTCTATTCAATCTCTATCGTTAAAGCTATAATTTTAATTTTTTGACACAATTTTGGTGCGGGGCGGGATTGCGCTGGATCGTATTAGTT
This sequence comes from Dicyrtomina minuta, assembly GCA_949802685.1. NCBI lineage: Eukaryota > Metazoa > Arthropoda > Collembola > Symphypleona > Dicyrtomidae > Dicyrtomina > Dicyrtomina minuta. The sequence continues at coordinate 44,310,701 of OX461809.1, read as the reverse complement.
AATATTCCTTAACAGCGAGAAGGATGTAGGACGTTATACCTGACGACTAACTTGGGAACGTTTCCAGGTGTAACCCTGGGATTTGACCAAATGTTACCAAAGTGTCTTCTACCAACCCTAGACACTTCTGCTAGCATAGAGACTTGAGTGCATTTTTGGTTGCTAGGCAACTAAAGCCCGGGACATTTTGAAAATTTTCTTGAAAATTCAAAACTCAAATTTTAACATACAAATTTAAATGGGAAAATCAAGGCACCAAAGGGAACCCTGTCGAAATTTTTGATTTTATCAGATTTTCAGTGTATCGATAAAAGTCAACAAATGTCGTTTTACATTAAATTTTACCCCCAAAATACTACTCCAGCGCACATTTAAAGCAGATAGGGATCGTGCATACATGACGTCATCAGTTGGGTCCATGAGTCTACTTGGGCGCTGGTGACGTATCCCATGTTAAAAATTGCCATTTACGCAATAGTTAAGCTATTGGGTCCTAGGGTCCTTAAAGTGGGGCTTTTCGATGACGTCCTTTGTGGATGCTCCTCTGTGCGCTTTTTAGATGCTGTGCTTAAGCAACTTATAAAATGACCATATTTAGATGCTGAGCTTAATCATCTTATAAAATGACCATATCCGTCTGTCTGTCCGTCCGTCCGTCTGTTGGCCGTACACTACAGGACGAAGTTGTCAGCAGGAAGAACCGACTGGAAACAGATATAAATATAACCTATCTGTTTTTAGGCAGCTTTAGGAGCCTGGTTCAGTTCAGATCAAGTTCTACGACATGAAACACTGTTTTGCGGTAGATTTATTCATTTCTCGTAGATTTATATTTATTGCACTTCAAATAAGAAAAAATTTTTGGGAATCACTTGCCGACTACCGAAGTTGGACATCACTTACCGGCCTGGGCGTTACTTACCGGCCTGGGCATCACTTACCAAAGAAACCCTTAGTTTTCACAATGCCACATTTAGAAGCCCAGACATTACCACATTTAGATGACCACTTTGAAATGACTAGATATTTTTCTAAAATTCACTGAATGAATAGTAACATTATTATTTCATCCTAATTGGTATTTACTTATGCCGACTGACTCCAACTATCTCTCCGCAATCAGTTTCGGTGAGAATGTTTTTGGAACAGTAATTGCAGGGACTTGAAGAAAATGAAAATAAATTTTCATTACTAATTAAAATGGCACAGCAAGTTTTGTAATTTTCTTCTCCAAGTTCTCGACTATCGCGGGGAACATCAACCAGAACGTACTCCATGAGTGGTTCACTAGTGAACTGAAGTAAATTTCGGACTGCGGCTGTCGTTTGTTGCTTTATGGTTTCCCTATTACCGCAGTTACCGGACTACCACAGATACCCGACCCTACCCTATAGATATTCAGTATATAGGTTATAGATATTCAGGGATCGTCCATAATTACGTCCTTCAAATATGATAGTTTTAAGTACCCCCGTTACAACTTTTAATTTTTTTTCAAAATATCTTAAGAACATGTCATGAACATAAATATACAGGTGATAGATAATCAGGGTTCGTCCATAAATGACCTACTTGATTAGAAATTTCTTAAGTGTTTGCTCTGGTGCTTCGGCTAAAAAATTATAGACAATATGTAAGCATCCTCATTACATTCACTGCTACCAATGATCCCAGTCACTTAGCTTGTAAATTCAGTAAACTGAAAGTCAAATTTACAGACAAAAACACGTTATTGTTCTCCAGTAATATGTAAAAGTCTAGCACCAGCCTGCTCGCCGTCATAAGAAGTAGGGCTATTTTGTTCACCTCAATAATATGTACTTCAAACGCAAATGTGTAGTATTGAATTGTCCGGGGTAAATGATTCTGGTGGGGCTTTCCGGGATAAAAATTTACATTTACTAGTACGGGCTATTTTTCAATAGAGACGCCTCTGAAATACTGCTAATTGCTGAAAATCATAACTATAGCCACTGTAATTTATTATGACATTCTATTGAACCTAAAAAAGCGCACAGAGGAGCATCCACAAAGGACGTCATCGAAAAGCCCCACTTTAAGGACCCTAGGACCCAATAGCTTAACTATTGCGTAAATGGCAATTTTTAACATGGGATACGTCACCAGCGCCCAAGTAGACTCATGGACCCAACTGATGACGTCATGTATGCACGATCCCTATCTGCTTTAAATGTGCGCTGGAATAGTATTTTGGGGTTAAAATTTAATGTAAAACGACATTTGTTGACTTTTATCGATACACTGAAAATCTGATAAAATCAAAAATTTCGACAGGGTTCCCTTTGGTGCCTTGATTTTCCCATTTAAATTTGTATGTTAAAATTTGAGTTTTGAATTTTCAAGAAAATTTTCAAAATGTCCCGGGCTTTAGTTGCCTAGCAACCAAAAATGCACTCAAGTCTCTATGCTAGCAGAAGTGTCTAGGGTTGGTAGAAGACACTTTGGTAACATTTGGTCAAATCCCAGGGTTACACCTGAAAACGTTCCCAAGTAAGCCACGGCTCTCTTTGAATTTCTAAGCCAAATTACAGAAGTGAAGAACAAAATTATTTTAAAACTTGAAGTTTTTCTAAGGGGTTCAATTTATTCTAAACGACTTTTCAATGTTTTTTCATACTGTTGGCATAAGGTTTTTGAATTTGCGCATTCTGTTTTCCGCCACCCAATTTTGTGTACCTATTTACATAATTTGGAACCTTTTTAAAATACTTGGCCGATTTTGTCCAGTAATAGCTAATTTTAAAGCCCTTGAAAAAAAATCCAGTATTTTCTTTTTTTACTTTGGGCATATACCACACTTTTTACAAGGATTTAAAAAAAACTTAAGTATATCGCTGAACTCGAACATTGTTAGATTCTGCTAATCCTTACCGTTCGAATGATGTATCATTTGAGCCCATACTCAATGAGGCACCGGTCTAAAAACCGAATTTTCGGTTTTGACAAGGGTTTTGGGGGAACTTCAACTTCAGTTGGTTCCTCTTGGTTAGGGTTTAAATGGTTTAGATTCCTCTGTGTTTTCATACTATCATTAATCTACCTATTTACAAAATTTAGTACATTGTTTAAATACTTCAATTCATTATTTCATTTTTTACGTGGGAACCATACAACACATTTTAGAGCGAATTTTCAAAATTTTCGGAAACAAAACTGGCTTTTTCGTTAAACAGAAACTGTTGAAATATCTCGCTCAAGTCAAACGCAGTTATATTCTGCTAATCATTGCCGTTCGCATGAAATATTATTTGAACCCATACTTAGTGAGTCACCGGTCTAAAAACGGAATTTTCGGTTTTGACTAGATTTTTTGCGGGAGCTTCAAATAGTCTGCTATCGCTGTTATCTTTTATGGGGCCCGACACAAATGAGGTTATCCATGTTGAGGTTGTGTCACATTGCGAAAACACTACAGGTTAAACATAGCTGTTTAAGCAATGCTCAAGAGGGTCACGCAGGGGGTGGGAGGGCCCCAAAACTTGCTAAAGTTAAGTTGCGTCATTGGTGTTTGGCCCCTAATTTAGGAAAACCAAGTTTCTTCAGCTTCTCATGATGCAGGCACAGTGCAGTTAAACCTTGTGTCCTCACAATAATAATGGTTAAGATTGCTCAGTGATTTCAAAACTATAACGAAGTTTTTTATGACAAGGTATTATATATGTATCCCTTCCCTTATAATGAACCAATAAATAATATTTTACAGCATGTGCGTACATACTGCCAATGCTCCAACTTCACCCCAAGATGCAATACTGTGTTTGCATTTTACAACAAAAACACTTTTTCTACCTATTTACATAATTTAAAACATTGTAGAAATATAGAACTAATTTAACGAATTTTAGCTTATTTTAAAGCTCTTGATAAAATAGAGACATAAGGGGATTCGTTTTTCACTTTGGGCCTACACAGCACTTTTAAGAGGGAATTTTTAAAAAACTTTGGAAAAAAACTGGCTTTTCCGTGAAATTTCAAAAACTGAATCTCGCTGAACTCGAATGTAATTATATTCTGACAATCTTTATATTTCAAATGAGGTATTATTAAAGCTCATACTCAGTGAGTCACCAGTCTAAAAACCGATTTTTCGGTTTCGACAACATTTTTGCGGGAACTTCAAATTGTCTCCTATCACTGTTACCTTATGGGGCCTGAAACAAATGACGTCACCCGTGTTAAGAGTGTGGCACATTAAAGAAGAACTACATGTTAAACAGCTATTTAAGCAATGCTCACCAGGGTAACAAGGTGGGTGAGTCCAAAATTTCGTAAATTTTAGTGGAACCATTAGTGTTGGGCCCCATATAGGTTTATGACATAGACAGCGTACATTTACTTACAACTGAGGCTTACAATTATAGTGATAATGAGGTGTACAATTATTACGTCAGCAATTTTCCTGGCGTAATATATGATATACTGTCAAGTCAATTCCCTAATGCTGACAAAATAACCAACAAGGATAATAATAGAGTTTGTTCAGGTAAGACGTGTTGGTTTTTCGCTCTAGAGTGACAATAACCTTCGCCTTTTTTAAATTTTTTTGAGTGAATTTAAGTTTAGATTAAACTTTGAAAACTTGCTGAAAATAATTTTTGATTTAATTCTTGATTTATCAAAAAGTTTTAATTTTGTAGGCGGTGCTTAGGTTGTAGGAAAGTTATTATTGGTTGGAATGCAGTGTTGATTTTCCGCTTAAATAATATTGCAAAAAATTTTAATAAATTATTTTGGACTAGTTAGTAATTATTAAAATTACAAAGTTAATAAGAGAAAAGAAACATAATGATTCTTCACCGGTCTCCCCCACAACCACAACAACTGCAAAAACTGATAGTTTAGAAGCCTTTCCTATGTGTGGTAAATTTTATAAAAGCGTTAAAATTCATATGAATGAAAGACACCCTAATGAATATCAAAATTTTATAGTTAATTCTTGCAAACTAAAATGTAAAATAAAAGCACCGGATGTAGTTTGTTCAGACGAGTCAGAAGAAATGAAAACATTACTGTCACTAGACCTAGTGACATGGATGTTTTGAATGAAGTAGCAAAATTTTCTCTCCTTGTAAAAGAATCTAAGGATTTACTTCCAGGGCCAAAGCATCCTGCACAAAAGCAGTTTGAACCACGTAAGCGAAGGGAAACTTTTGTAAATTCTCACAATTGATATGCCTTAACATCTAATCCTTAACGGTCCTCAAAACGTGATAAGAAAAAAATAAAGAAGAAGTATAATTTTGAGTTGCTTCAACAATTGTATCGATACTCAAGACGTTAAGCAGTCCGAATGTTACTAAAATCATCCGTTGCTTCTAGCAATTGTAATATTCCACTTAATTCAATTTATGAATCCTACAATGCTAGGTAGGGAACTCCGTATGATTGTAGACTAGAAGATTATATTCCTGAATATTCTGATGAAAAGCAGTCCTCTGTTGATAAATCATATCAGTGCGGAGTTTCGGAAGGGGAAGTCAAACAGGCAGTAAGTGGCATTAATTCTGATTCTTCAAGTGAATTAGATGGGGTTGCAATTAGTAGTATCAACGACATTGGCTGTTATAAAACAATTTCATTGATGGGTACAATAATGGAGACCAGGAAGATTGTTTCTGACTGTTTCCATAAAGCTCGCACAATTCTATTTGATAAAAAGGGGGAAAAAATCAGATGTTGGGAATCGAAGGCCGATTTCTATTTGTTAAATTCTAAAAAGAATTATTGAAAAAATTTTGGATCGTCGATTGCAGTCACATGGTAGAATTAATGCTAATCAAGTGGGCTTTTCTAAGTGTCCGGGTACGTTTATTACCACCCCTATCGTTAATGGTTGTGTTCAAAAGGCTAAACGGGAAAAACTGGATTGCTGTGTGGTGTTCTTAAATGTCAGTAAAGCTTTTGAGGAAACATCGAACTCTCATACCTCTAGTGCTCTTAAATCAAAGTTAATTCTATCTAAGCTTTGTTTACCTGTTTTGAATTCAATGGTTGACAATGAGGCTCAAATTCAAACGCGCTAAGGTATGTCGTATTCTATTATAATTAAAAAGGGGGGTTTTCAAGGTTCACTACTTTGGCCGCTTTTATTTAACATTTCAATCGATCACATATGTCATGAAAGAACTGAATGAGAAGAAAGTGAGTAATGCATATGGATTTTATCTTCACAATGATGTGTCTAAGGTAGCTGGAAGGGGTTTTGCAGATGATGTAGCGTTAGTGTCTTATCCTGTTCATGGAGCACGTGAATTGACCAAAATTGCCATTGCCAACTTGAATAGAGTAGAATATGAAATTAACATCAACAAGTGCAAAGTAAACAATATTGTGAGAGGCAAGCTGTGTGACATTGCTTGTGCTAGTTGTTGACGATAATAATATTGAATCTAATAAAAACAGAAACAGTCAGGTATTCAGCAGTCACTTTTAAAAATGAAATTTCCTTTGATCCTGCGTTAACTATAAAGAATTTTACTAAGGATCTGCAAAACTTAGTTGGAACCTCAATGTTATTTCCAAATCAAAAAATTGCAATTATTAATTAATATTTATGGCCTTGTCGTACGTACTCTTTGCAAACGTCACCGTTAAATGCATTGCCTACAAAATTTCTGGAGGACTTGGATAAAATTATTTGTAGCGCAGTTAAAGATATTCTTGGGATTCACCATAAATCTCCAAGCAATTTATTATACACCTCTAAAAAGTGTAGAAGACTCCAAGCAATGCGATCTACGTGGGACGCATGCATTCAGCATTACAACATCTGTGTTGTAATTTTTAGCTGCGAAGATCCCTACATACGTTTTGTCAAAGATTTAAAGTCGGAAATGAAAAGTTGCATTGCATCGTTGAAGTTAAATGTGGATGTAAAAAGTACAGGCTAAGTTTGATTCATGTCCAAAAACAAAGCCGGGAAAATTTTTACGGAAGGTTTTGAGAAATCAAGAATATGATCAATGGTGTTTGTTTGCTCTTCGGGGACAGCGTGTAGAGTTGTATAAAGAATGTCCGTATAGCAATCGGATCATTATTAATAAATGTGGTTTGTCGTCTTCAGAAAGGTTAAATGCTTGAAAAATGTAAGCTAATGTATATCCTTTTTCAAGGTATTCTAGTTCGTTCGCTAGAATCATCCCTTTGCAGGCACTGCAAAGAGAAAGAAACCCTCGCTCATGTTCTAGGGAAATGTCACTTGGAAAGTTTACTTAGGACGAGTAGACATTATGAAGTCAGATCTATCATTGCTACTCATTTAAGAACGCTCGACTGGATTGTGCATGAGAAGTGTCTGATGGTGCTTCAAAAAGGGTAGACATTATATGCTGGCGTAAATATTTGAAGACGGGGTATATTCTGGACCCACCAATACGTATGGAGCAGTCTTTAACGCATACAGAGGAAGTGAATATTCAAAAACAGGCTCATTATAACCCATGCATTCCTTACTTCATAGATAAGTACCAATTGAGGAAGTTGGAAGTGGTTGGACTTATTGTTGGAGCTAGGGGAACTATAACTGGTTTCTTTGAATCATTTCGTAAAGAACTGCGCCTTCCTTTAAGGATGATAGAAGAAATAGTAGTTATTACAATTAAAGGATCCTGCCGAATAGCTCATAATTATTTATATGATATGAATCTGTATCATAGCTAATGTTAAATTGTTGATTTATATCTTCCCATTAAAAAATCATAATTAATTTTGAAAGATGTTTTTTGTTCTTACTGTGTCTAAATGGCAAGCGTTATAGTGACGCCAGTTGTAAATTAATATTTACTCTCTCTCTTACTCCAATTTTCAAAGTTCATCTGCGGGACTTAACAGATAAAACTGTAAACGGACATTTCCTACCCACGACGAAAACGGATTCCGTATTTTTTACTTTTTTCCGGATTCCGGCATTTCAGATTTCCAGATATTTCCGGTTTTTGTCTTTCTAAAATCCAGCATATTTCTGGATTTTTGCGGACTTAAATTGACCAATAAACCCAAGGCCATAGAAGACAGGTTACCCAGTGTCTCGCATGCACTACAGGGGCTGGATGGTGACGTCACTGCGGCGTACATGCATTGTGGGGCATTGAAAGAATTCTATTAAAATGTAAACAAATTCACTAGTCAGACAGATGTGCACATATGTATATATAAGATATATTTTTAATCAAGAAAAGAGTACTTTTCACAAATTGTTTTGATATTTTATTTGTTGCACTAGCAAATTTATTTTTTTCTAAGACACGCTTGGGCAGAGTTGTAGTTCTTGTTCGTTTTTCTGAATAATAGTCTGAAGCAAACGTTTATCAATAAGTGTATTATCCTGAAGTATTACGCCCTGCTCCAAGAAATGATTACGAATATTTTTGAGTCAGTGTGAAATATCTGATAGTAAAAAATAAGGACAGTAGGACTCACCAGAAATAAGATAATTACGTTGTGGTTGTAGTCTGAATAATTATTTGTAGAACTATATTAATTGTCGCGACGCGTTTTGGATTTTGATCCTTTTTTAAGCCAAGTAATTTTGGAATCAGTGGTTTGATTCCGATGTTACTGTTCCTAATTCCAAAATTCCAAAACGCGTCGCGACAATAAATAAAGTTCTACAAATAATTATTCAGACTACAACGTAATTATTTACAAATTTCTGGTGAGTCCTACTATCCCTAGTTTTTACCATTATATGTCTACCTTACGCACCTTACTTTTGCTTACTAGTGTGGAATATCTGCAAACACGTATATATTTTTTGGAACTCTACCATCTACAGGATTAGCAAATGACAGGATGATTTAATGCCTAATTCTTTAAATAATGCTGTTTCCAGTACCAAGATCACATACAATTGCAGTTACATTTAACCCCCATTTTTCAACTGCACTAACAATTTCAAATAGCCTTTGCTTACTCATATTTGAGTTAAACTTGCGTTGCACACTGTCCACGTAAAATTGCTACTTGAAATTTAGAATACGATGTTATTTTTAGGTAGTGGAACTGGAAGACATTTTTTAGCTATAACGTAAACTTCAGCACTAACACATCGAATAGCCACTGCGGCACAGAAACTTAATAACTACAATTACAAAAATAGTTAATTGCAAGGTTAATTGTTACAAATAATTCTAACAGCAAAACATACTACAAGCTACTAGAAGATATTTATTCCCCCGCTTTTTACGCCGCAATGACGTCACATCCCACGATGTTCCGAAACCCTCGCAGCCCACTTTCTCATTGCATTATACACTGTTTAACCTTATCTTCTATGGCCTTGCAATAAACTGAGTTTACAGTTTAACATTGAAATTAACATTTATTTTACAATAATCGTTTTACCTCTTGGTACTTACATTGTATAAATCATATATATATATGTATATATATTAACATAAAAACCAATAAGATTAATCAAGAGAGTAAATCCTAATTTTGTTGACTATAACTTTACAAATAAATTGCACATTTTACATGTGTGGTGTGCACCTAAGTTAATTACACTAATAAAAAGTTTATACTTTAAGAGACCTGATATCATATTAAATGTCCTAAAGGGTATTGCATGTTAGCAAAATAAATAATTGTAGAGAGAAGGTAAATATTTATTTACAACTGGCGCAACAATTACGCTTGCCACAAGGACACAGTAAGAACAACAAACAATTTTAAGAGAAAGTAAATTGTTTTAAAAGGATACAAGAATTTTTTCATTAGTACAATTTATGAAAATTAGCTATTAGATAAATTCATATTATATAGATGACTATGATTATAAGCAATACGACACGAGCCTCGAATAGTAGCAATTACTATTTCATGTATAATTGTAGAAGGAAGCCGCATATCTTTTCGAAATGACTCAAAAAACGTTGGAATCGTACCTCGAGCACCCACGAACAAACATATGACTTTTAGTTTCTTGAGTTGGTATTTTTTAAGAAAGTAAGGAATACATGGAACGTAATGAACTTGCTTTTCAACATTAACCTCATCAACTTGACCAGAATGTTGCTCCATACGTAAAGCAGGACTAAAATATATCTAAATTTTGACTCCGTACGCCAGCAAAATATATCCACATGCTTAGAGGCCCCATCAGTAACTTCCTCAAACACATTTCAATCCAATGTCCTCAGATGCTTGGCAATAATTGATCTGACTTCATGATGTCTTATATTTCGCAGTAATATTCCAACGTGAATCCGGCTCTGTGGCCGAGGGGAGATTGTCTCTATCCTCGATAACTCGGCGTTTCTTTTTGATCCGCTCGAGCGAATCCTTAGCCGATAGCGTACTTGCATCTCGCTGCGCAGAAGTTAGAGTAGTGGAAGTGCTTGGTGGGGGGAGGTGTTTGGGAACTTCGTGTGAGTAACTAAGGGAAATGTAGTGTACTACTGTTCATACGTGTCTAGAGACGTAGGCAAAGTACTAATTGCGCCTAGCAGGCTAACAGCTACTTTCCCGTGCTTCAGCATAGTTACAATATCACTCAGCAGACCATTCACTGCGCCTCTCATTGCATAGCATCTGCTATTTCTCTCATGCTGTGTCGATGTGCTTGACGTATGTACGTGGGGCAATCAGGTTGGGTGTACTCGTCTGCATTTCGGTTTGGTCGTCGAAATACATTCTTGTGCATATACCCTTCTCTGTAGTCCTCCGAAAGGGAAGATAGCAAAATCTGAAGCTTGCTTCAGGTAGCTCCTGAAGATAAGGGTAATCTACCCAGACTGTAAGGAGGTCGGCAGCTAGTAGCCACAATCCATAAGAATACATATTAGTTCGTAAGACACCAGCGGTTTGTAACTGTAGCAGACTTCCTTCGGGAGCGCTCCATAGGTGGTGTTCAGACTTTGTGTCGATCATACCGAGGGGAAATGTTTGTTTACATTCACACTGCTAGTACAGTAAATTGCACTGGGTTATAGGTTATATACCTGGAGGATCCGATAAGTGCTACATATGAATGAATGAATGAATAAATGTAATATTCCAACGTGGCATTTCCCCAACAAATGAGCAAGCGTTTCTTTCCCTTTATTGTGTCTGCAAAGGGAAAACATTATTTCCTAATTCCGGATTTTCGGACGTTTTTTGAAGGGTTTTTCCGATGTTCCCTTCATTTCCAAGCTCAACTAACTATAAAGAAGTTATTTTATTGGCAAGTCACGGTGCTATGCGTTTTCCTGGGTTTATCCAATTTTCCAGATTGGCAAGGCCTAGTCATAGGCAATTTGGATTTCCTGCCAAAATCTTTTTGAAATATAAAACTCGATATTTCGACCGCTCAGAGTGTGCATACAAGTGATACATCATTGGAACAGCAATAATTACAAGAATCTAATGATGTTTGAGTTCAGCGTGATATTATAACAAATTTTAAGTGTTTTACAAAAAAACCGACTTTTCTCGAAAAATCTTCATAAAAGGTGTGTATAGCATACCTGGGCAAAAATATTTGACTCACGCTCACCTCATGAGGGGTACCTACAAAGGAGCATGCACTCAGCCTCACCCTCACGCTCACACCATCTAAAACTTTCGCTCGCACTCACCCTCAGGAGTGTCATTTTCAAATACAAGGCACTCACCCTCTCCCTCATGATGCATGCCTCACCGTTTAATGCAGAATTACAAAAATCAAATAAATGGCAAAGTAAAAGGGGGGTAGAGTTTAAAGTAACAAAATTATAAGCAATATTATAAGGTAAATAAAGCAAAAACGGCCTTAGACAGCGTACTACATACAGTATTTTTCTAATTTATAAATACGAAAATGCAAATTTCATCTGCTTACTGCTGCCGTGAGATGAGCGATGAGTGCAACTTGCATGTCCTCACCCTCACCCTCATGAGAGGTTTGCTGGGTCCTACTACACTCACCCTCACGGTGATGGGTAGACAAAATTTAAATCTGCGCTCGCACTCATCCCTCACCCTCACGGCAATGAGGCTGAGGGTGAGCGCGAGGCATGCCCTCATCCCTCATGAGGTATGCCCACCTATGGTGTATAGGCTGCAAGTGAATAAAGAAAATTTTGGATTTTGATTTTTCAAGGGCTTCAAAATGATGTATAGCTCGTCAAAAGCAATGAAGCATTTCAGAAAGGAAAAGGAATTATTTAAATGGGTAGAAATAAAATCGGATCAGTATTTTAAAAAAGCGCACTAAATTATTACTAACCAGGGTGATCAAGTGGTAAATACCACTGGTGTATACCATGGTAAATACCAGGGGTGGGTGTGGTGGCAAATACTGTTTATGTGACACTTTGGCACATACTTGTATACAGTGGTAAATTGAAAAAAAATTGGAATTTCTTCTCGGCATATACCAAGGCATATACTGGCATTTATACAAGCACAGATGCGGTAAATTTTTAAAAAACCTTGAAAATTGACAAGGTTCAAAAGTAGCTACCAGTCAAAGCTTACAATCCATGCTATTCTGGACGGCCAATATAGCAAAGTCATTGAATAAAATGTACAATTGCTCTTTGTTAAATGGATCATTGGAGAGACAACTTTCTACGTCCGGTTGCGTTTAAACTTATTTAAGAAGGTAAACCGACATTTGCTACCCAGACATTTGCTACCCGGACAATTGCTACCCGGACATTTGCTACCCAAAACCCAACCTAGGACATTTGCTACCCACGCTCAAACCTAGGACATTTGCTACCCATGGCTTAAGTAGATATAAAATGCATGGACAATATTTATGAGTGTACCATGATAAGATTACATGCGGTATCGCTAACATAGTTTATTAATGCTATTACTTCTAATGATAGAAGTTGGTATAATTGATGGTCTTTCAAAAATAATATTTAAACGTTATATATATAATTATTTCATTTTAAACCAGAAACTGTCTTTTCACCATAATTACGTCACCAAAAAACAAAACTTACATTTAGACTCATCAGGAGTTTTATTTATTATATTATATTTAAGAATACGTTATAATTTTGTTGTTATCGTTTTTATCTTGTAGCAATTATTGTAGCGTGTTTACAATTGCTTGTTATGTTGTCTGGTTCTAACATTTTTACACCAATCTCTTAATCTTTTCTCTTAATCGTCTTAATATGCACGGTATATTAATTATACAAATTAATTGTAAAGACAATATATACTTTTAAATTTCATTTTTGAACTACCATCTACAATTATACCATCTTCTATCATTAACAATAATACCATTAATAAACTATTTTAACGATGCCATGTAATCACGGTACACTCATAAATATTGTCTATGCATTTTATTTCGACTTTAGCCATGGGTAGCAAATGTCCTAGGTTAGGGTGCAGGTAGCAAATGTCCTAGGTTATGGGTAGAAAATGTCCTAGGTTGTGCTTTTGGTAGCAAATGTCCGGGTAGCAAATGTCCTAAAACTATTTAAGAAATAGGCTTTATCAGGATTGAATGACGAAGCTAACGTTTTGTTTCCGTGAGTTCAGGTCAAAGAACAAAACCGATTTTGGTGTCTACACCGACGAATAATTTTAGATTGGCAGTATTTAACCAAAAAATGCACAATGATTTGCTAAATCTTGACCGAATACTGAACTCGTTCAATTTGGCATATGTTAAATAAATGTAGGTATTTATGTAGCAACTATGTATGTATGTATGTATGAGTTTAGAGTTTCAACATTTAAGGTTATATCTCACTCAATTTAATATGTGATTTGAAGGATCCCACGAAGTAGTATTATACTAAATCGCATTGGGCTTCGCATCATTTACTTAATTACCTACACTTGTAGTATTTGGTTTTCGTCGCTTATCTTATACGCGTACCACTTTGCGATTCATTAAATTTTCAGTGCTAATTAAACATTACTACTTGTTGCTTTCCGATAAGATTACTCTTAGTCGAGGAGAGGCAATTGGATATCGAACAAATAGGCAGAGGTCATCACCCTCTGACTAGATGAAATAAGTCCGCTCGCCTACCCCGCCAGTTAGCCCTCCAACCTCCACGAGCGAAAGTAGCAGCAGCTACTTGCAGGATGGATTGGAAAGATATGTTGAATTGGCTTATTATGTTCATGCTTACGCTCGGCATTGAGCAGACACATGTCGTCTATTATTGCTATCGCCTCTGTCGCCATCAGTATTAAACTGATACAGATAAACCAAAGCAAACTCATTTACCTTGAACATTCATACAACTCTCAAACTCCCCTCCCCAAGCCAAGTACGCAAAAAATGAGCCGAGGATTATTTAGGACGGAGCAAACCTCAGCTTGTCCCCTAAGCCACGTAGCCGGCTTTATTTATGTAGCAACTACACAATTAAGTTTTACCAAATAGAGCACTAAGGTTTATTTGTATTAGTAAGCGTTACAGATATTTAGTATTATATGCTGTTGAGTTTTTATTAGGTTACGAATTATATTAGCACCTTTTTTTAATACTTTTGGCTTCCTAAATAAATATACCAGTATTTACTACTTTACACCGGTATATACTAGTGTCGTGGTATTTTCTGTACAAAAGTGGCATATTTAAAACCCTAGGACAAACAGACAGAGACGAACAAAACCATTCCAATAGATGCTGATAAGCTAAAGCTCAGCAGTGACTAAAAACGACGCTCTTGTGCGTGGACTTACAGAAAGCATTAATTACACAATTCCGCTACACTTTTTGCGTCAATCTCAACAAAAATGTTAATGTAAATAATTGCTGTATCCTGTATCTTTTCTCTAAACGGTTAGGTAATTAAATTGAATGTTTAGGCAGCGAATACAATGAATGCTCAATGATTTCAGGATGAGCTGCTGGTCTTCTGAATCATTGGAAAATTGTGAGGCAAAAATTTTACGTGGCATCAATCCTTTAATAGAACGGTTCGTTGTATTAGGGCTTGGATATTTATTCCTCGAATTGTAATTATAAGAGACACGTAATGTTAACGCGTTACGATAACGTTAACAATTGATGGTGCATCTAGAAGTTCTTGAGCTTTGCTAGGGAAAGGGGACCTATCTATCAAATTTTACTAGGAGGAATAAAGAATACAGCAATGAATGCATCTACGATGTATCACGGCTTTAATATAAAGCAAGCATAATGACCTACAGTAAAGTCTACCAGCAAAGAAGCGGGTTCGTTCTTTCATGCAATATATACGACCATTATTATTGCTGATATTTTAGAATAAAAACTTGTACGATCACGTTTACTCGCCGATTACAATTACTTACATCTACCCTGTTATTTTTATAGTTTTAAACATTTTTAATCACTTCAGGTAGTGACGGACTTCACAATGCTAGAACAAAATCGCTTCTGAATGGCATGGAAGACCTTCTACACTGGATTTTGAGAATAGACGAATAGAATGCACTTAAAACGTAATTTGGCTGTTCTTCGATAAGTCATGCCCAGGCCGGTAAGTCATGCCCAACTTCGATAAGTCATGCCCCACTTCGATAAGTCATGCCCCGTTTCACTTCGATAAGTCATGCCCCACTTCGGTAAGTCATGCCCCAATTTTTTTTGTTTAAAACATTGAACCAGGCTCCTAAAGCTGTGTGTTAACAACATTTATTGCTTAATTACTGTTAATGCTAATTTTTAGTTTTCGGCTACTCCTCGAAGTTTGTTATATTTGCGGTTAGGTTAGGTTTGACGGGGGGGGCGGGGGGTAGGAAAAACTGACTGGAAACGGTTAGGTATTCTTTTCCCTCGGCCGCCGAAGGCGGGAGGGAAAAATATAACCTATCCGTTTTCAGGCAGCTTTAGGAGCCTGGTTCAATGTTTTAAACAAAAAAAATTGGGGCATGACTTACCGAAGTGGGGCATGACTTATCGAAGTGAAACGGGGCATGACTTATCGAAGTGGGGCATGACGTACCGAAGTGAAACGGGGCATGACTTATCGAAGTGAAATGGGGCATGACGTATCGAAGTTGGGCATGACTTATCGAAGTTAGGCATGACTTACCGGCCTGGGCATGACTTATCGAAGAAACCCCCGTAATTTATCCTTTAGCATTCATTGTATTTGCACTTACGAGGGAACCACTCCAGGTGGTACGCCCCGATTTTAAAACAAGTATCCACAGTTGATTGATCCACCCGAGTGTACTACAACCCTAAAACAGTACGGTCGCAAACTGCACTGTTGGTTCACAGTAGCCCGCCAAAGTTAAAAAAATGCTACTTTTTTAAACTTTGCTGCCTTGCAGTTTCTGCAATTTTTATCCGATTTTTGAAAAATTTGAAGTTTTGTGACCTTCCTTTCTAAAAAGGAATGTCTGCGTTTTTGAAAATTCAAAAATTTTTATTTAAAAAAAAAATTGTAATAAAACCCATTTTAATAATATGGTAGTGGTATTTACATATAATATAGAATTATTGTCTCAGCCGCTAATTTTTTCGCTTAAAAGGGTAGAGAGATTTTAACGGAATCGTCAATCGTAATGCTTTAAGATATAGCGAATAGTGTGTATGGCGTTTTGTCTCAGCTTAATGTGAATATGCAGTTTAGTTGTGCGGGAGTTAGAATCTACTTGCAAATAATTTTATTTTTGTAACGGCTGCCATGTGAACCAAAAAATAAGTAGCGGCGCCTCCATGTTTTTACGTTTATCATTACTGTTACTATTATCGTTTTTGATAATTCGTTTAAAAAAATTTAATTCTGTAGGTGATTTCTGCTCGTAAGGGTGAGTTTGAAACTGGCTTTGAGAAAGGAGGGCAAACTCGAGAACACGCAATGTTGGTGAAGACAGCAGGTGTCAAGTATCTTGTGGTGCTGATCAATAAAATGGATGATCCGACTGTAGAATGGTCCGAAGAACGTTACAACGAGTGTAAGGATAAGCTAATGCCTTACCTTAAGAAACTGGGTTTCAATCCGACCAAGGATGTGACTTTCATGCCATGTTCGGGTCTCGTTGGGACAGGCCTTAAAGATCCCGTCGATCCGAAGCTCTGTCCGTGGTACACGTACGTGCATTGCATATACTTTGTTTGAATTAATTCCAATTTTCAGAAGCGATTCTATTAAAAGTGCTGGCGTTGGCAAATATTTCCGATGATTGCAACTACTGCTTAGGGCTTTCCAGAAAATATTTCAGTGATGCTAATCCGTTCAAGTATGTATAAGTAGATGGGTGGTTAACGGTGTATGATCGCTTGCACATAGGTTGTGCGTGGCTCTACGGAGACTGTGCTATTGAGTAAAAGGGAAAAATATCCCAACCTATGTACGGAGTGTATTTCTATATCGTCTTTCCTATTACTACATTCCTATCCTCGAACCAAGTGCACTCGAAGCTCGTAATTTGGATCCGACTTTTCATATGATAAGATAAGTGGTCATATACTGAGGGTGAGGATGTGGGGGGTTGCTCACTCATATTCTCAGTCACGGGCGACAGGTATGTCCAATATACAGGCTGGTACTTTGAGTCAATTTTGAACAGGTGACGGTCAAATTTGAACGACCAGAATTTTTGCAAAACGATCATTTTTTATTGTAAAACGGTCAAAATTAAACGTATAACTTTCAATTTTGATCGTTTAGCCTTGGTGAATTTCCATAAAAATTGCATGCAGATGCTTTAGCGTACAATTTTGACTTTTCCCCTTACTACCGCGTATAACGACAGTTCTGATAGAAAGGGGTATAGTTGTTGAATGTGCTAAATATGCTCTTTCTGCTAAGAAAGTTATTTTACTTGTCAGGTTTGAAATTTAGACGTCAGGTTTATTGTAATGGTTTGCAGGGTTGTTTTTTGAATAGCGCGCCCAAATGGTGAACCCACCCTCGAAACTCAGGTGCTGCTTTGAGGGCCCCCCTCTCAAATCCCATCCCCCCAAAAAACGTCATTTTTGCCTTCTTTTGCACCCCCTCCCTCCCTCAGCCTCTCCCTAATTTTATTTCATTTTATTGCAGAGTTGCAACAAAATTAATTTACAAAAAATAAACCAAAAAACAAAATTAAAATATGAAGACAAAAAAACAGCAACAGTGGATACTAGTCTGTGGTCCGTGAACAAGTCGTATAGCGTGCCCGTACGGCATGGGTGGGGTACTTGTACCAGACGGGGAGCGTGTCAGTGCCCTACCCGACCGGCGCAAACACTTGCCCAGGTTGAAAAGGGAGCGTAGAAGATTTGTAGGTGGCACATGGAGGGTACCCGCACCCTACCCGTGTATATACAGGGTGGGCCATTTATTTCCAAAGATTCTAACGTACTATAAATTAAAAGTTTATCATTCGATTTTAGTAAGCAGTATATTAAAATAACAATTTCTGGGAGATTTGTTTAGGGCCTCATTCATTAAAATCGGTTAAGGACAAGTTACAAAATGGCCTAGCTGATTCAAAATGACGTTTGCTTTAGATAAATCTGTATAAATTTCATGTCAAACACTCTAATTTTAGAAAGTAGCGATATGTAATTTAGCAGACGGCGAAAAATTAAAAGACTAAATGAAGCAGTCTGCACATCAAAGCAAAGGTCATTCCTCCCTTTGTCCCTCCAGTACTTTGGTTTTCCCTTGTGACTTCATCTTTCTGCTATTATTGATGTTCTTCCTGGCTTCATTATTTCAAAACGTGGCGACGTATTATCGTCGCGTTTAGCTTTGAGCCTTTTGTGCATGCGCAGTACAACCTGACGTTACTTTTAACATTACGTGTGATACAAATTTTTGAACAACGATTAACAGTCAGGCTCAATGCTATTTGCGCTCACAATACACTGGCCACCAAAAAGTAGATTTGAAAGCACCATAATTTTTTTTCTGCGGGTATATTTAAAACCCAAAGTTTACAAACACCGACAAGCTAATTTGGAAGAGCTTCGCTTGAAAATTCAGGAAGAAAAAAAACAATATTCCACTTGAACTTTCTCCCAATGTTATGCAAAACGTTGTAACCCGTGCTCGAATGTGAATCGAAGAAAACGGAAATAATTTAAAAAGCAATATTTTTAAGTCTTAAAAGGATGATTAGCTTGTTGTTTCTAGTCTGCATTGTTTACGATTTCATTTTAAATCAAAACTGTTATAAAATAATTTTAGGATTGACCAAAAAATCTAAAACTATGATTTTTGTTAGTTAGGCCATTTTGTAACTTAATAACCGTATTCAATGAATAAGGTGTCAAACAAATCTCACAGGAATTGTATTTATTTTGGTATATTGCTCATTATTTTCGAATAATAAACTTGGTTTTTATCGCCGATTAGAATCTTCGGAAATAAATGGCCCACACTTTATATATCCTCCCTATTGTCACTATATAATATACATCCTCTTCGACGCTCCCATTACAACCTAGGCAAGGTATTTATCCCGGACGGGTAGGTCACGAACACCGGAACACCCTTCCGGTGTGAGAGGGTATCCGTGCCCCACCCGTATGAGTATAATGCATCTTTTTTTAACTCCGTCAGACCTTCGGCCTGACAGGAAGGGTCCCCTCCATCCACTTTTCTTTGGGGGTCCCCCGGGTAGGTACGGATTGGGACCTTCGAGGGTAGCGAACCCCAAACGTATATTTTTAATAGTTTGAAATTAAACCTATTACCCAATATTACAATTTTTTGTGGGTTATTATTTTTAAAGTGTCGTCGACAGAATTAAACAATCCGGCGCCTCGCGCCGGATTTTTCCACCGTCGACCCGGAGTAGATGCTGAGCTTACAGCGAGTTTGCATTATCACTATAAAATTTTGTTGTTGTAGTAAGGCTAAAATAAAACCCAGCATTAAGCGCCGATCAATACAGGCTAGATACGAGCTTTGCTGGTGACAGTGGCAGTACAGGCATATAAAGCCGTTTTGAGTATGTTTGGCCCGAATAGCGCCAGTACAAAAGGGGTTGGTACGATTGTTGATGATAGGAGTAGGCGATCTACGAGTGGTGCTGCTGCAAGTTGGCTCGGTATTAGCTAAGGTACATGCAAAAGGTAAAGTTGGCTGGGTACAAGTTGCTCCGTATTGAGTCGGAACAGTAAAACCTATCATGGTAATATTTAGCTATGTCAAATTAGCGCCGGCACCACGGTGCTGGTACGAGTTTTACTGATACTTGTAGGCCTAGTCACAGCATCACAGGTACAATATGGTTGGGTACGAGTGGTGCTAGTACAAGAAGTGACGGTATAAAAGCAATTAGCATATGAATTTTCCAATACCTTAGGTCATTTAAATTCGTTTCAGTTTTCAGTAGAATAATAAAAAATAACACAAAGGCAACACAGGTAACACAGGTCCGTGCCTAATGGCATCTTAAGCAGTAACATTTATTAGTTTAAATTAAAAGCCAATTCTAAAATTCGGTATTTCGTGTTCTTTTTTGTCAACTCAGTAATTAAAAAATCTGCACTGCAAGGATCTGTTAGTAGCACATATTACTTTATGGGATCGCCCACCAATAATGTCGTCGTTAGGATCAGTGAATATAGTTGGGGAATGATAAATTGCCATATTAAAAATTGACGCTTACTTAATGTTAGAGGTTTCAAATACTTAGGAAATAAAATTCCTTGTACAAGACCAATACCTTTGGGTATAGCGGTTATCCCTTTTATAACCGTTTAAGGGATTTTCCTTATACGCGGAACGGTATAAATATTTACGGATATACATGACCACCTTCAAATGTTTTCACGAAAACCATTCCAGCAAGGGTTTATCTACATCGGGACGGGAACACAGTTTATATTTTTTTTAACTTTTTCCTTTCAACCAGGCTTTTGTGATATATTTTCAC
The DNA here is from genome assembly GCA_949802685.1 of Dicyrtomina minuta. Taxonomy (NCBI): domain Eukaryota; kingdom Metazoa; phylum Arthropoda; class Collembola; order Symphypleona; family Dicyrtomidae; genus Dicyrtomina; species Dicyrtomina minuta. The sequence continues at coordinate 44,289,923 of OX461809.1, read as the reverse complement.
CGTCTTGTTTAATTCTACACAATAATACACTGAACTAATGCCCATTTCTTTGGATATGATGGTCAAAGTGTATAAGTAGAGTAATTGTCCTGTTAAGATCTTTGTTTAATTCTATGCTCGGTTCCGTTATCTCTTTAATTAGAACAATAAATTGTCTAGCGTCATTAAAAATTCTGTTTTTTGAAATGAGCCAGTTTTATTTCCAGAAACGTGTTATTAGTCTGAAGACTGGATACTGATTCTTCAAGCGTTGTTGTGCGTTCGACAAGATTTTTGTACAGCTATTGTTGCTCATCAAGTTTATTCCTTATTTCTTGTACGTTTTTAAGAATAGTAAGATTAGACTTCTTGGTGCGTTCACGCTGTTTTTCAGCTTTGCTGTCCATTTTCTAGCTAAGCTGGGCAAAGAATTCTCTCATCTTTCTTGTAATCCTTTCACTTCTTGTCTTTTCCGTGTTTTCTGTAGTTCTGGGAAATGACTTTGAGCTGTCTCTGCCTCTCTTAATTGCTGATGTGGACGTTGGGGATGTACTTTCAGTGTTTTGTTGGGTTTTTCGAGGTAGCACTGGGCGTTTAGGAGATCTTTGTAGCCCCATCCACTGTACGGGATATAGCTGTCGGGTGTTATTTGATGTATGGTTGCTATTTATTCAGCATTGCACTTGTCCCCAAAGTTGAGTGGGACACTGCTTTGCACCGTCGTTCTCCTTCTGATGTATCACTGCTGAGATAACAAACTATGCCTTGAAATAGAGTAGAACATTGTTTCGCACCGTCGTATACTCCAAAACAGCAGATATTTGTAATTCTGTTGGCTGTCCGCGGCTGTCGGTTATCTTTCGACTCTATTAGCGTTGCAAATGAGTGGTTGCTTAGTTCAGTCGGCGTCGCCAATTGCTCTGCCTTCGATGTCTGTTTTATTTGTGACCCACTGCGATCTCTCTTGTTTTTGTGTAACGCTGCGGTATCCGTTTTATCTTTGTCCTACTGTAGTGTTTGTGTTATTTGGTTTCTGTGATGGTGTCTATTTAACCCGGGTCTCACTGTAGTATTTGCAATATAATGGTATCAGTGTAGTCTTCGTGTTATCAATGTCTCACTGTTCAAGCCCGTCTTAACCGCGTCCCACTGTATATGTGTTTCTTAATAGGAACTCAAGCTACCAGGCCAACAAAGTGACAGCATTCATGGCGTCGCCTACGATAACTGTCATGCATAAGGCTGGTAGGGATAATTCGTGAAAAATTGGAAATTCTATACAATGAAATTTGGTTTTTTCAATTTATTGTTGTTTCCGAAAAAATTGAAACTACCGTTAGGTTTGATTTTATAGATTTTAGGATTTAATTAATTAAATGTTGTTATTTATGATAAGACATCCGTGGCTCCAGACGGACTTAATCTAATAATATAATTAGTCGGATAGGTATGAATAGATGAGTAAATGAAGGTACGGATGTTATAAGGTTCGGAGCAGGAAAGATGGTACTAAAGGAAAGAGTAAAGAGCTGATAGTAGGGGTGAAGGTTTTGTCTGTGCTTATAACACGGGTGTGGTTATAACACGGGTCCGAGGTCACACTTTCTCCGTATGTTTTCTTTCAGAAACGAACTTTTCCTTTGCCCGGTAAAAGGAGAGGGATGTTGTCAGTGAGCGGGATACCAAGGATCACATAAATCAATATGATTTTGTCCACCAAATAGGGTTTGCAAAATTCTTGACAAGCCTAAGAATTCCAAAAGCTAAAATAATTAGTTTGAAAGAAATCCAGACTTGACAAAAATTCTCTTATCCAAAAGAAATTCATAAATAATTGTTTTTTAAAGTCTTGAAAATCAAGATTTTAAGACTCCAATGGTTTTGAATAAGCATTTGCCTTGATTTTTGCAAGCTGTAATTCAGAGTCCAACATTACATATATCTTTTACTACATAATCTTACTAATTAAAACGTGCATAATGCAGTTTAGTCTACCATCTTACTAATTATTAAGTTCATAATGCAGTTTGTTCTACCAGTGTTATGAACCACTACACCTTGTGTGCGGGTTGTACGCCTCAGTTTTTAACTATTTGACTTTTCTTGGTACCATTCGACGCGGCTTGACGTTTTGTGTTTCTTTTTTCAACTTTATTTGGTTGTGTTTTGCACTTTTTGTGCCCCATTTACATTTGTGGACTCTACTAGTGTACGCAATATCGCTTCAAAAACAAGTATCGCAAATATCGCTATCGCATTGAGAAATATCGCATCTTTTTTCTGAAACTGTACTATCGTTTTAAAAAAAAATTCGCAGTGTATACTTTTTTAAGTTATAATAAAGTTAATTAATTATACCTATTTTCTCAAATAACTTAAGCATGAGCACAAAAAATCTATTGATTTAAAGAAGCCATTGCCTAGCCATTACGTGTGATAATTATGACAATATATTATTGATTTTTAAGACATCAATCTGCATTCACAGCAGACGTGGGTTAGAAGCAAGCCAGATCACGTAAATGGAAACTAAAACTTAGAATAAGAACGAGAACGTGGTAAAAATGAACGAGACCGCGCTGCATGTGGCGTTTAATGGATGATTTGAAATGCAATGCTACACTATGCTTTAAGAAAATGACCAAAATTCTTAAGCTTTAAGCGTATAGAATCGCTTTGCTGTAAAAATACAATGCCGTTCCCGTGTGCTTCGCTCAATGGCATGCTAACATATATTTGTTAGTTTTGATTAAAAAGTTTAGAGAAAAAAATGTTATGTGGTATTCCAACTTTATATCGCATTGGTATCGTATTCGTTAAAATTGCGATATTTGAGATATTCATATCGCATATCGCGTCGCATTGCGTACCCTGATTCTCACACAATGGTCAAAGTAAAGTACATATAAATAAATCGGGTTTAAATAGATATGTAGGGTGACAGTGCCTAATTGTGGCTGGACACATAAAAGTTAAACTTTCAAAAATCACAACTTCTTAACCAGAGCTCACTTATAAACCCTTCATGCATACAAATGCTGGCTGAATCTTCCTTATTAAGGGGACAAAATGTTCGTAAAAGCAAATCATAGTGCTTCGAAATACAGTAATGACAGTCTCTTCCTTGAAACCAACGTTTTAAATATGCCAATTTTTTATAGCAAATACCATGACACTGGTAAATACCGGTGTATGTATGTATGTATGTATAGATTTATTGCATAAACGGGCCAAAGCCCACACACAAATCAATTAATTTTTGCTTACATCATTGCATTTTTTAACATTTGTGATTATTACCATCTTAACCTAGAAATTGCATTTTCTTAATTAAAGTAGAACTAATATAATAAAAAATATTGTGTAACACTTGGTCATCTTGAAGTGATAGTAAGTGAGTTAATTTTACGGTTACATTTCTTGGACCTAGCACATATTCTTTGAGGTATTTAATTCTATCATCCTTAAAAGTTGGACACGCAAAGAGAAAATGTGAGACAGAGTCTGGAACACCATACTGGCAAGCCCTACATTCATTTATCGTATTAAGAATGATTTTATCTTTCCCTATCCTTAAAGTTACGTTATTCATTTCAGCTAATCGCAGTTGGGCCATTATTCTTGTTTTATTAATTGATACCCTCTTAATTAAATAGCTAGCTACTATACTATTTCCAGCATAAGATATATAGTTAGGGTTATAGCTGGACAAGAGTGCCCTTTCGACGTCTTGTTCGTATGAGACCTGAGCCAGCTTTTCTATAATATTATCCATTTCTAAAGCTAGTTTTTCCGCCGTTATATTTTGCCACAGATTTTCATATCCAATTAGAGTTAACTTTTGTTTGATTTGGGACGCCCAATTGTATGTTGCATCTGTTGATATTCCGGATGTATCCAGGTACCTTAATCTTTTAAACACCGTACGCGGGATTCTATTTTCTTCCATTTTTAATATTTTGAGAAGATACAATAGCGCTTGTCTGAAAACAGTTACTTCCAGTCTGCATCTTCCAGCTTCTAATCTTACAAGGTAGTCAGGGGTGTTTTTTGGTATCGCCAGGAGTGACTTGATGAAGCGTGTTTGTACTGGTTCAATTTCTTCACAATATCTCAACCCCCAGATTCCACTGCTATATAAAACCGTCGACATTGACACCGACTCAAATAGTTTTATTTTGGAGCACCACGAGTCTGATCTGCTTCTGTTGAGTATATCCCTTAAGCAGCCATTTTACCTTAAAGCTTTGCTTGTGAAAATCTTAGCAGCTTTACTAAAGACCCCTGAAGAATTAAATTGAACTCCCAGATATAGGTACTCTTTGACTATTTCGATATTTTTCCCCTCGTATTTGAAATTATAGTTTGATTTAGTGTTTGTGCCTTTAGCAAAAAATAGTACTTTGGTCTTGTCAACGTTAACAGCTAGCTGGTTGTTTTTACAGTATGACTCAAGAGTTTGAAGTTTCTTCATTAGGTCCCCTTCTGAGTATGCTAGAATAACTGTGTCGTCAGCATACATAAGCATAAAAATTGCCACTTTGTGATTTATGCTGAGACCTTGTAGATTATTTGCTGCAAAATACTCATCCATGTCTGAGATGAACAGAGAAAATAGAAGAGGTGATAGTAGTTCTCCCTGTAATACTCCTTCAGTGATTGCAATTGGATCTGTGTGACCATGTTCAGTTCTCACTTTTATTACTGCTTTACTGTATAGCCCTCTCAGAATTCGTATTACTTTGGCACTCAGTCCCATATTAAATAGTTTGGTCCATAGCAGGTTGTGGCTGACTGAGTCGAATGCACGTTTGTAGTCCACAAAAAGGGCAAATACTTTCCTGCCTGGTGACTATATGATTATGGACGATTCCTGCAAGTGAGAAGACTTGATCCATACATGATCGGTTCTTTCGAAAACCCGCTTGTGATTCTGGTAGAATGTTGTGTATTGTGGTACATTTTGTCAGTCTATTTAATATAATTTGAGTAAAGAGTTTGAGAACACAGCTCAACAGTGCAATACCTCTGTAGTTAGCAGGATTTGTTCGGTCTCCTTTTTTGAATAGCGTAACAACTTCAACTTCAGCCCAACTATCAGGGCATTGTTCTGTACACAAAATCTTGTTGAAAAGGTTCAGTAGATTCAGCTTCCAGGAAAAAGGGAGTGCTTTCAGAGATTTATTGGAGATACCGTCTAGCCCAGGTGATTTATTGAGTTTGGTTTTCCTAATAGCAAGAGCTAGCTCACTCATTTGGATTTCACTATCTGTAATTTCGTCACCTACTCCATATAACATTGAGTATTCTAAACTTTTTTGTGGCATAATAATATTATAAAAACTTTCCCACTGTTGTACCTTAATACTGTTACAATTATTACCAGTTCTGTCTTTAAAAAGTTTAACTGTGTTCCAAAACTGACTACTATTTTTAATATCAGCTAGCTTGTCCCGGAGTACGTTATAATGTTCTTTTTTGGCTTGCCTGCAAACTAGTTTGTATTTTTTCTTTGCGTCTCCGAACTCTTCATTCGATCCAAACTTGAAATCTAGTTTTTTACATTTAATCCTACATCGCTGCATATTGCGTTTTGCTTCTTTACAGACATTGTTAAACCAGGGCTTGTTTCTAACGTTAAACATGGGTATTCTAGGAGACACACAATTCAATTTCCTTGCTACATTAAACATGTGATTAACAACATTATTATTTAATTCATTTACATTGTCTACGTCTTTCACGTTAGGAATTTGAGTTTTCATAGCTAGCGTAAAGGTAATGCTTTCATCTCCTCTTAATGTTATTTTTTGTTTAGGATTATCGGTTTTTTGAGGTATATACTTACGTTTACAGATATTTATACTTACTGCTATAGGTACATGGTCAGACAAATTTATTTTTAGACATTCCATACTCTGTACAACATAAATAAGATTATAGTGAACTAGACAGAAATCTATAACTGACCTGCCCCTTCCTCCCACGTAGGTGTAATTACTAGGAATATCAGGTAACACTCTACCGTTTAATATCGCTAGCAAACATTTTTCCACGAATTCAATAAAATATGGAGCTGTGGAGTTTATCCCTCTATCACAAGTAGATCGGGAGCTGACAAGATTACTTGCATCAACAAGACCGTTTTCCAAAGTGCCTCCACGACCTATTCTTGCATTAAAGTCTCCGCCGATAATTAACTTCTTTTTTAAGCTGTGAGGGATAGACTCCACTGCTTCGATTAACTCTGTGAATAAATGGTCAGCAGAAATCATATTAGTGTTCATGTATACATTACCAATGACAAAAAGTTCTGCGGTTTTGATATATTCTAGTACGATTAACATTATGTTATTACTATTATACAATATTGATTTAGTATTGAATTTAAGCTTATTTATAAGAATTCCCAGCCCATTTGAGGCCCTACCATTGACACATCTTCTACTAGCAGCGCTGTGAATACAGTGAAAATTTTGATAGTTATAACCTAAAACTAGTTTTTTCGACTCAATTCACGTTTCACTTATACAGATAATATCATACTTAATTAATGTTTTACAATCAACTTTATCCAGATTACAAAAAATTTTCATTCCGTTGACATTCCAATAGACAATTTTTAAAAGTTCTGTTACCGTTTTAGTTTTGTGTGTGGGCCAAGAATGTCAGTTTTCAATTACTGTAAGGTTTGTACCATCACTTTTGTACCTGACACCATTGGCTTAAAAAGCAAAATACCCAACTAATTTAACATTTGTAGATGTAGGATCGTCTTTTTTGATCTTGTATTGTTCAACTAAGTGCTTGTGGACCTCCTGTTCTTTCTTGCTACGGCAACGTTGAATGCGGACTTCTGGCATCTTATCTTTCAGTTTTGATTTGCTATCCATCACCGAAGAAACTTCTAATCGGTCAGCTAGCTGAGCAAAAAGAATGGGGGGTTTACTTAAATCTCTATTGTTGACTCTGTTTGCACTAATAATCTTCACGGTTGTTAGTTCGAGTTTTTCCTCCAAAACTAGTTTTGCATCTTCGGCAGCTGAGCGTGTGACTGGTAGACCAGTTATCATAATTTCTTTGCTTCGTTTTGTTCGTTCATATCCTTCGATTTTTGTTTCAGCAACTTCCAGCCTTCTCGATACTTCAGCTAGCTGCGTTCGCACTACATTCATCTCCGTTTCTTGTTTTGAAATAGAATTATTAACTTTTGTGTCAAGAGTTTGCCACTTTGCGTTCACATTACTTTCAAGTTGCAAGAACCTTGCACATATATCTGATTTAAAAGTTTGTAATTGTGTAGCAGTGTTTGCGTTGACTTGTGAGGTTACTTGCGAAGTGATCTGTTGGCCCATTTGTGTTAATTGTTGCATTAGTTGTTGGTTGATGTATGTGGCTAGTTGTTCTTGTCCCGTTGGCATCGGCACCGGGCCTCCAATCTCCATCGTATTTTCACTCATCTTTTTGTTCCTTCCTTTGGTCTGGGTCTTTAATAATACCTACCAAAATATATGTCTGGCTAGTATCTTAACGTATTATATATTTTGGAAAAGATTATATAAGCCTTCGGACTACGTATATAAGAGAAAGAACTTAGCTTTTCGATTTTAAAGTTGAACCGGAGATAGCTGATGATGATTGAAACTTGTTCCTCTTCTGGTTGAGTTCTATATGCATATCCCACAGTAATTCACATCCTTCAGCGTGGCCGATTTTAGGACTTCCAAATGTATTTGCTAGTTTGACTTTTTACTGAACTTCGATTGAATATCACCTGTCCTAATACTTTAGAAACCAATAAGTGTTACAGTTTTTGAAAACAGAAAGATTAACTAGTTAAAATTTGAAAATTAAGAAAAAATTTTGAATTTGGTTTAAGAGCACAGCAAGATTTTGCTGTTCCTCTTTCGAGCGCTAGATGGCAACCCGTAAATACCGGTGTATACCGGTACAAAGTGGTAATTACTGGTACATTCATTTATGAAGCCTAAAGTTTTTAAAAAAGGTGCTAATATAATTCTAAATCTAGTAAAAACAACAGAATATATATATGTAATGGTTAATACTCAAAACCTTAGTGCTCTATTTGGTGAAACTTAATTCTGTAGTTGCTACATACATTTATTTAGCATATCCCAAATTAAACGAGTTCAGTATTCGGTCAAGATGTAGCCAATTATTCTGCATTTTTGTGGTTAAATACTGCCAATCTAAAATTATTCGTCGGTGTAGTCACCAAAATCGGGTTTGTTATTTGATCTGAACTCAAGAAAACAAAACGTTAGTTTGTTCATTCCATCATGTGATGAAGCCTATTCTGGACTGTACCAGTCTAGAATAAAGTTGGTACTTGGTATCGCCAAGGTGTAATCTGTAAGGCTCAAGGTTCTGCCATTTTCGCCATAGGGTGAATATTTTATTGCTTTTTTTTTGTTTTTTTTTGCAACTAGGCAATAAGTCGTTTGCGTTTAAATCCGTATGCTAATGAAAACCTGCGTACTAACATTAAATAAAAGTTATTGCCGTAGAAGTACCAAGATAATATAATGCATACACAAATAAATAAACCTGGTTACGAATTTCAAAGTAAATTAAGTCAGTAGTACTACATCAACAGTATGCTCACCCGAGTAATTCATGAAACATTCGTACGCCAGAAACTACCATTACTTACCTACTAACTAAACTTAACTATACTTCAATTTAATCTTAAGGGGAACCAATTCCACTTATCTTGGCCTCGGCCGATTCTGGTTTTTTACACATTTTTAGGTTGGCTGGCTAGTTGTCAGTTAACGATTTTTTTAATTTGACGTCAGTATGACTGATGAATGTTTATAGGGTAGTAACAATGACAAAAGTAATGAGTACCTACCTTAATTTCCAGTCCCGATTTCCAGTTCTCACTAAAATTTTAAGAATTGCTTCCCGACAGTAGGTACTTATCGGCATGAACCAAAAAATGAAGGACTGACGACTGACTGCGAAAGGCAAGACAAGACACGATTCGAATTTAGTCCTGCAGCCTACGAGTCGTACACAAATGACGCACCTCATTCTAAGGGTGGGTGAGTTTAAGAGAAATGACACCGTATGTTAAAGATAGCCATTTACGCAATGCTTAAGAGAATGACACGGTGGGTGGGTCAAAAGTTTTGTAAATTTGAGTGGCGCCATTTGTGCCCGTTCTCTAATAATAGGCTCAAGCTGTGCTTCAAACCTAATGTCGCTTATTTGACTAAATTCAAATCTTGCCATGCGGCTAACATTCGCAATTTTTTATTGTGGTTGACGGACTCCTAAAAACATACCAAAGCTATAATTACAAAATAAAAGTATAATTATTACCAGATGCTAGAGTTTAGAATCTGACTTAGGATAAAAGGTACGTGTGTGTTATTTTGTTTTACTGATACTAAATTTTTGGGCATATATCTAATCTAGTCAAGCAATAATTTCATAAAAGCATATATAATCAGCATCGCACGTGGCCTCCCGAAAATAATTTAATATTAATTACTTTCTATCTTTGCTTTTGATGATGCCATATTCATTCGTTATCTTTGATATAATCAGATCGAATCGTCCGATAATCACACTGTTGACATTTAAGCCGTTTCTCTCCACGATGCGTCAAAATGTGATTGTCCAACGTATTTCTGTACGATGTACAAAAATTACATTTTGTTTTCAAACAAACGAACGGTTGCTCACCGCTGTGCTGTCGCTCGTGAACTTTGACATGATACGATGAGAAGTTGCGTTACGTGGCCAATCACATATTACGTTTTAGGTATTTGTGCAAACCCCCTCTTCCCCATCCAATCGTAAAATTTTATCCCACAGACCGAGACGGCTCCTACAACTTCGTTGTATGGCAACGGGTCTTATCTAGTTATTATAGGTACCTACTTATATTCATATTTGTTCCCCCCGCTAGCGTTAACCTATTAATTTGTAATAGTCTCCAAAAGACATTGGTGGATGTGACTTGCCTGCGTGGCTGTTACATCTTACCCTCGCAAGTGTGAAGAAACATACCAACTTACTACTTACTTCACAAAATAATAATTGCCCATTACGCCTTCTCTTTAGCTGTGGGCTTCAATGTGTAGTGGCATCCAGTTGATCTTTACGTGTGGACTTTACTGTGTAATCCGGCGAGTACTAAAATGTAGTGAACATGAAAATGAACTACAAAATTTAATAGTTACAAATATACTGTAGACTTTAAAAGTCAACGTAACGACAAAACCATTGTTACCATTGCATCGTTTAGCATATGCCGTTGAAGTTCACTTATGGGGCATTACTCAGTTATTGTTTCATAAATCTTAGTTGACTAATGCCCCAGTGGGCAGAAAGGTATGATTTAATAGTTGGTTTTACGAATCTGTTTGAAACCCTGAAAGTCAAATAACTAGTTACAAATATGCATACCGAGCATACTGACCTTAACCGTGAAACCCATAAATAACTTCACAAGGGAAACCTTGTAATAACTTCTGGACTGTACCCCCAGGACATTATTCATAGTGTGTACACTTAAAAGCCAAAAATGAATCTGCCTTAACTACAAAGTGTATAGTTTGCACACTTGAAAGCCGAAAATAAACTTGCCTTAACTACATACTGTCAATTTCCCAACGATGCGGAATGAAAGAGGAAAAATGCAAAATGCGATTGGGCGTTTCATAGCACCACCACTTTCCGCTTATCTGATTTCGCGAGTTTTAGCCGTATGCAGTGCTAATGATTTTTAACGGGGTACAGTGATACATCCAGAAAAGGCATAGATTAAGGTTTATTTCAGAAATTAATAATGTAATAACTACATTTAATTTATTCAAAATTACAAATATCTTTGTTTCACATTCTTTCACACTACACATACATTGTCGTCATAGCTTTACTCTATCTCACTGGCATTCAAAATATTATTGGCATCCAGAACCAAATTTTCTGCTAGAGCTTTATCTCTGGCTATCATCTTATCCTCTTCTTTTATTGCATGTTTTACACACTTTTCCCATTCCCACAATTCTGGAGTAATTGACCTAACAGCAAATATTGACAAGGCTAAAACTTGTTTTGGTCCTCTAACTGAATTATGAGTCGCTACATACCCTTTAACGGAGCTCCAAATAAGTTCAATGGGATTTAGCTCGCAGTGAGCCACAGGAAGCCACAGTATTTTTATGTTCTTTCCTGAAGCTTCTGCTATAAGTTCCACTTCGAATTTGGGATCCACTGGATTTTTGTCCGACAAAGCAATTAAATCTTTTTTTGTCATGGATGTTTTCGTGTCTTTGGGACTTAAAATTTTGCGCAGTATCAAATTATTAATAATTTCCTGCTTAGATTTGTACATCTTGATCATGACTGTAGATGCAACCTAAATTAAAAAAACCTTGGTCACAACCTTCTCCCTCTCTCACTTGTATAAAGTATTTACGAACAGTATAAATTTTATAGTTAAAACCTTTTGCATATGGTATGGAGCCCTATCAAAAACAAATACTGTTTTATCTTCCACACATGCTACGGCTTTCTTAAACCAGTTTGTAAAGTGGGCAGTATTCATCGATTGGTGATAGTCTGCAGAGTCCTTTTTTGATATAAATATATCCTCGACTCCTTCTCCCTGCAAAAAACCTCTACTTCCTCCAGCGTGGTTAATGATAATTCGGCCTTGACCATCTTTGACCAAAAACCCGCCTAGAGCAATAAAATTAATCTCTTAGTTTAAAGGAATAAATATGAATAATGCTAATTGTATGCGTATGAAGCTTGATAATATTTTTAACCTGTGTATCCATCTACATTCTGGAAGACCCTATCCTTCGTATATTCAGCAAATTCAGATAACTCAGTCTCTTTTAGTTGTAATTGCCAACATCTGTTGAGTGTCATATCGGGAGACGCCCAAGTTTCATCTTGGTACACGATGTAATATCCTTGATCCCTGTAGTGCTTGATTGCATTTAAATAAAATGCACGCTGACGTCTAATATCGTCTTGTTCCAGAAATACTGGCTTTTTCCCAATTTTTTTGTACTCAAAGTTGCATTTATTTTTCATCCATCTCCATAGCGTAGTTCAGCTAAGTTCAGGAAAATTAGGTATTTCCTTTAGTACTTTGAGGATTTCGCTGAGAACCGGATATTTTTTCTCCGCATAAAACTCTAAAACTACTTTTCTAATTGTAGTTATATTTTCTTCTGTGCACTGTATCCTGGATCTATCTTAAGGTTGATCGTTGGATTTGTGTTTCAAAGCAACATTATTACTTTTTGCATGCTTTACTATTTTGCAAATTGTTGACTTGGCCATCCCACAAATATTTGCACTTGTCATCGCAACACTACCGTATTTTTTTAATAATGACCTATAGTCCAGTTCCATGCCAATGTCTTTTTTTAAATTATTTACAAATTCGTGCACACCTAACATAATCTGTTTTTCTTTTGCCGTAATGTTTCCTGTCTTTCCTTGAATTTATGCTGCGTTGCTTCTGATCTGCTACATTTGCATCACTTTCATTACCCGCACTTTCATTTTCATTATCATCATTATCATCATCATTACTCGTGTTCTAATTATCTTCATCATCACTGTCTACTACACTACCATTACATACATCATCATCAACAAAATCAATGTCATTATCCATATCTCTATCTAAACTATCATACTCATTGTCACTACCTTCATCTGTATAAAAAACACCGTCATTTCCACTATCCACACTTACACTGTCGTCACCATACCTTTCCTCTTCTACTTCAGCTCGTGCACTCTCTAACTCACCACTGCAACGAATAATGTTGGTTTCAGAATCACTCATTTTATTATTCTTAAAATTCAGCTGCAAATATAACTTAATTAATAAATTGTATTACTTAACTGACTAAATCGAACACTCGTAGAACATTTACGATTTGACAGATGACTGAGAGACATGCGGACTTTCGTGGCAATAAATTTAAAATTTCGTGCGACTAAAACTGAGTAGCAGAAATATAGCCATAGCAGAAGGGTGGAATGCAAACTCTATGGACCTCCTCAATCGGTATGCATTTCTGTGAAATTGACAGTAGTGTATAGTTTGTACACTTAAAAGCCAAAAATAAATCTGCCTTAACAACGAAGTGTATAGTTTGTACACTTGAAAGCCAAAAATAAACTTGCCTTAACTTCATAGTGTATAAAGCTCTTTAACAACAGCCCTCAACCCCAACACCAGTCACTAAGTATAACAAAGCTACCTCAAATTTCATTTCATTTAAAATTTGTCACTAGGTCACACTAACAGTTCTAAATTTACAATTATGATGAATAAGTAGTTTGTATAAATTAAGGACTGTTTGTGTGACCTAGTGAAAAATTATAATTGAAATGAAATTTGAGGTAGCTTTTTTATACTTAGTTACTGGTGTTGGGGTTGAGTGCTGTTGTTAAAGAGCTTTATACACTATGAAGTTAAGGCAGGTTTATTTTTGGCTTTTAAGTGTACAAACTATACACTATGTAGTTAAGGCAAGTTTATTTTTGACTTTGAAGTGTGCAAACTATACACTATGTAGTTAAGGCAGATTTATTTTTGGCTTTCAAGTGTACACACTATGAATAATGTCCTGGGGGTACAGTCCAGAAGTTATTACAAGGCTTCCCTTGTGAAGTTTTTCTTAAATAAGTTTAAACGCAACCGGACGTATAAAATGGTCTCTCCAATGGTCCATTTGGTAAAGAGCAATTGTACATTTAATTCAATAAGTTCGCCATATTGGCCGTCCAGAATAGAATGGATTCTATGCTTTAATTTGGTGGCTACTTTTGAACATAGTCAATTTTCAAGTATTTTTTTTAAATATACCCCATCTGTGCTTGTATGAATGCCAGCATGAGCCAAGAAGAAAATGAATTGTTTTTTTACCACTTAACCCAGTATATGCCAGTATGTGCCTAAGTGTCACAAAAACAGTATTTGTCACCCCTGGTATTTACCATGGTATATACCACAGTGTAATTATCACTGTATAACCCTGCTTGAAACGCATAAATAACTTGACGAGAAAACCCTCGAATAATTCCGAAGCTTTAGAATAGTACCCGTAATATAGTGCATATTTTGTACCCTTGAAAGTCATAAGCACCGACCCACCAACAGCATACGTATTTTGTCCCTTCAAAGGCCATAAATAACCCTCAATCGACAGTCATGTATAATTTTAACCTTTAATTACCATGAAGCAAAATATGTACTAAATCCAAACTAAATGAGTGAATTATTCAAGCGAGTAACCAGTTGAAAACAACGCTAGATAGATTACTCGCTTCGATAATTCACTCGTTTAGTTTGGATTTAGTGCATACTTTGTTACGTAGTCATTAACGGTTAAAATTGTACATGACGGTCAATTGGGGTTATTTATGGCCTACGAGGGGACATATTTTACACGATGCTGATGGGAGTTTATTTACAGCCTTTGACGGGACAAGTTACGTATGCTGTTGGTACGATGGTATCTATGACTTTCAAGAGTTTCAAGGGTAGACAATATGCACTATTGCGGGTACTATTCTAAAAGCTTAGGAATTATTTGAGGGTTTCCTCGTCAAGTTTTTATTTAATATATATAATATACTTTATTTCATTGAAATGAATTTTAATGGCATGATGTGTTGTAATAAAACGCAGATGTTAATCCTTTTGTACCGGCACCACTCATTCCCAGCCGTCTTGTACCTGTGCTACTGTTACTCCGTCCACAAGAATCAGTTATACTGGTACCAGCACATTTCGTGCCGGCGCTAATTTACTAATTTTACATAGCTCATTCGTACCGGAACAGCTCGTACTGTTCCCAATCGACACGGAGCAACTTGTACCCAATCATCTTGTACCTGTGATTATGCTACCAAGCCAACTTGTACCAGCACCACTCGTACCTCGTCCACTTTTATCATCAGCAACTGTACCTAGCTCTCTCGTACCGGCGATATTCTCACCAAGCCCACTTGAAATGGCAGCACATGTACCTGGCCCACTGGTGCCAGTGAAGCCCGTACCACGCCCATTTTCACCTTCGCTAACTCCTTGGGTTTTATTATTATTATTATGCTGGGTTTTTTATTCAGGAATCAAATTTAAAGTACACTCACAAAATTGACACAAATACATGTATTATCAAACTCGAAGATAGTACTTACATAGACAGAATTAGATTTTTTGAACAAAAAGCCTTAACAAGCCTTAACAAAAAAACATTGTTTCCCATTAATAAAACCACCTCGCACAGAGCTCAGCATCCACTTCGGGCCCACGGTCGCCTATGTTACAATTCAAAATGAATGGGAGAAAACTATTTAGTCCCTGTTGCACACTTGCAGTATCTTATAGCTCACTATAGAAAACAATATTTTCTGAATTAAAATTGAGTGATTTTCAAAGCTGCACGGTCAGAGTAGGGTAAGCAATGCGATGCGATATACGATGTGAATATAGCAAATATCGCAATTTAAACGAATGCGATACCAATGCGATATGAAGTTTAAATATCACATAATATTTTTCTCTCAATACTTTTTAATCAAACTAACAAATATTAGCATTCCATAGAGCAAAACACACGAAGACACGAAATGGCAATTCACAGTATTGTATTTTCACAATAAAGCGATTCTATACGCTTAAAACTTGAGCATTTTGGTCATTTTCTTAAATCGCAGGGTAGCAGTGCATTTCAAATCATCCATTAAGCGCCGCATGCGGCGCGATCTCGTTCGTTCTTACTATGTTCGTGGTTCTTATTTTTGCCTTACTTAAGTTTTAGTTTTCATTTAAGTGATATAACTTGCTTCTAACCCACGTCTGCTATGAATGCGGATTGAAGTATTAAAAATCAATAATATATTGTCATAGCTATCATACGGAAATGACTTCTTTAAATTATAAGATTTTTTGTATCATCCTTAAATTATATGAGAAAATAAGTATATTCATTTAACTCTATTATAACTTAAATAAGTGTACACTACGGATTTTTTTTACAACGATAGTACAGTTTCAGAAAAAAGTTCCGATATTTGCGATATTTCTTAATCCGGTAGCGATATTTGCGATAATTTTTTTTAATGCGATATTGTAGACACTATGTCAGAGTGAGTGGTAAATGAAAGTTGGCAGCGTATGTAAATGTTAACAATATTGCATAGCATAGGCAAGTCGCAGTAAGAAATTTGAAATATTGTTTTAAGCTGAGAATAAAAAATTATTAAAGTTAAGAATCAAAAATTAATAAAGTTAAGAATCCAAAATTATTAAAGTTGAGAATAAAAATTATTAAAGTTAAGAAACTTAAAAATAACTTCTTCCAGTTGTGAATGATCTACGCTATAGTAACTGTCTCTACATGTCTTTTAGGGATGATTAAACTTATATGAATAGGTGACGTTAGCGGGGGGTCTGGGGGCGGCGCGGCATTGCCCCCCCCCCCTCCCCGTATTGAGAACTTACTTGAAATATGAACATTAGTAGGTATATATGTCCTAGTCAAGAAGCCGATTAGTCCATTGGCCCAATGGACTAGGCCACAAGCTCAGATCTCCTGGCCTATTCCACAAGGTCAGTCCACAAGCCGCTGTTTCTCTCTCCTTTTTTCCTCTGGACTAGTCCAGAGGAAGAAACTTAACGTTATTGTGCAATAATTCGTGCACAGCTGATGCAGCTTAACGTCAGATTAACAAAACATTTTCAATCCAAATAGGTTTCTCTCTCATTTTATTTTAATGGAAACGTAGTATAATAATTCATGCATATTTATTCATGTCAAAATAAGATAATGCAAATATAGCTATAACGTCGTTAAAATTCACAACTTCGAGTATTACATCTGTCACACTGAATCATGTCAGGCAATCGCTTCAGTCCCACCATAGTATTCAAGATGGAATCCGAGTTCATGTGAGAGATGACAAAAATAAGAAATAATCTAAAGTTTCGAAGCAAGCTAATTGTTCCAACTAAGGCGAAATACGACTCATATGTGTCATTTTTTACTGATTTGATTTGATTTGATTTATCTTTATTTAGTTGTCAAATTATTCGTCGAATTAAACCAATGATTTACAATAATGGACAACAAGCTATAGTAAAGAGAATTAAAAACAAAAACCAAATTTATTATTTAGCACTAAAAATCAAAACAGCTGATTAGCATTAATAAGTATTAATAACAGGTTGTTCCAAATGTGCACAAATCTATATTTTATACTTTTTTCGTACGTTTTGGAATTATGTTTAGCAATTTTAAATGTGTCATGATTTTTTCTTTCTACAACATTTTGTTCAAAAAAAACGACGAATTGTATTTTTTACAATTAGACCCATATTTACTATACGATTGGAACTGCTTCATAGAATAAAATACAATTCTTTCCGCTACTGTCAATATATTAAATTTTTCATGTAGAAAATTCTGCATTTCTTTAGATATAACTAGTTGGTTTCGATGGCCAGAATTATATCGAATCCTAGCTTCTCTTTTATTAATCTTATTAAACGCAGAATAAAGCAATTTATTTGTTTTATTTTGTACAGCATCGTAGTTATTATTAAAAGCCCCAGCCCAAGCAGTTAGACAGTAATCAAAACTTGAAAACAAGTGTGCATGTATTAGTAGCTTAAACATACTAAAATTAACATAGGGCTTAATCTTATGAAGTAGTATTATTGCTTTTGTCAGTTTATTATCTACAATATCTATGTGATTCTTAAAATCTAAGTTGCTGTCTAGCGTAACACCAAAATATTTAAAGGAAAACACGCGCTCTAATATTTTTCCTTTACAAGTCATTTGTATATCATGTGGCACCGTTTTGTCACTACTCTTATGCATTACCATAATTTTTGTCTTTTCGTAATTAATTTGAAGCCCTTGTGCAGAACACCAGTCATCAATACATACTAAAGCCAGTTCAAGCTGTTCGATTGCAAGCCAAATGTCAGTCTCATTGCTATAAATAGCAATGTCGTCTGCATAAAGTAGACACGTAAATAACGATGCAATGAATGGTAATTCACAGAGGTCATTTATATATAGGATATACAATAAGGGACCAAGAATTGTTCCCTGTGGCACAGCACAGTACAAGTTATAAGGTTTAGACAGAGTATTTCAAATGGTAATTTGTAATTGTCTGTTCATAAGATAACTACACATGGTGCGAAGTAAGTCACTATGTATTTGGAACTGCTGGGAGAGTTTATTTAATAGTGGAAGATGGGGTACTGTGTCAAACGCCTTTCGCATGTCAATAAATACTGCTACGACTGCTCCTATTCTTTGGTCTATCTGGTTATAAAAGTCTTGAGTAGCAATACGCACTGCGGATTGAAACAAACGAAACCTACGGAACCCATGCTGACAATCAGATATTTTTGTTGCAGTTTCATCTAGTAATTTCTGTTGTAGTAGCTTTTTAAAAACTTTACACATAAAGGGCAAGGACGAAATGGGCCTTTAGTTTTTTCCATCTTGTCTACTGCCACATTTTTTAAACAGCGGAGTTACCTTGGCACATTTAAATTTAGATGGAAACTCGTCATGAGCAATTAGTTTTGTGAAAACTTCAGCTATGAGTAGTGAAAGCGTTGATATATATAGAAAAAATAAATAGCAACTTATAATATTATTCGCTTTAGGTCCCTTTTTTTACTTTAGACGCTGCATTTACAACATCATCACAAGTAAAAATAATTGGTTCACAGTTTACAGGGATAGTATCTTTAAACTGCTGAATACTATCAGTGGTATCTTCAGTTTCAATAACGAAATTTTTAAAAAGGTTATCAGATATAGGTTGGTTATCTTGTAATTTCTGTCCATTTTCTATAAGTTGTGTAATAAGTTTGAATGACTAGCACCAGAAATTTTATTGAAAACTTTCCAAAGCTTAGCTGAGTCAGTTGCCTTTTTACATTCAGATTTATTATAACTTGTTACACTTGAGCGGATAGTGTTAGTCACTTTATTTTTAATAGCCTTGTAATCCATATGCAACTTATGCAGTTTATTTATATCTTCGATGGTTTGGTTGGACAAAGGAGTAATTTTAAGCTTCGATTTCAGTGACAACATTTTCTTGTGGGTTAGATTCCTTTGTTTCATTAAATTTCGTATATCTTCTGTTAGCCAAGGTGATGGCTTACCTTTGACTTGCTTTCTGCGTAACGGTGCATGTTTATCTATAATAGTGATTACGGAACTTTCAAATGTACGCCATAATTTATTGGGAGGTATAATATGTATGTCAAACTGAATGGCTTCTAATTCACTTCTAATTATAGCATGAGTATCATCTGTAATATTTCTTGCTTCAACTATTATAGGGCTAAACTGCAGTTGTTTTTTCTTATGGACAACGTAAATTAAATAGTGGTCAGAACTGAAGGAAAGTGTTCCCGCTTGGGCAATGTTTTCAGATTTGGAACTGTAAAAATGATCAATTAACGTAGCCGTTTCATTTTGGTTTAATCTATTAGCAATGCGAGTAGGCACTTTAATTAACTGCTTAATGTTATGTGTTTTTGTTGCATTTATAAAAGTTCTCACATCATTATCTTTGCTTAGGAGGTTGATATTAAAATCACTGGTAATAAAAACTTCAAGATTATCTCCCCGAACTAAATTCATAAGTTGATTAAATGTCTCAGTGAATTTGGATATTAAAAGTGTAGGAAGCTTATATACAGATATAAACATAAATTGCTTGCCCAGGATGGGCCATATTTGTAGGCAGTTTATTTCGCATTCACTTGGTATGATTATATTGTAGTCAACGACAAGATATTTTAATTGTTTTTTTAAGTAAATAGTTGTGCCGCCACCTAGTCTGTTTTTTTGATCATTTCGAAACAAATTATAGCCATCAATTTGATAATAGCTATCCGGAGTTTCATCAGTCCATTTTGTTTCAGTACAAGCAAAAACACTAAAATCACAGCTTTTTAGTATATAATCTAGTTCGTGCAAACGACAAAAGTTTAAACTGCTAGTATTCACATGTCCTAGTTTTAGCCCTTTATGCTGAGTCAAATCGTTGTCATTGGTAGTTAATTCATTAGTTTCCGATGTTTCACTCACAAAAGTTTCAGCTGAATCAACACCCGCTAATTCTTTTAGTATTTCCGGAGATAGTATTCTGTTATCACAATCACAATTTGCACATACCCAGGATAATTTATTAAGTGTTACGAATTTTGAACTAGTAACTGTAGGAGTCAAGCAAATTCGATGGTATTTATTATTACAAACAGTACAGATAATAGCGTGTTGAAAATGCTTGTCTTTCCTATTGCATACACAGCAGAGAGGTATACTTGTTTTTGTTTTTGTCATTGACATTTGTGTATGTATAACTTAATTGAGATACCAGACTATGTTTTGCCAGCGGAAGGGAACCAGTGCTCGGCCTGAAGGCCAAACTGGAACTAACTGGAACTGGAAGTAAGGATTGTGGTATTACAAGAAAGCGGTTAGGTATAACTTGTGTGTAGTTCAAAAAAGTGGCGAATTTGACCTGTGTCATAACCAAAGCAAAAAAACTCATATATTATGAAAATTGTGAATCTGCGTTCCGAAATTACCACGACCACAACAGTAACATTTTAAGTTATTATCAGTATATTATTGTTATTTGTATTAGGTGTGTGAAAGATATAAATAATTAATACTGGTGTGTGTTAAGTGTGAACACCTGCCATAGTACATAGTGTGTGTAAGAAGTATTATTATATTTATTTTTATTTATTATTATTTATTTATTTTTAATAAGGGCATGGCGGAAGAGACTTCACATACAAGAAATTGCAGAAAGATTAGCACTATATTTTACGAGAAGCTCTATCTACATTCGGCTATGTGCGCTATTGGCTGTATTTGCATTATCTTATTTTGACATGAATAAATATGCATGAATTATTATACTACGTTTCCATTAGAAGAGAATGAGAGAGAAACCTATTTGGATTTTGTTTTTGTTAATTTGACGTTGCATTATTAAGCTGCATCAGCTGTGCACGAATTATTGCACCATAACGTTAAGTTTCTTCCTCTGGACTAGTCCAGAGGAAAAAAGGAGAGAGAGAAACAGTGGCTTGTGGACTGACCTTGCGGACTAGGCCAGGAGATCTGAGCTTGTGGCCTAGTCCATTATTAATTATTATATCATTCAACTAGGAATCGTGACACCAACCGGGGGACGTTGGGGCGGGGGGGGGGACGTTGTCACGGTCATGGAACAGGCATACTCCTAGTAAAATATATTCTTACAGGAGTTAGTGTAATACAGCTGGTTTCTTAGTAAGAGCGAGCGACGTTTTTAAAACTAACAAGATTTTACACTTGTAACTACAGAATAGAGATTGAAACTACTAGGATATTTTGCCTCCATAGTTGTTTATCGTTTGTCACAATTCATTTCATGTAAAACAAAATATAACCTTAACTTTGTGACTTTAAGATGTACGTAACATTGCAAACATTATTTTACAGGGGATTGCCTTTCATCCCTTTTATTGAAGCTCTTCCTAGCTGGTCGCGAAATCCAGAAGGTCCATTTTTATTACCCGTCGTGGATAAATATAAGGACATGGGGACGGTTGTAATGGGTAAAGTAGAATCCGGCGAAGCCAGGAAAGGACAGTCGCTTATGCTGATGCCTAATAAGACGCCTGTTGTCGTTGATCAGTTATGGTCGGACGATGAAGAAGTCACTCTTGTAGGGCCTTGTGAAAATGTTAAAATCAAACTGAAAGGAATTGAAGAGGAAGATGTGTCACCTGGCTTTATATTGTGTGACCCTGGTAATCCTTGTAAAATGGGGAAAATTTTTGACGCTCAAGTAAGTTTACACTGAATTACTTTTGTTGTTCAAAATCTTCTTTTCGACTGTCATTCTGTTGGTAGCTATTTTTGTTACAATTTTGTGGTTATTTAAAACATGTTTTAGGTGGTACTCGAAAGGAATGACTGAACATTTAACGCTGAGAATTTAACAATAGTAACCGCAACGAAGTTATGTTCATGTAGTTGCTACAGAACACAAATAACTCGGTTGTATGTTGCCCCTTCAGTTCACACTGTTCGCAGCAAACCCTACAAGTTCACAAAATTATAAATTTTGGCTCTATGTCATTAGGTCGAATACACTTTGTACGAATGCACTTCGTCTGAAAATAATTTTGTACGAAGGGTCTTTACGAAAAAAACACTGTCCGAATGACGTGTCCGAATTGCGTAGAGTTAAATGCAAGCGGTAATGTTCGAAGTATGTATGTATGTATGTATGAAGGAGTATAGAGACATTCGAACGTATCATTCATGGTCTCACTCTTGTCAATTTGCTTTATGATTCGAAGCTTCCGCGATAGAGTATTATACTGTACCGCATTGGGCTTCGCATCGCTAAATGTTTTTATATCGATAGTTGCTACTTACTGCATACCTAATAGGGACGATAGATTAGCATGCGTCACCGCATGTCATTTTTTTCCAGCTATAGCCGTGGACCACTAGAAGGCCACATCGCAATAGCTGAGGGGTGTCATGCCTCCTCTAGAGCTAATTCAACCAACCAGCTTCCCAGCCCGCTTTTGCACTGATAGAGAGAGTAAACAAGGGAGACGACTTGCAGAGGAACAAGTTAGAAACAGATGGTGAGAGGATAGGTATATACAAAGAGTACGTGGCTTGGCTACAGATCATATCCGTATTAAGGCATGTATATCTCCGTCTCTTGCACGAGGCAACGGATCAACATACTGTTATGTTGCCGTGGCTTACTGAGTTCTCGTCATCTTAATATTACTACTGATTGTTAGAATGAAATGCCATGTAATACTATAGCCGTGGCATGGCAGCGCTTTAGAATTGGAAGTGATTCCAATTCCATACTCTACTTTATGTTTTACTTCTGAAGAGTGAACATTGTCTTGATAGTTGTCATGAATAAATAGTCTCCATGCTGTGTTTTATGCTACATACTATCATAGTGTGCACCTTATTTTCGCTCTACTTTAACAATACATACAACCAGTCCACTTATACCATCTCGCTACCCCAAACTGAATCCTTCTCGCTGCCTCCAAGCCCTGTCTCAACGCAATTACAGTCCAGGTGTAGGGCAGACTCCCCCGACTCCGCAATCCAGTAGTCAGACCACTGAACTGCCAAGCCGAGATTTATGTTCGAAGTATAGTCTAGTGGTATCAGAATGAATAGTTTGTCACAGGGGTGTTGTCACTTACTCTTTTTAATTTTACATTGTGAAAATGTCTTTTATTGAAGCCAAAATTATATTGCGGGAGAGAAAAAATCCTCAAGCAATTTGTGAAGGGGCTTTTGTTTAATTACAATAGGAAAAGGGAATCATTGCCGCCAACTGGTAGTAAAATCATGTTTCCCTTTAAATATCGTTTCTTTACTTTATTTAATTGATTTAATTGATGTAATATATAGTGATGTAATATAACAATCCACAAAATAAATAACTTTGGTGGTACTTTTGCACACAATGCATTCGTAAAAAAGACTCTTCGTACAAAATGCATTCGTACAAAAGAACCGTCGTCCAAAATGTATTTGTACAACTCGATTCATAGAAAGTTTATTTGACCTAAAGACACGAGACCTAAATTTCACCAACTTGTAGCTTTGATAAATAGACTTAAAAACTGATATATATATCGTCGACGAAGAGGCAATATGATCATCTCCCTTTCGGACTAAAAGCAATTATGATCATCTCCATTCAGCACTAAAAGCAATTATGATCATCTCCCTTTTTCACAAAATACAACTAATCTGATATGTTAATGATTAGTTAAGGGTTTGGTACTTCGAAACTAAGTACATTAGGGGTCACCCATAAATGACGTCATCAAAACGTATCCCCAGTTTACGTCCCTATGACCCCCATGTCATCAGATTACCCGTTACGTAAATGGTTATCTTTAGCATGCAGCACCATCAATATTCAAGAAGGTTGCTTAGCCATACCCATGACTTCATTTATAGGTGACCCCTTAAATTTTTAAAACTTGCAATAATGATTTATTGATTAACTAATTCATGCGTTCATGAATGATGCACTAATTTATTACTTTAATTAAATTAATTGGTTCGGTAAACGTACTTTGGGAAAGTAATATAAATTCAAAGTTTATCAGAAGTTCAAAATTTTGTAGAAAAGAAGTGGAAAAAGAGACACACTGAATAAAGTTGTGGAGAGTTCACTACTACAAGTACAGTTTATTGTTGTGTCATTCATGAAAAGACCTGCCCAGCTAAAGTTTAATTAGTGTTTGCTGCCGATAGAGCTATAGAGTATTCCAAATTGCGAGTTATGTCTCACAGGGATTTGCCTCAAAAAACGAAAATAGGGCTACTGGAATCCCAGAATCTAACTTTTATCGAGTTGCAACAACAAGGAAAGTGTAGACCAAACTTATATTAAGATCAATTGAGACTCTTAAGCTCTGCGATTTATTTGCCGCAAAAGCTACTTCAATTTTTGAATCACGAAAGAAGCAAAACCAATAAGACAGTTGTGTATGTAAGTGATATAGTATCTAGTGGATCGGCGTTCACAGTGAATCTCATATCCTGCAGATGATATTGAGCCATTTTTGATCGCATATAGTGCTGATATCTACGAAGATCATTAATGTGCATTCGACATGGCTATAACAACCAAGAGGCTGCTCAGAATACTCACACTTGATGTTGTGCATGCCGACGCAACCTACAGGGTTTTTTTGAAGTCTTCCGCAGCATTACTGCCAAAGTTAGTGATAAAAGCTCTCATTTTCACCTTCCCATTCACAATGACATTGGAATAATATACATTCAACCATCACAAAGTCACAATAACTCCTTCAATTATACCTCAACATTGAATACTCGCCACCTTTAAGAAAATGTTTTTCGCAATCTACGTTGTCACTTTTATTTTTGCCAAATGCAAGGAATCAACTTGCACGTGCCCTTTATTCCTAAATACGTATTTGGCTTAGCGGTAAAGAGTGGCTTGATTGATTTTCCGCTTGCATTGCAGCAACGGCGGTCCGATTCAACGTGAACCTGCCTAAACGTGGAAGACCACAGCAAGCTATTCGACAGACCCTGCTTAGGCAATAATAAACGCGTCTGTTCAATCCTTTTTATATTTTAACTTTTTCTTTACATTTTTTTTGTCTGAGTATAGTCTACGATCCGTTCAGGCCTTTCATTCATTTCAGCACAATAAGATTTGTCATCGATTACAAAAATTTTATAAAGTACGCATTTCGTTGAGAAAATTCAGGAAATGTACAGTAAGGCCAAAACAAAAGTAAAGGTAAATAAAGGATACACAAGACTAATTAACATACTGCAAGGGGTCCTGCAACAGGAAAAACTGAGCCCAACCTTATTTTCTATTTTTATTGTCGAGCTGGTTGAAATATTGCACAAAGAAGAAATTATTGGAATACACATGTGCGCAGTTCATACTTTTGTATTGTTCTACGCGGACGACATCATTCTGTTGGCAAAGTCGGAAGCCGAACTAGCTTTTTCGATAGATCATCTGAAACAGTACTGTGTGGATAAAGACTTGAGAATTAACCGAAGTAAAACCAAAGTGATGGTATTTGGAAAAGGAAGATGCCCAAACTTGAAATTTTGAGTGGAGCAATAACAAGATCGAAATAGTTATGAGTACAAATACCTAGGAGTTATTTTCTCATGGCACAACATTTTCCGGAAACAAAAAGATCGTGTTTTTGAAAAAGCGAAAAATGCTATGAGACAGCTCTTTCAAACTTTTTGGAAGGCGAAAGTAATTTACATTGCCTTACACCTACAACTATTTAATGCCTAAGTTTCATCGTTGATATTGCATGCTTATTAAATTTGGGGTCTGGATTACATCAGTGATTTAGAGCTGTTTCAAACCTTATTTCTCGGTAGATTGCTATCTATAAGTAATTCACTTCGGACTATATTGTTAAATTAGTTACTAGAGCAGTGTCAGTGAGAGTTAGAGTGTTTAAAACGGTGTTATGATTCTTTAAAAATTCTTTGTCTAAACTAAAAGAAAGTGCCTTATACAACTGTTTTACTGAAATGCAGAATTTAAAGGACTGTGACAAAAAGAACAGCTGGTGGAAGCAAGTTAAAATCATTTTTGCGGATCTAGGGTTGTCAGATAAATTCAACAAACTCTTCTTGGAGTTAATTAAAAAAGAGGAAAGGAAAATAATTGCAAAGGCAGGTCTAGCTACAATTAACTTGGACACCCTTTTAATAAAGAACTCTTAAACTCTCCAGCATTACGCAAAAATGATGACCGTTCGTGATCCTTTATGTAATAGCAAGTATAAGTGCCATTGGGTAAAATTCCTGCAAAACATGAAAATTGGACTACCTCGAATTATTAAATGGAATGGTTACTAATCTTAATGCAAAGTATACATATTATGAAAGTAAAGACTCCAGGGTTTTGGAATGTGAAATATGTAACTGAGAATATCCACCACATCATGATGATATGTTCTCGTTATCGTGCTTCTAGAAATAATTATCTTCAAGATTTTAATACAGTCGTAAAACAGGAAGATTTCATGTACGAATTATCCCTATATTAATAAAATCCAAAAGACGCTTTTGCGTCCACTTTCCGATTTCCACTTTTCGACTTGCCACTAATTTTAAACGCTTAACCCAACAGGTGCATGTAGTCGTTAAATATAAAAAGAAAAAAGCTAACTATGCGCATTAATAAAGCTACCTGGGAGAAAAAAAGAGTCGTCAAAAATTAGATAACATTTGAAAGCCTTGCCACAGTTTGTTAGCTCCTGTTATGCCGAATAACGCCTAATACCGCCCATCGGTATACTAATCGATAGAAAATTAAATTGTCTACAGTTTGGCACCTTACCCATCATTTTAGCCTTTCCCAGTGTTTGGGACCGTACTGTATATTGTCAACATATTGTTGAATTTGTATTAATTAATCTTTCCATTTTAGTTTAGTAACTCCAGTTTAGTTAACTCCAATTATATTAGAGACCCGCGTTGTATTAAACCTTTAAGGCTTACCCCCGCGTTGTATTAGAGACCCGCGTTATATTATAGGACAAGTAACCCAGCCCATCCCACGGACGGAATGTAACAGCATTTATAACACAATAATATGCTTACACAACCTTAAGTTAAATGATTCATCTTAACGCAGGTCAAACATATTTTGGTACATTTTTAGCAAAATTTTTAAGATACCAAAATTACAACTTATTAATGAAATTGTACGGGAGCTACACGATATGATTATGCATCATCCGTAATTTACTTAACTAAATCTTCGTGTAGCAAGACAATCTTTTACCTGCTCACTTTAAGGGGTAGCCTGTGTTACCTTAAAGGAAGCAAATGAGCTTGCATAGAGGAGACTAAAGTTATTGGAGTTATGACACCGGAAGAAAATTTACCACATCTTGCCCTTTACCATAAGATTAATACCCCAGCGTGGCAAATGGCATTAAAGTACATTGACCTGACTAATTAATTTCCATGCCCGTTATCCTACACTAGAGGTCATCTATTTAAGTTGTTCCATCGGCTGTTAGCTAATTTGTATTCTTTTTTATATGCATGTTCATTCATAAGCTTCAGCAAAAGTTAAACCTCCAATCTTGGGCACCATTTGCAGGTATAAAGACATGCATTTAACACGTTTTCCTTTTATCCCTGGGACATTTTTGACCCAAATCGTGCAGAGGACATTTTCCTCTAATTATCAAAAGCACAAAACAAATAAAAAAATGTCCCTTTAGAGAAAATATGTATTCGTAGATATTTTCGGAAGTATGCCAAAATCAGAAGCTAAATAACGTCAACCTAAATGCATTTCCCTACTCAAGCCAGTTGTAATGCTACAAAATGAATAGTTCTGATTACTGCAATTCTATTTTGAGTATAAGGTTTTCTTGATTATGAAATCAAAATATAAATCGGAGTTTGTATCATTGCTTAGTAATGAAATTCAAATGAGAAGCTAAATGTGACTCTCTCCTAAAAATGAAGTCCTTTAAATCTAAATATTTCCTAATAATGAAATCCAAATTGAAATCTGATTGTTTCTTAGTAATTAAATCCGAATAGGTATTCAAATCTGGCGTTTTTCTAATAATTAAGTCCCTTTAATCCGAATACTTCAAATTAATGCAATTTCATTTCGAATATAAATATTTTTAGCTATGTAATATAATCAAGATCCGATTGAGAATACAATTATTCCGTATTATTGAAAGCCAAATCAGAATCTGAATGTTGCTTTTTCCTGCCATGGAAGATAAAAATTTGAGTCTTTGTTTTTTATTTTTTAGTTTAGCATAACTGTATTTTTTAAGCAGATATATACTAACCATAGAGACGGCGTCGCCAGCCTACTATCAGAGACAATTTTAAAACCTATGTGGGGCGTACTGTAAACGATTTTGCATACTTAACCTCCTTTTTAAAATATTAACTAGGTATCAAATAGAACATGTATAAGCGTGTAAACCAGCTCGCAATGACGTTCAAACCTATAGGTAAAATTTTATTATTAAGTTTTAATTTTGGTATCTTAAAAAATTTTGCTGAAAATATACCAAAATATGTTTGACCTGCGTTAAGATGAATCATTTAACTTAAGGTTGTGTAAGCATATTAATGTGTAATAAATGCTGCTACATTCCGTCCGTAGGACGGGCTGGGTTACTTGTTTTGTAATAATACTAACAGTAGATCAAGGGAAAATAATTTGTATAGATTTTAGGGACGAGGCATTAAAAACCAGAAATTTTTACTACTTTCTGATCGACTTCTAACAGCATTATCCGATAATTTAAGTAAACCAAAAGAAACAGCATGGTTTTATTTTTATTAAGGCTATTTTGAAGTCTATCTTTTAATGACTAACTACCTTATTACCAATAATTAATGTAGATATATGTATGTTGATAACGATAGCCATGAACTTGTAAAACAAAACGAAAAGGACAGTTGTAAGGACCCTTGGGTCAAATCCAACTATGAATAAAATTATTATTATTATTATTATTATTTATTCCTTCAATATTTTTTTGTATTCATTCGAATATGTATTTTATATATTATTCATCCGATTGTAAACTTCAAAATTGTTCGCAAAAAAAGATTAAATATCGGTTCCTCTTGTAAAACTGCCTATCCACTTAACTGCCACGTTGTCCTTTTCGGCACCATCTTTATTTTTTACTGCCTATATAAACCCTAAAACTGCCTAATCTCTTGCAGCTTTGCTTATTATATTGCTTAATTATTTCTTGCCATTACTTAACCTAACCTAAGAAAAAAATTCCAAAACCTATAAATTGTCTTGTGAACAATATTCCAAAGATTAAACATTTTTAAATTTTAGCGTGAGCGGATTAAATATAAGCTGTAGAGTAGCAAAATCTCCTAAATTATATTTCTTCAATTTTGGCGGGATGCTGAGAGCGCACGGCTAAGTGTAACGTACCGTAAAGCTCAAGCGAGAAGCCCCCGGCTTCTTTTGAAAATACGAGGTTGAAGCTGCAAAAACTATAGGCTGCAGTAGGATTGACAGTTTCGATTGACTGATGGGCCGTTTGGAGTGTATTTGAGAATTGACAGTGCGGCTCAGTAAAAAATATTCCGTATGGTAGAATAGTAGTAGTATTGCACTTTTGTATTTTCGGGTATTTACCCATATACAGTGCTATTTATTATATGAGATCTCGACTCTTGAGACGGAACATTGAATGTTTCCGCTCGCTGAGACATTACTCAATCTTTCTACTGAGCTTAATTGCTAAGCGTAACTCTAGATAGTGACTTTGTTGCCGTCGACCTGTTAGTAGCAAGTGGATTAAATTGGACTACTCCAGTTATGTAATACTCTTAAGGCGTTCAGTCTGTAAAGATCAACCACGCGGAAGGAGTGCCAACAACTCCCGCGAGGAGGCTTGTACTCCTGTTTACCTATACTAAGTATAGAGAATATAATCTAATAAGACGACCTCTACGTTGGCCCTGTTTTACAGAGGGAGAATATAATACAGGGGAATCGAACCTACACACCATGACGTCGAGTATTTGGCCGACATTTCAATATGCCATTAAAGTCCAGCTCCGTTTATAGCTACCGAGTCGGAATCGGATCTGCTACGGATAACTGTGAAACCACTCATCATCGAGCATGACCGGCCGGGCCAGCCCCCACTGTATTTTCCTTTCTCTGTAACAGGCGGCTACATAGAGAGACAGTAGAAAATATTCTCTGCGAAGTACATGTGGATTAGGAAATCATCCCCGTCGCCGAGGTTCGATCTCCGTATCTCTGCACACTCCGTAGGGTCACGAGCCCACATGTCCTCCCTCCGTATGGTAGAATAAGCAGTATCAATAATTTTGTCTGTGAATTCCAGTTTTGCTTATGGTTATGTAATTTCGCATTCATGATGATGAATATTAAATTATTTAAATGATTGAAATATTCGTCTAAATCCACTTTGTGGATCTACCTGCACCGGTCCTTCTTTCTTGAAAAAACACGTACTCGGTATGGATTTTAAGTATGGTTTGCTTGAAGTTCCTTTGGCAGTAAATATTGTCAAGATAAATCAACCAAAACCAAAGCGTGGAAGACCTATGCAAGCTATTCGGCAGCTTATGGTAAAATAGCATACGCATACATTTTTGATTATTTTTTTCCAACTATATTTTTCAACGAATTCTGTATAATTTTCCAAAACTAAAATTATAACCTACGTAAAACTAAAATCCACAGAAGCAATTATTGGTACTGCCAATTCTACCATACGAAATATTATGTATTCAGCTGCACAACCAATTGTCAAATACACGCTAAACTGCATATCAGTCGATAAAAAGTAAAAAGAATAAAAACTGCCAATTGTATTTATGCCAAAAACATCCTTACCACTTATGGGAAAAACATCTGGCCTCTATTAGAGATCGTCCAGCATTGAAGATCCGGCTTGTATTCTGAGCATTAATTATAGGTATTTTAGGTTTCTAGTAACTACAAACAGCGTAATTCACGGTGGTTACTGCTTTGTTTTAGCCGTGTTTTGTAGTCAACTGTAAGCACCATTCATTCATAAAATACTGTAAAAATAATTTTTCATGCGGTGAATTTTTTAATGACGGTTTATGTCGTAAATAATCACTCCTTCTTATTAGTAAAACAAGGGACTTCAAATGAATAAGTCCTGAGTTTCGAAAAATAAAACTACAATTTTGCTCTAATTAGTAAGACGATGTTCATTGCCAATTCATCAAAATGTTGCTTACGTGTCTATTTTTACCACCAAAATTAAGCGTTTCCGTGTAGAAAAATACAATTATTTATATTGCAATTGCATATTGTATGGGTTGGCAGTGGACTTCTTCCCTAGCGATATATGGACATTTGCTACCCACACAATTTCTACCCGGTATATCCACGCAATTGATACTCACGACCAAATCTAGGATATTTGCTACCCATAACCTAGGACATTTGTTACCCATAACCTAGGACATTTGCTACCCATAATCTAGGACATTTGCTACCATAACCTAGGACATTTGCTACCCATAACCTAGGACATTTGCTACTCATTACCTAGAACAATTGCTACTCATAACCTAGGACATTTGCTACCCATAACCTAGGACATTTGCTACCCATAAACTAAGACGTTTGCTACCCATGGCAAATATAGAAATAAAATGTATGAAAAACATTTATGTGTGTACCGTGATAACATGGCATCGTTAAATGGTTTATTAATGCTATTACAGACAAATTCACTTAATAGGGATTCTGATGAAAGGAAAAACCGCCTAAACGGGACAGATTTAAAGTGTTTGGTTGGCCAGCTTATGCAACAATGTTAAAATTATCCGGTTATAAGGGAACCGCTAAACGGGATTATCCCGTTAAAAGGGACTATTTTTTAACCGTTTTTAGATTTTCTTGTCACTTAAAAGAGATTTTTGAAAACAAAATGATAAAAATAAGAATCAAACATAGCCAGACAAGTGAAGCACTACTGTTCTTGACAGCTGAACTGAACCTATTTTATTTGAATATTTACAATATCCGGAATCTAAGTAGGTCGCCGTATTTATATATTATAAATCCTTCTTGGCTATTAATTTTTCTAATTCTGACTCTAACCTGCACTGCTTAGTTCAGCTCTACTGAGTTCGATAGGCCCAATGTTGGAGTAAAAAAGAAACTTCCTTCGTAAGTACGGAAAAAAAAGTATAAAATTCCAGCGTAATAAGTAAAATGAAGTACGAAAGTGAAAAACAATCAGACTCATGGTTAATAGAAGCGAATGTAAATAAACAAAAAGTGTGTACCCGACGTAAAAAAACTGAATTAACGTTTTTGAACAATCTAATTAACTGTCTACGGACAACATAGTAAATATCCTACTCTTTTACCAACAATAAAATATTAAATGTTTGAATAATAAGTCCGCTTAAAAGGGAAATCCCTTAAACGGTTAAAAGGGAATCCGGTTATAAGGGACAAGTTAGGTCGGTCCCGCGGAGTCCCTTTTAAGTGAATTTGTCTGTATTGTTAATGGTAGATAGTCGTTCAAAAATTATATTTAAAAATGATATCTGTCATAACTTTACAAATAATTGCTCTAAACAATATACCTTGCAATGCCCTGCATATCAAGACTTATTGTTGTATAAATGTTAGAACCAGACAACAAGCTATTGCAGACACACTGATACGAAAAATAAATATCAAAGGTCAAAACTCGGTAACAATACAATTAAAGCGTATTCTTAAATAAAATAAATAAAACTCAATATCATTAGTGAAAAGTCATTTTAAGTAAGTAAGTCTAGTCTACAGCTAAAATTATGCTGTCGCAAGTCCATCGGACTCTTAAAATCACTCTGCCGCATGACCATTCCATTGGCTGCACCAGCAGTTATCAACTAAAACGAAACAAAGAAAGCAAACGTATGCATTGGGCATCGTTAATTGTTACCTAGAAGGCATGCCGCCGATGAATTACTGAATGCATGTCGGTTAGGTACGATTAACTATGAGTATTGTGCATAACGCTTAGATAGTGAAATAAATGGCAATTATGTACATACCGTGTTTCCTATTTTAGACCACGGGTCCGTAATTGTACACGGACCTGTATTAATACACGGGTCTGAGAGGTATGAGTTTGAATAGTCCGCGGGTCTGTAATAATGCACGGGCCTTTATTAGTACACGGGTCTGGGAGATCGGAATTTGAATAGTACACCCCGTGGTCTAAAATAGGAAATCCGGTAAGTAGAACGGAATAAAACCACAGATTTGCTCTTTCTGTCTTGTTAGGAATACTGCCATGATAAGAAAGAAATTATTTTCCTAGCAAGCCTGTGTTATATATTTTTTATATTTGTACGGTATTGCCTTTCATCCTATTGCAGGATATGGTCGGCATCGGTATTACTATTCGAGTAAAGTATGGTGGGATTACTATGTAGCAATTCACTCATACATCATTTCGTATTTGTACAGGAATTAGTATAATCTACAAGATTGTGAAAAGGTATTTGTTTCGCCTTAACAGACACACATATCATCAGGAGTAGGTAAGATAAGGAAATTAGAATATTTTTGTCACGGACATGCTAACTAACGACTCTCAGATTCCATTCCCCTATTAACTATACCGTCTTCCTTCCTGACATACCCGTAGCCACCACAAGCCGTTGAGCGTCGCGATGACAGAAACGATGTGAGTATTGAATAGCTATACTAAGGTAGTGGTATGCATAGCTGCCAGAAACTCAATCAATGGAGAATTTTAAGCCTTTAGTCGTAGTGGCTACAGCTCTCGTCAGTGCCCTACTGACTGCGTATCTCCACTGCAGAACTAACGCCATATACTGAGCATACAAATGTGCCAGATACCGGCGCTTCGCGGCGGATTTGTCTACCGGGGGCCCGAAGTAGAGGCCGAGCTTACAACGCAATTTGGCTTTAATAAAAGAGTAGAACCCTATTTATTGTTCCAATGGTTGGGTTTGCTGGTATAAGTGATATGTATACGACTGGTGAAAGTACGATTAGGCTCCGAAACCTGGGGGTGTGACCAAGTTGTGCCGGTGCGAATTCTAAAAGTACAACAATGCTTGTTACGAGTGAGCTGGATACCGGTGGTATAGATACGAGCAGTAGGGGTATGTATGGTACGAATACGAGTCTTACAAGAAAGATTTAAGTCGGTTTGAATGGGCTGAGGGCTATTTGTGCAAGCACGAGTGGCCTCAGTAAATATTGGACTAGCCACAAGCATATTTTGCATGAGTGGTGCCGCTGCAAGAGGTGCCAGCTGGAGTATTGCAGGTACAAGTGGCATAGATCCGAATGGTAAGGGTGCGAGAAGTAGCGGTATGAGCAGGGAAGGTATGGAAACTGTAGACCAGTAGCATCCCATGTTAACGTTATGTTTATAAAATGGTTACACTAATAAAAGTGGGATACTCAGCATGATAATATTTAAATGACGCCATTTATGCATGACTCCTTACCATCTATGCTCCATATACGTATGTACATGACATGTAGTCAAAACAGGTAAGCAAAATTTAGAAAATGTTTCCGTTTAATGTCATTAGTAAATTTTATGGTTGTATTTTAATGTGTAACACTTTCGGGAGTGTCCGATATTGGCGTCATTAGTCTGATCATGGGGTCTGCCTGAAGACAAGTAACATCCCATGCTAACGACATCAGTTTGAGAAATGGTTTCACTAGTGAAAGATGGTTATTTAAAGTTATGACATATGAAGGAGGTAATTTATGGACGATCTCTCCCCATCATCATCATTATTATTATTATTATTATTCTGGGTTTTTATTATTCTTTCGTTAAAAACAAATTATTACACTAAGTACATACGCAAAAATGACAAAATTAATATGTATAATCATCCTCGAAAATAGTACATGTAATAGATAGAGAATTTTGCTTAATGCTTACTTTCTACTTAACCTAATATGAAGAAGCCCCTGCAGCATATATCAAGCGCTGGGATGACAGAATTAACAAATTGAATCTTTTGATTCTTGACTGTGTTACTAGTAATTAATATCCTATAATTTAGAATTTTTAGCAACACCTTTTTGTAATCGTACAGCCAAATTTGTGTCTTGGAAGGAAAAAAAAAACCTAAATATGTAAGGAAAAAAGTTGGTAAAATTCAGTATATATAGAACCCTTTTATTATATGTATAACTATGCTGCACTAGTGAATTAAATCAGTTTTGTTACCCCAGACTGAAGTCAACTGGGTTAGGAATTTTAGGCACCCTTACTGCCCTCCAAATATCACGAAAATTAACAGCACAGTTAGACATTTACAACGTTACAGGAAAATTTGCTCCATTCAACTGCAAACTACGGAAAAGGTATTACTGCGCTCTTGACCAAAAACTATGCAGCACTGCGTGCGCGCTTTTGTAAACGTTCAAAAGTGATTTGAAAAAGATAGGTCAAAACTGTGACCTGCAGCGCACGACCTACACACATACAGACGGACAGACAAAGCTATTTCATAAGATGCTTATGATCTAAAGCTCAGCATCTAAAAACGGCGCGACAGCTTGTTTTCCAAGGAGGCCACTACAAAAGGTATACAGGACGTCATATCTGACCACTATGCCGAGACTACCCCCTCTAGCAAGCCTATTTAATGTACATCAGCTTTTTATAAAAAAAATGTTGGGTGTTCTTTTTAGCAACTTTTAGTCTCAATTTTGTTGTACATAGCAAATTTCCTAGGTTAAGCCGTGGGTAGCAAATATCCTTGGTTTAGCTGTTAGTAGCAAATGTCCTAGATTCGGCTTTGGGTAGCAAATTTTTGAATTTGCTACAGTAATTTCCATCATTTGCCTAATTACCTACGCATGTAGTATTTAATTTTCGTTGCTTTCTTATACGCAGACCACTTTGTGATTCAATAGATTTTCAATGCGGTTTCAACATAACTACATATCAATTTTCCTACTAGATTGCGAAAAACGACAATAACGACATGTCAAAATTTCTTATTTTCGTTATCGTTATACTGACTTTAAACTATTATTAACTAAATTAAATAAACAACTTTATATTTTTAGCTCAGAGGGCATATCCTTGACCATGAAAATTCTGATATCTGACATTTATTTGCGCTTCCAGGTTGCGATAATTGAACATAAGAGTATTATTTGTCCTGGTTACTCTGCCGTTATGCACATTAATTGTGGGTCCGAAGAAGTCGTTGTTAAAGTAAGTTATTTCTCTTGTTTGCAGTATTACAAGTCCATCTGGAAAAAATGTTAGTCTAGTTCTTACTCATAATATGCAATAACGTAATTTTGGTTAATATTTTTACACAAAATATGTTAATGTCAAAAATTTCTTGTTTCGAAATATTAATGTTTTTGAGTGTTTCAGTACGACAATTGAAAATAAGCTAAACTAACAAACAATACAAATCCGGCTTTTCTCGCCGGATTTGCCTACCATGAGCCCGAAGTAGATTCTGAGGGTACAGTGAATTGGTTTGATCGCTGGTAAACAATGATTTTGTAGTAAGGCTAACATAAAAATTTCGCAGTTAAGCAGGAAATAAGTTTTGTTGGTTCAAATTAGCGGGGTACGAGTGGGCTTGATAAGAAGAGCGCCAGTACGTGTGAGTTTGGTACAAGTGATGCTAGTACGATTTGGCTCGATTGCAGCAGCACATGTTTAAGTTGGCTGCAGGGTTTCGAAAAGGCCACTTTTTATAGAAATCAACATGTCACCGGTAAATGTTGGTAAATACCAGTAGAAGGTGGAACTACTGGAATATTAATTTATCATTCAATTTATTCAAGTGTATTAAAGGAATAACAATAAATGTTTTTCGTCACTGAACTTCATTACGCCTAAATAAGATAAAAATATTTGTATTTAACAACATTAAATATTCATTTACAAACATTGGCATTGGACAAGAGTTATTGATGTTGAGGGGTACCAGGATATTAAGCTGGGTTTATATAAAAAGCGTCAAGGCAAAACATCGCTAGCGTCAGCAATTTTTTAAAAAATTGCTGCTAGTTTTTGTTTCACATAGCAAGCGCGAAGACGCAATTTTTGACGCTATCGAAAAATTTGACGCTGACGCTAGCGTCAAAAAGTTTCTAGCTGCAAAACTAAGCGCGCATGAGCAGTACCTTGAAGTTTATATCAAGGGACTCCATACAACTTAAAAACTGCTCAAGATGTAATATTTACACCACTGCCACTGCCACCTGCCACTGCATGCCATTGACTAGTGAAATAATATTGTTTTGAGTTTAATCTTTTTTAATTAAAATTTTGAACTTTAAATACAATTACAATGCAGCAATATATTTTACGATTTTGCATGTGTTTATTCTACACCTTTAATCGTTTATCTACATGACGGTTTTCTTCACCCCGTCAATAATGTAATCTTAATTAGTGGTAAATGGCACAGTTCCAAAAGCTCTAATTGTGGCTGTATTGTAATTTACAATTACAACTTGTAAAACATTTTTTATTCAGTAATATTACAATATTACGGCACTACCGTACTGGACTTGGGTTGTCTAATCCTACCACTAACGTATTTACTATTATTAGACAATGTTATTTAAAAATTAAAAACATGAGGCTATACGTTTGTACTTTCAGAGTAACTTATAAATTGCATTATAGTAGTTAGTAGAAATTTTGTGCTTATTAATTAATTGGTTTAAAGTTAGATACGTTCACAAACATGCGATGTAAAAAATTATTATTTAACAAGTTAATTCTTATTTATTCACTCCTTGTTATGTAATGCCACTTGGCAAACTAAATATACTAAAAGTTTACTAAAAGTTAGTTTTAATTTCATTTTGAATTTTAAATCTCAAAGTTAGCAACGCAAAACAAAATTGAACATATTAAAATACAATAGCCGTGATTGACCTGCACAGCTCAAAAACTAAAACCACAGTTAATTATTTCATGGGGCACTTCAGGCCTAAGTTAAAAAAAATTATACATTAGTAATTTTTCATATGTTTTGGCACCACAATTATTTTTAAAAATCATGTTGACATTAATTTGAAGTCTCCTTAAATCCGGGGCTATATGTGATTGTTTTGACGCTTCTCGGCTTTTCTGATATTGACTTTGACGCAAGCTATGTGCAGCCAATTTAAAAACGCAGCAACTTCATTTATTTCGCTCCTAGCAACTTTTAATGGCGATTTTAAACAATGTGACGCTAGTTTTTAGGCAATTTTTTTGACGCTTTCTATATAAACCCATCTTTAGGATACAAAATCAATTCGATTAGATTTCATAAATTGTTTCACCGCGTCTACAAAGTTTGTGTGAGTTGCAAGTTCTTGAATATTTGCCGGGATTGAGTTCCATAGTTTTACCGCGGCAAACAAAAAACTTTTTTGTCAGTATTTCCCTACTTTTTCACGTGCTGCAGATTTAGAGGTTTTCGGACAGACCTCAAGGAAGTATCCTCATCCTCCATGCGAAATATACTGACTCAGCATCACCTTGATTTTACTGTGCGAGTTTACAAAATTTTTATGTATGTAATTCAGTTTGGTAAGATTACGCGTTTTATCAATGTTCAACCAATTCATTTTTTCAAAGGTGTCTGATTCCGAGGTACTATTGGATTCTTTTAGTCCAAGTAATTTGTAAGTTATAGAGAACCGCGTTGTATTTAATTTTGAAATCTTAGTTGCACGTAAGTTACCCCAGACTATTAGTCCGTAATCAATCACTTGAACAATAAAGCTTTTCGAGAACACATTAAGATCTCTTTTGTATTAGAATGATTTATAGCGGGAGATTAATTTTATTCTTCCATTTACTTTGGCGCAAGCAAACGGATTTGAAATGGTCCTCAATATTCATATGTTGGTCAAGTATTAGTCCTAGGTATTTAAAATTATTCACTCGTTCTAACTCAATATTATGAAGCCTAAAGTATTTAAACCAGGTGCTAATGTAAGTTTAAATCTAGTAAAAACTCAACAGCACGTAATACAAAATGCCTGTAAAGTTTAATGCACAAAATCTTTATGCTTTATTTGGTGGCACTTAATTGTAGCTACATAACTCCATTTATATTTTAATCAAACTAAATATCAAAAATAATCTAATAAATATCTAATATCTAGAATAATTCGTTTAAAATCAAAACGCCAGTACAAGTAGTCTGGATACGCGTTTTAATGGTGCCATTAGGTTTACAAATATTTTGTATTATATGCTGTTGAGGTTTTACTAGATTTAGAATTATATTAGCATCTTTTGTATATACTTTAGGCTTCATAAATGAATATACCAGTATTTACCACTTCTTACCAGTATATACCGGTATTTACCAGTGTCATGGTATTGTCTATACGGGGGCCCGAAGTAGATGCTGAGCTTACAGCGCTTATTTTATTTATAAAAATATCCATACCACATATAGATATGTCCATGACATGAAGTTAAAATAGGTTGGAACAAAATTTAAAGTTGAAAATGGGGGTACCTAAAACTGTAAAATGTTTAGGACGTCATTTATACACGATCCATCACCATCTATAACCCATTTACTTACGTATGTCCGTGATCTGTAGTAATAAATAGGAATCCGTGGGTGTCGGCATACCGATGCCGACAATGCCGACATTGCCGACCGCTTTTGGCCAGTTCGGCAATTTCGGCATTCACGCTAAATATGTCGGCGTTGCCGAATGCCGACATTTTATTTAACCACCACAAATCAAGTGATTTACTTCGAAACATAGACGTTGGCAAAACATTTGTTGTAGCTGGCAGCTCGCGTTGCACTGTAGTTCCATTGAATGTCTACGCGTGTATTCGTTCTTTATTAGAGCTACAAGCTATATCCTGTATTAAGTAGTTAAATAGTACAGCGAGTACTCGGTGCGAGGGAGGTAATGTCATCGTGACTTTGGGTGGCTTGATGACTGACAGGATGCCTATTTACAGATTAAAATTTGGTTTGGAAAAATAGTTTAAGCTTCATCACAGCCTATCCTCTGATACAACGCAGGTCTGTAATAGTACTCGGGGGGGGGTAGACTTCTTAGTTTGATTAGTACAGGGGGTACAGAATATAGAATGTCATATACATACTATTTTTTAGTTTGAATTAGCTATAATTTTAATTTTTAATGTCGCCCTGCATTTAATTTATCGACCTATAAAACCTGTTATTTGGTCAATTATTTGAATTTATGTCGTTTTCTCTGCATTTTACTAACCAGAGAAGCAAAAACAGTTTATTTCTTTTAATATTATTGCCGTAATTTACAATGTCGGCATGTCGGTAATTGTCGGCATTGACGATGTCGGCATCGGCATTGTCGGTATTGCAAAACCTGTCGGCATTGCATTCACTACGTGGGATCGAACCCTGGAGCCCAGACTCATACATGTTCAAATTTACCTCTGCGACACTGCAGTCCCAGACCCACGACCACTATACCAGGCTGCCCAGTGAACGTACATATGTAAGTAGTACGTTTACTTGTAATGGAAATTCTTAAAACGTTTCCATGTGTTTTTTAAATGGCGAAAGTTGACAAGCTCTCAGTTTGTTCCTCCATGTATTTCGGTGGCAAGTATTGAAATGAATGTAAAGTGCCAGACACCTGTTTTTCTTACCATTTATTTCAATGCTCAAAAGTTAGTCCATTGAATCGTTGATTGTGAAAAACTGGTAAATCTGATCAACTCCAAAAACTACAGGAATCTATTCCGTCGCATTCGCCGTCGTTTAAAAAATATTTCAAAAAACACAGCTAAAAACTGACTTGTGGAGCACGACAAAAAACTCACATCGACAGACAGACAGACGGACATGGCCATTAAAACAGATCTAAAAAGTGGCACATTTAAAACCCTGTTACAAAATATTTGTAATGCTTAACACACAAAATTTTATTGCTTTATTTGGTGTAACTTAATTGTGTAGTTGCTACATAAATACAATTATTCAGACTATGCCACAATAAACGAGTTCCGTATCCGGCCAAGATATAGCAATTCATTACGTGTGCATTTTTGTAGTTCAATTAAGCCAATCTAAGATTATTCGTCAGCGTAGTAACCGAAATCGGGTTTGTTCTGTGACCTGAATACACGGGAACAAAACGTTAGCTTCATCATTCGTCATTCCATCATGATAAAGCCTACAGGTATTTCTTGCCTAAGTTTAAACGCAACCAGACGTAGAAAAGTTTCTCTCCAATTAATTGATTGGTGAAGAGCAATTGTACATTTTATTCATTAGCTTCGCCATAGCGTCTGTCCAGAATAGCATTGATTTGGTAGCTAATTTTGAACCGTGTCATGTTCGTAGGGTTTTTTTAAAACCTTATCTGTACTTGTATAAATGCTAGTTATATGCGAAGAAAATTTTTTATATTTTACATTTTATTATATATTTTTATTATTTTAGACCAAATTTGAAATATTACCTTATATGTGAAATAAATTGTGGCATAGCGTACTCCATTTTTTTTTAGATTCCGAGCTAATTAGTTAAATGAGAATTTCAAATAATTAAGGTACTGTCAAAAGTGTGGGCTCCTAAACTTTCTAAACAAGAGCCCATAGCACGCTTGTAACAGTGATGTTCTTCTACTAATTGTTTGTTCTGTTAGGATAGGTAGACTTTATACAATGGCAAAGCAACAAGATAATACATAGTATAATCGTTAAAATCTTATTTCAGAGGAAATCTCTTATAAGTCTTATATTCTCTAAACATATATAAATATGTATTAACTGAATGTAGATTAGGGACTATTTAAATTTAATTTTTCCTACAAAACATACCTTCAACGCAGAAAAGCTCCTGCTACGGTTACAGAAAGAAGCCACTCTCTCCAGCATAATTTTACATCTTCTTTTAAACAGGATGTAGAGGTTGGCTATTAATGATGGCACGTACGCCATCCTTTAGAACACACCCATCACTTGCGGCATAATTATTTCACTTAAATTATCCTTTAAGACATACTTATCACGAATTACACAGGGTAGTAATTTTTCCAAAATGAAGACGTGCAGGGTTAAAACTTCTCATTTACGCAATCGCTAAGGTATTTCAAATAGGGGAGGGGTAGCCCACTCTTATCAATGATATTTTTACTAAGTCAATTCGTACCTCTCTTACCCTGCAAACTGGTATCAGTAAAACTCGTAATGGCGCTATTCTGACCCTTTTATATCGTTTTGTATCGGCGACTCTTGTAGTCAGCCAACTCAAACTGGTGCTGATGTAACCAAATCAAATCGTTCCAGTATCACTTGTAACCCTCCCATTCGAACTCCCAAAACTCGGACTTAGCCAGAATAGCCAGAAACGTTTCCTTGGGGCTCAGTAAGAACGAATAGTGTGGTAACTCGAGTGCATTTTGCGCGATGCTTCAGCAGCAGCCCGCTAAAATTCAAAAAAACTGAATTTTTCAAAGTTTGCCACGCTGTATCTTCTACAGTTTGTGTCTGATTTCAATACAAAATATGGCTGTTAAACAAATTTCGAATTAAAATAGTAATAATAATAATATTAATTTATTCATTGAGTCGATTTGGCCGCAGCCCATACAACATTGGTAGTTTACATTTGGTTTTTCAAGGATATTGGTCCTTGGTTAAATAATATATATGTGTAAGATATAGAGTATGTCTGTGTAAATGTGTTGTGGTCGTTTCTTCGATTTTGTTTTTGTTTTTTACCTGTAAAAAAATCGTATAGATTAACCTTTAGTGAATGCAATGCCGACAGGTTTTGCAATACCGACAATGCCGATGCCGACATCGTCAATGCCGACAATTACCGACATGCCGACAATGCCGACATTGTAAATTACGGCAATAATATTAAACGAAATGAACTGTTTTTGCTTCTTTGGTTAGTAAAATGCAGAGAAAACGACATAAATTCAAATAATTGACCAAATAACAGGTTTTATAGGTCGATAAATTAAATGCAGGGCGACATTAAAAATTAAAATTATAGCTAATTCAAACTAAAAAATAGTATGTATATGACATTCTATATTCTGTACCCCCTGTACTAATCAAACTGAGAAGCCTACCCCCCCGAGTACTATTACAGACCTGCGTTGTATCAAGAGGATAGGCTGTGATGAAGCTTAAACTATTTTTCCAAACCGAATTTTAATCTGTAAATAGGCATCCTGTCAGTCATCAAGCCACCCAAAGTAACGATGACATTACCTCCCTTGCACCGAGTACTCGCTGTACTATTTAACTACTTAATACAGG
Organism: Dicyrtomina minuta; assembly: GCA_949802685.1. Taxonomy (NCBI): domain Eukaryota; kingdom Metazoa; phylum Arthropoda; class Collembola; order Symphypleona; family Dicyrtomidae; genus Dicyrtomina; species Dicyrtomina minuta. The sequence continues at coordinate 44,246,485 of OX461809.1, read as the reverse complement.
ATATAGCTTGTAGCTCTAATAAAGAACGAATACACGCGCAGACATTCAATGGAACTACAGTGCAACGCGAGCTGCCAGCTACAACAAATGTTTTGCTAACGTCTATGTTCGTTATTTTCGAAGTAAATCACTTGATTTGTGGTGGTTAAATAAAATGTCGGCATTCGGCAATGCCGACATATTTAGCGTGAATGCCGAAATTGCCGAACTGGCCAAAAGCGGTCGGCAATGTCGGCATTGTCGGCATCGGTATGCCGACAAACATTCACTAAACCTTGAATGGGTCATAGTAAACAAATTACAATTAGTTATTTTAAGTATTAATCCCATAAGTCACAAAAGCATTTAAGGTAGTGATGCAATATAATATGAGTAGAAATCCCTTTGTATGTAGAGTGGGGGGTGGGGGGGGGGGTGGGGGAAAGAGGTAGGTTAGGGGGGGTTATTCTTCCATACATTTGAAGTAAAAATTCCTGGTCCTTAAAACTTTGTCCCAAAAATTGAAGAGTAGATCAAATCCTTTTGCATCTGCTAAAGCTAAAGATTTTCAGTATGAGAGTCTTCCTGGTTGGTCTTGCTTCACTCAGCTCTTTAAGGAATTTTGTTCTGGGTGATATATAATGTGGGCATTTGAGCATTATATGATAGGTGTCTTCTTCCTCTCTTCCGCACAGCTCGCAGTCGGGTGTTTCAACTTGCTTCCATATCTTCTTCATACCATTAAGGTTAGTAGTTTTTCTTCTAAGGACAATTCTGGGAAGACCAGCTCTCATGTTCAGTTGAAATTTTACCGTATTCCAGGATAGATTCATCTCAAAGTAATCTGATCTTAGGGCATGAGTGTTCAGGTTTGCATAGTGCCTAAGTTTGTTGCTGCTCTGCATTGCCTGAACATCCTCGTTAATACAGTACAGTCGGTACTTTTCTAGGATCTCTCCTCTGTGCTTTTTGATGTATTCAGTGTTCAGGTTTTGGAGGACTTCTTTTAGAGATGCATCAGCAAAAATCTTTTCTACCTGCAGCTTCCAGTTGTAGCGGGGATCAGTAGCTTTGATCTTCATTACCTCTTGGTAGCAGTTCCAAGTAATGCTACCTTCTTTGGAGCTGATCGAGTTTTCAAGGAATCTGAGTAGAGCTTTAAATAGTTTCATTTTTATGCTCACTATTCCCGTCTCTAGCCTAAAATAGTTACCTTGTGTTGAGTTGGATGACCCTGTAAGTCGTCGTAGAAACATAGTTTGGAAGGTGCCAAGTTCGGCGATGTAGCGGATTCCCCAAACAGGCGCGGCATACATTAATATCAAGCTGACAAAAGAGTTGAAGAGTCGAATGTGTAAGGTAATGTCTCTTAGTTTAGCTCGATAAAAAAGTTCAAATAGCTTGGCTTGAGCTGCTTTGGCCTTGCTAAAGAAGTGGTCTTTTGATTCATTAAATATTCCGCTCTGAGAAAAGGCGACGCCTAAGTAGACATACTGGCTTACAATTTCTAGCGGTTTGCCTTCCCAGTTAAACTTAGTAGAGTTACTTATTTTGTTTCCCTTCCGAAAGATCATTACCTTTGTCTTTGATAGGTTGGCTCTTAAGGCGTTTGCTTTGAAGTAACTGCTAAGCGTGTCTATTTGTCTTTAAAGGTCCAGTTTGTTAGAGGCAAGAAGTATAATGTCATCGGCGTATAACAGTATTAGAATTTCAAGAGTGAACATTTGCATTCCTTTTATGCCGCTAGCTCGGAGTATTTCGGTGATTTTATCAATATATATAGTGAATAGTGTTGGCGATAGGGTTTTACCTTGCAATACTCCCCCAGTTAAGCTTATTAGGTCTGTATATCCTTCCTTGCATTTAACTTTAGTCTTGGCTAGGTCATATAGCTCCTTAATCGTTGCTATGTAGTGGTCACTCAAACCTGCTTCTTTTGGCCTGGTCTAGAGTTTTTCTCTTTTAATCGAGTCAAATGCTTGGCTGAGATCTACAAACAATGCAAATAGTTTTCCTTTTTTCTTAAGAGCTGGTCTATGAAGTTGTTTTAGGATACATGTGTACAGTGCAAATATATGGTCAGCACAGCTACGACCTTTCCTGTAAGAAGCTTGGTTCTCCGAAATAGTTTTATTCACAAAGCAGAAAGAGTTAAGGCTGTCTGACATGATACATGTATAAAGTTTCGTGACGGTGTTGATCAGAGCAATTGGGCGGTAGTTACTTGGTAGTTCTGGGTCCCCTCTTTTGAAGATTGGAGCGGTTACAATTTCTCCCCAGCTACTTGGTATCTGTTCTGCTTTAGCAGTATTAAGTAATTGAAGCAGGTATTCATATGTCGTGCCATCCAAACTCTTCTAAACTTCATTTGGTATTCCATTACTTCTATGACATCGATTTCTGTGGTTTCAAAGACCGTGCGGAAATGGGCATCCCACTGAGACTTAGTGATTTCGTTAGACCTTAAGCTATGCCTCTTATCTCGTAGCATGTTTATTGCCTTCCAATAGCTCGTTGAGTCCTTGCTGTGATATATTTCATTCTGCACCAACTCATAAAAACCTTTCTTTTTCTCTGAGAACAGTCTGCGGTATTCTCTTTTGGCGCTGAGAAGGCTTTCTAGACTATCTGTGGAAGAACCACCATGCAGTGTGTCTTTTCTGTATTTGTGTAGATGGGTTAGTGCATTGCGTTTAGCAGTGCTACACTACTTGTCAAACTATTTCGGACCATAATTTTTCCTTGTGCTGTTCCTTGTTTTAGTGCTCATTCCCACTTTGTTGGCTGTATCATAGATGAGGTTTCTTAGAGTTGTAAAATTGCAATAATTAAAGTCAAGGTCTCGACTTTTGGATCTCAGTTGCGTTTGGAAGTTCATAGTGCGTTCTTTATCCCATCTTATTCGGTTTTTGTCAAAAGTGACAAAGTCTTTTGGTGTCTGTCCTGCATTCCCGGTTGTGATTAGTATTGGAAGATGATCCGATTATAGGCACTCAATCACAGAGAAGTCTATAAAGAATAATTCGTACATTCTTTTGTTACACATGCAAAGATCTACCAGACTGCTGCCATTGTGTCCGATAAATGTTGGTTTACCTTGCTGATCATAAGGGCTTTTTCCGTTTAGGACTATAAGGGTGTTTTCAGTAACTAGCTTAATTAATTTCTTGCCTCGTTTATTTGTAAGGGGATCCAAAGAAATTCTGCTGTCGTCAAAATTAGTGACGGTTGCAGAAACATTTTCAGAGTTGCCGATTCTGCTGTTGTTGTCACCCATAAGCAGGCATCTTTTTCTTTGAAGTTGAGGAGTGTCTAGGAAGAGGTTGTCAATTTGCTCGTCATATTGCGATGCTGGTGGGATATAGGAAAAGCAAACAAGTGTAGGTTTACCTTGGAATATGTATTCTACTGAGGTCTTGTATCGATCTTGATGCACAATTTCGCATAATGTAGCTACGTTTTTTCGTATGCCTACAATGAGTCCTCTACTTTCACGGCCACGTTCTTCTACTGCAAGGGTTATGGTGATAGTGTAGTAATTAAAAATTCTCTTTAAGTCGTCATTGATTTCAGTGATCCAAGTTTCAGATATATAGAATAAATCCACGTCATTTTGAATAATAATGTTAGTCTTGTCATATTTACATCTTAAAAGTCCGTTTACTTTCCTGTATAAAATATTATGTACATTAGGGAGTTTTCGTGTTCTTTTTGTGTATGGGCCTGCCGACGTCCTAGTCTAAGTGCATGTTGTTTGTACCTCTGTTCTTTTGCTCTTTTTTTGCCTTCCGCTCTTCAAACTTTGCCTTGGCAATAGCACTAGGAATGTCCGGGTTAATGTAGTGAGTCTTGTCCTTAGCCTCTTCGAGCTTTCTCTTTGCCCCTAGCACTATGTTACGGTCATTTTGAGATCTAAAAGTCACAGATTTCATTCATCGGGGTACCATCTTTACTTTTAAGCCGTCTGACGCTATCTAAGTTTACGGTTCTGAACGCAAAAGGGCCATGGATAACATCTTTGATAGTTGTAGTTAGTGTGTCATGGGTTTCCTCTTGTTGGGCTTCAAAGCCAGTGAATATGAGGTTGAGTCTTCTAGATTGTTACTTTATTCTGAGAAGTCTTTGTTCTATTTCCTTATTATTGGAAGGGGCATCTGGCTTCTGTTCTAGCACTTCAATTCGGGCTTTAAGCTCTTCGTTTTTCTCTTCTAGTTGGTCTACTCGTGCAGATAGTTGTGATACTTTGCTTGTGAGACCCGTTTCAATGGCAGTAAGGCGCTGTTGTGTGTTGTTCTCTGTTGCTGATATCTGTTCTGACAGTTGTGTTGTTATGTCTAAATTTCCCTTTGTTATAGCCTCCAGTATCTCTGCAATAGTCATCTCGTTGTTGGGGTTTTGACTAGATTGTCCCTTTTCCGATTCATCAATGTCTAGTGGGTCGTCTGCCGTCAGGTTATGTGGTTTGGCTTTCTTTGTTTCTTGGCTTGTTGCACTAAAGATTTTCTTCCGTTTTTTGTTTTCATCACTTTTTACTATTTCATTGGTTTTAGTGGGAGTTCTGCTGATTTGTTCCCCCTCTGCAATGTTGTTTTGCATTTGAGTTCGTAAAAAGTGCAAACTACTGTCAGATCTTAGGCTGTCGGGTCATCTTGCTTGCTGCTAGGCTGTCAGATAGCTTGTTTGCGCTTATATAAATGTGCATGAGGTTTGACTGACGAGTTTAGGAATGTTGATGGCTGCAGGAATTTATGTGTATCTTTTAGCAGTCAAGCGCTACTCTTTCGTCTATCTTGTATATTCTTTAAGATTCTATATTAGACTGTTGTTACTTTGCTAGGTGCTAGACTGATTGACAGGTGGAAAAGTAGCACGTCGCTAATAGCTGTAAGCTGTATGTATCCTGTCGGCTAACTCGCGTCTTGTATAACCGTTAAACAGTACTCCAACTTGTACGATTTTGCTACGTGATGTCTTAAGGCTGTTCCAGTTTGGTAATACTAGTTCCTATACGCTTCGGCCCTTTAGCATACGCTTAGAGAGCTTAGCTTGTAACCTTCCATGTAAAGCTTAGCGGTCGCTTCGGCTCTCCAGCAAACGCTTAGAGAGCTTAGCTGCTAACCTTTATATATCCAATTAGCGGTGGCTTCAATTGGATACCACAATAACATGCATCAGCTCTAAACAATAAAGAAGTTTTCGTACTGAAATTGCCTGTTTTTACAGTGTTGTCTAAAAATGCACTGTCGGGGAACTTTTATTTTCTAGTTGGGACGTCAGGTAAATTAGTATTCCGAGAAAGTAATTAATGAGTATTGATGCCTGGTTTAATTTTCAGCGTTGACTTGAAAGAATGAAGAATTCTGTCTCCAGCTCACAGAACGATTGAATACTGTAATAAAACACAGTGCTTAATTATGTGTTGTCTTTCAGTTTGCAAATTTTAATTATGAAATTTTGTATTGTGTGGAGTAGAGAGCAGAAGTGGAGAACACAAAAGGTGGAATCAGTTTCAATTATTAATTCCACTTAGTTGTATATCACACTTTATGGTTCACTGCTATTTGGTATTCTACAAGTTTCAGTTTTTAGCACTGTCCAGGTGTGGGTTGAGAGATGAAGCTTCTGAGAAAAAATTAGAGATTCTTATATTTTTCTTCTGATCCTTTCATGATAATCGAAATAGAGTGTCGAGAACTTCGATTTGATTTTAGTAGAGATTAATTTTCTCTATCTGAAGATGTTTTTGTCACACTAGAGCTTCAAATTTTTCCTTACTTTTTATTTGATTAACAAAAAAATCCTTATCCACGACGCAGAGTAGTGTGTTGCTTACTAGAGGGAAACTAGTAAAAAAAATAATTATGAATTAAAATAGTGCAAAAATCATATGTTACTATACAATAGCCAAATACTGTTGTAACTTTACAACGGACCTTTGATACAACGTCCAAAATACAACACCCCCTTGAAAGACCGTTGTAACGAAGTTTTACTGTATACCGTTCTATTGGTTGTAATGTCTTATATTAGCAGTCATACGGGATGATTTGAACCAGGCTTCAAATCATTATTTGAATATTTTCTTCCGCCATATCGTATTTTACTGTTTAATTGTGTTGACCCGTGTTGAATTTCGGAAGAATAAATTACGAATTAAATATATTTTAAATATAAATACCATCATTTCTTGAATACCAACTAAGACTCTGACAATATCTAGTTGGCTGTGACTGTAGTAACTATGGTTCACTAGAAAACTGATCCTAGTGGAGTGTTACTGCAGTAATTTTACTTACCACCTTCGAGCTGTCTACAAGGGTTCAATAGAAATGGATTCTATGCGTTTATATTGTACGTCAGTTAACTAAAGTTACGCTACCATAGTAGTGGGATTCTATGCGTTTCTATTGTACGTCAGTTAACTAAAGTTACGCTACCATAGTAGTGGAGCTGGCCTATAAGGGTAGGGCATACATCCTTCAAGACCCACCCAGCTCTGACTACAGAAGGTGTAGTGACTGAGCATAAATGCTATATAGTAAATTTTCGCGTAGGACTGTATCGCGCTATAGAGCGTGTATTGGTTAGACATCTCTAATAACACATTAATTGTTAATGGCAATGACAATAGTGGTGGATGAATTTTAATGTTCAGAGATTTTAATATAACACTGGTAAATACGGATATATACCGGTATGAAGGGGTAAATACTGGTATATTTATTTTTGAAGCCTTAAGGTTTTAAAAAAAGGTGCTAATATAATTCTAAATCTAGTGAAAACAACAGAATATATATTTGTAATGGTTAATACTCCAAACCTTAGTGCTCTATTTGGCGAAACTTAATTCTGTAGTTGCTACATAAATACATGTATTTAGCATATGCTAAATTCAACGAGTTCAGTATTCGGTCAAGATGTAGCCGATTATTCTGCATTTTTAGTATCGTTATTCCATCATGATGAAGCATATGTCTTAAATAAGTTCAAACGAAACCGGACGTAGAAAATTGTCTCTCCAATGATCCATTTATAAAGAGCAATTGTACATTTAATACAATAACTTCGCCATATAGGCCGTCCAGAATAACAAGGCTTGTATGCTTTGATTTGGTGGCTACCTTTGAACCTTGTCAATTTTCAAGTTTAAAAAAAAATTCACCCCATCTGTGTTTGTATAAATGTCAGCATATGCCAAGAAGAAATTAATATTTTTTTCACTTTACCTGTTTATACCAGTATGTACTAAATTGTCACATAAACAGTATTTACCACCCCTGGTATTTACTGGTATTTACCATAGTATATACCTCAGCGGCATTTATTGCTTTAAAACCCTGATTCTTATCGAGCTCATTTGTATCACTCGTACCCTGCTCACTTGTACCACCAAAACTCCTATCTAGCGCAGTTTTACCAGTCTATTTTTGGCAAGCCAACCCGTACCCCGCCCACTGCTACCAGAAAAATTGGCGCTTAGCTTATTCGTACTGGCACTGTTTCTACCAAGACCATCTCGTACCTTGCCCGCTGGTACCAAAAAAACTCAGACATATCCCACTCGCGCTGGCCCTACTCTGAATAAGCCCCTTCGTATCAAAACATTTCATGCCCAGCCAGCTTCAACATGCGGCGCTGTTACCGAGCCCACTCGCACCAGGACCTTATGTATGTATGTATAAATTTATTGCATAAACGGGCCTTAGCCCACACACAAAGCAATTAATTTTCTTGTTTACAAAATTCATTATTTTACAATATAAATTTTGATCATCTTAACCTAAGGATTGCTTTTTCTTAATTAAAGTAGGACCTATATAAAAGAAAATATTATGTAACAGTTGTTCATCTTGTCGTGAAAGTAAGTGAACTAGTCTTATGGCTACATTTCTTTGTCCTATCAAATATTCTTTAAGGTACTTAATTCTATCTTCCTCAAAAGTTGGGCACGCAAAGAGAAAATGTGTAACGGAGTCTGGTACACCATATTGGCAAGCTTTACACTCATTTGTCGTACTTAGTACTATTTCATCTTTCCCGATCCTCAGAGTTACATTATTAGTTTCAGCTAATCTCAGTTGAGCCATTATTCTTGTTTTACTAATTGCTACCCGCTTATTTAAGTAGCTAGCTATTAGATTGGCTCCTGCATAGGAAAAGTAATTTGGGTTATGGCTAGACAAAAGTGCTCTTTCGACGTCTTGTTCATATGTTATCCCTGGAAGTTTTTCTATATATTTTTATATTTTTACCATTATTACCGCTTCTATTCCTAAAAAGTTTGACTGTATTCAAAAACTGACTACTATTTTTGATATCAGCTTATTTGTCTCTAAGTACGGAATAATATTTTTTTTGGCTTGCTTGGAAACTAGTTTAAATTTTTTCTTTGCGTCTCTAAACTTTTCATCAGTTCCAAACTTAAAATCTATTTTTTTACATTTAATCTTCCAAGTTTGCATATTAGATTTTGCTTCTTTACAGATTTTATTGAACCAGGGCTTGTTTCTAACATTAAACGTAGGTATTCTAGGGGACACATATTTTAGTTCTGTTGCTACTTTAAACATTTTACTTGCAATATTAATATTTATTTTGTTTACATCGTCTTTTTCATCACTATTAGGTAGTTGAGCCTTCATAGCTAGCGTAAATTTCAAAGGTCTATCCCCACTTAATATTAATTTTTGTTTATAGTTATCAGTTGTTTGTAGTGCATACTTACGCTTACTAGTATTTATACTTACAGCTATAGGTACATGTTCAGACAAATTTATGTCTAGACATTTTATCCTCTGTACAACATTAATAAGATTATAGTGAACTAACCAAAAATCTATAACTGACCTACCTCTTCCTCCCACATATGTGTAATTACCAGGAATATCCGGTGGCACTCTACCATTCAGAATCGCTAGTGAAAATTTTTCTACAAATTCAATGAAGTATGGAACTGTGAAATTTGTCCCTTCATCACAAGTAGTTCAAAGACTGACAAGGTTACTTGTATCAACTAGTTCGTTTTCTAAAGTGCCTTCACAACCTATTCTTGCAATAAAGTCTCCTCCGATAATAAATATCTTTTTTAGGCTGTGGGGGACTGACTCCACTGTTTCCAATAGTTGTGTGAGTATAAGATCAGTAGAGAACATGTTAGTGTTCATGTATACATTACCAAATGACAAAATGCTCTGCGGATTTGATATACTCTACTACGATTAACTTTATATTATTATTATTATTATTATACAGTACTGATTTGATATTGATTTTTGTCTTTTTTATAAGAGTTCCAAGCCCATTTGATGCCCTACCGCTGACACTTCTTCTACTGGCAGCACTATGAATACAATAAAAATTTTAATAGTTGTAGTCTAAAACTAGTTTTTCCGCTTTAATCCATGTTTTGCTTATACATATAATATCATGCTTAATTAGTGTTTCACAATCAACTTTATCCAGATTACAAAAATTTTTCATACCGTTGACATTCCAATATACAATTTTTAAAAGATCTGTTACCGTTTTAGTTCTGTGTGTGGGCCGAAAGTGTCAGGTTGTAATCACAGAAAGGTTTGTACCATTGCTTTTGTACCTGACACCATTGGCTTCAAAAGCTAAATACTCAACTTATTGAACATTCGTAGATTCCAGGTCTTCTTTCTTGATCTTGTATTGTTCAACTAAGTGCTTGTGAACCTCCTGTTCTTTCTTATTACGGCAGTGTTGAATACGGACTTCCGGCATCTTATCTTTCAGTTTCGATTAACTATCCATCACCGATGTGACTTTTAATCGGTCAGCTAGCTGAACAAAAAGTATGAGAGGTTTACTTGTATCTTTATTGTTGACTCTGTTTGCGCTAATAATCTTCACGGTTGTTAGTTCAAGTTTTTCCTCCAAAACTAGTTTTGCATCCTCGGCAGCTGAGCGTGTGACTTGAAGACCAGTTATCATTATTTCTTTGCTTCTTTTTGTTCGTTCATACCCTTTGATTTTAGTTTCAGCAATTTCATGCCTTCTCGATACTTCAGCTAGCTGCGTTCTAACTACACTCATATCCGTTTCTTGTTATGAGATGAAATTATTGACTTTTGTGTCAAGAGTTTGCCACTTTGCACTCACATTACTTTCAAGTTGTGAAAACCTTGCACATTTGTCTGATTTAAAGTTTGTAACTGTGTAGAAGTGTTTGAGTTGACTTGTGAGGATACTTGTGTAGTGATCTGTTAGCCTATTTGTGTTAATTGTTGCATTAGTTGTTGATTGACGTATGCGGCTAGTTGTTTTTGTCCAGTTGGCATCGGCACCGGGTCCCCCATTTCCATTGACATTTCAATCGCCTTTTTGTACCTTCCTTTGATCTGGGTTTGTAGTAGTACCTACCAAAATATATGTGTGGCTAGTATCTTAACGTCTTATATATTTCGAAACAGGATTATATAGGCCTTCGGACTACGTATGTAAGAGAAATAACTTAGCTTTTCGATTTTAAATTTGAACCGGAGATTGCTGATAAAGCTTGAAACTAGTTCCTCTACTGGTATGTATATCCCACAGTTATACACATCCTTCAGCGTGGCCGAGTTTCAGACTTCAAAATATATTAGCTAGCTTAACTTCTTTCCAAACTTCGATCGGGTATCACATGTCCTAATACTTTAGTAACTAATAAGATTACAGTTTTTGAATACAGAATGATTAACTAGTTAAAATTTAAAAATAAAGAAAAAATTTTGAATTTGGTTTAAGAGCACAGCAAGATTTTGCTATTCCTCTTTCGAGCTCTAGATTGCCTCCGTCGCACCAGGACTGCTCTTATCCCGTCCACTTGTAATACCAAAACTCGCACTTAGTCCACTGCTACTGGCACCAATCGTATCCTGCTGGTTTAAACGAACGTAACTTGTACCTTACCTAATTTTACTTTGCGTTTGTGTTATCAAACTAATGCGCTTTAAGCTCAGCATCTACTTAGAGCTGATAGTCGCCAAATCCAACGCCAAGCGCTGGATTTGTTTAAACACGAAACCTAGATTTTAATTCTTGGCTAATTCGACTGCTAATTGTGGAAAAGCTATAGTTGTGATATTCAATAAAAACTATACAGCAAATCTCCCTCGCATTTTTGGGCGATTAGAAGGTGTTTGAATTTAATCGGTTCAAAAATGCGACGTGTAGCAAACGACAAGGGTACAGGCAGACAGACAGCACCATTTCAATAGGTGCTTTTGCTCAGCATCTAAAAATCCGGCGGTCCGCGCGGGATTTGTCCACCGTTTGCCAAAAGTAGATGCTGAGCTTCCAGTAATTTGTTTTAATCATTGGAAAACTTTGTTTATATAGGAAGGCTAGCATAAAATCCTTGCAGTTAGTGTCCGTAAAATCGGGCTAAGTTACAAGTGTGCTAGTGAAAGTGGACGGGATTTGAGTCGTGCTGGTAAAAGTGCGTTTTATAACAGCACAGGTTAAAGTTGGTACGCCAGTACGAGTGTGCTAGGTACGAACTTTGCTGGTACCATAAGGCAGGGTACAAGCGAATTGAAAGATCTTGTTGAGAATTGCGCCAGTACGAGAGACGCTGGTGCAGGGTTTAGTTAGTTGGGTACGCGTAGTACTAATGCGAGTGGTCTTGATAAGAAAAGCACCTGTACGAGTGGGTAAGGAACGAAATTTAATGCATCTGGTTGACCAGGTACGAGTGGTACGGCTAGGTTTGTAAAAATATTCTCATGTCTGGTCAATAGGTTGATTTCAATATTGATGGATCAAAGATATACCGTAAAGCTCCAAATAGAAGGCCCGGCTTCTATTAAAAGTACCAAGTTTGAGCTGGAACGATTAACATTGCCGCTTATGGCGAAACCCCCGGCCACTATTAGAGGCTGGCCTCTATTGTAGACCCGGCTTCTATTTGTAGCTTTACAGTGCGTTTACCTGAAACATAATTAAAGTGACGTCATTACCAGGGCACCCTAATAAACGAGTGAAATTTTTTGACGTCATTTACGGATGATCCTAATAAACAATTGATATTTTCCGTAACGTCATTAACGGACGATCCGAATAAACAAATGATATTTTCTTCAACTTCATTAACGGACGATCCCAATAAACAAGCAATATTTTTTGTGACGTGATTTACGGACGATCCTAAAAAACGATTAATATTTTTTTGTGAAGTCATTTACGGACAGTACTAATAAAAGAGTGCTATTTCTGTGACCTCATTCACGGACGATCCCAATAATTAATTGATATTTTCTGTGACGTCATTTACGGACAATCCCAATGAGCGATTATTATTTTTTTGGAAGTCATTTACGGAAGATTTCAATTAACATGTAAACGGACGATCCCAATAAACAATTGATATTTTCTGTGACGTCATTTACAGACGTTCCCAATAAACTAAAGATATATTTGTGTGTGATCCTGCTTACCCTCCCCCTCCCCCCCTCTTCCTCTCAAACTGGTTTGTTAAAGCTGGTAACAACACAGTAAGATTTACTTGGTCTTGTACTGTTGGGGCGGGGCGGGCTAATTTTAACAAACAAAATTGCACCAGCCGTTTTTGTAAATACCTATATACGCTAATGCTAAAATTCACTGGTTTTTCATTCTGTCCTTTTAATTCATTTGACATGGGTCCATCCAACTGATTGTTGTAAAAAACTGGTTAGTCCGGTCAGCCTGAAAAATAATAGGGTTCTTTTTCATCGCATTTGAAAATATTTAAAAGTTGTTTGAGAAGGCTCAGTTGAAAACTGTGACCTGTGGAGCACGACAAAAAAACATATCGACAGACAGACGGACATAGCCATTCCTATAGATGCTTAAGCTCAGCATCTAAAAATCCGGCGCTTCGCGCCGGATTTGGCGACCGTGGGCCCGAAGTAGATGTTGAGCTTGCATCAAATTGGCTTGGTCACTAGTAAACAATGCTTTTCAGATTCTTACCAAAAACTATACAGAACTTTTTCGTCGCACAACTATACAGCATTTTTCCCTCGCACTTGCAGACGAAAGTTATTTGTATTTATTCAATTCAAAAATGTGACCCGTAGTGTGTGACTGCAGTCATATAGACAGACAGAGAGACAAACAAACAGATAGCCAACACCATTTCAATACTTTTAGATGCTTGCTCAGCATCTAAAAAAGTTGAATGTTGGAAATTAGGGTACTTAAAACTATGATATTTGAAGGACGTCATTATGGACGATCCCTGACTATATTTAACCAATATGATTTGCTAGTTCATTACATGTAGTTAAGTTAAATTAGATTGAAAAAAAATTAAAGTTTGAAATGGGGGTACTAAAAACTATAATATGTGAAGGACGTCGTTTATGGACGATCCGTCACCATCTAAAGCCTATTTTCGTGCGTATGTATGGGACCCGTAGTATTGAATAGGTATTAGTATAATAGTGAGGAAGAAGAATTTCGAGTACCTGAGCTGGAGCTCGAAGCGTAGACCTGACCTCCGTCACGAGCATAAATATTTTCCAATAACACACTCACTAGTCGGTCCCAATCCCACGACCACTATACCAGGCTGCACTGTGAACGTACATATTAGCAGAAGTACCTTTACTACTAATAGAAATCCGAGAAAACTTTCCATGTGTATTTTATCAGGCGAAACTTGACAAGCTTTCAAGTAGGTATGTACATGACATGTAAAGTCGTCCCTTTTTAGATGCTGAGCTTAAGCATCTATAGGAATGGCTCTGTCTGTCTGTCTGTCTGTTTTTTTTTTGTCGTGCTCCACAGGTCACAGTTTTCAACTTAAATTGTTCAAATAAATTTCAAATGATAGTTAATAAGATAGAATAGAACCCCATTGTTTTTGGAATCAAACAGATTTACCAGTTTTTCACAATTAACGATTTAATGGACAACTTCTGAGCAATAAAATAATTCCTAGGAAAAACGGGCGTCTGGCACGACTTTACATGCATTTCAATACTTGCCACTTGAAGCTGAGTAGGTAGGTACATGCGCCGCACGCTGCATATACCTGACATTCAGTAGATATTTGTACCATAGAAAACTTCAGATGTACATACCATAGAAAAGGGATCGTCCATAAATTACGTCAAACAAATTTTAACATTTGATGGACCCCCACTGTAATTAGTTCAGAAATTAGGTTGACGTATATCTTCGACATAGGGTTTTACTAGTATGCATGCAGGGATCGCCCATAAATTATGTCATACAAATTCTACCATTTTGGGGATCCCCACTGTCATTAGTTCAGAAATAAGGTTGACATGTATCCTTAACATAATTTTTTGCTAGTACTCTTGCAGGGACCGTCCCTAAATGACACTATACAAATTTTACCATTTTAGTGACCCCCACTGTCATTAGTTCAAAAATTAGGTGGACGTATATCTTCGACATAGGGTTTTACTAGTATGCTTGCAGGGATCGTCCATAAATGACGTCATACAAATTTTGCCATTTTAGGGACCCCCGCTGTCATTAGCTCAGAAATTAGGTTGACATATATCCTCGACGTAGGATTTTACTAGTATGCATGCAGCGACCGTCCATAAATTAAGTCATACTAATTTTACTTAGTACCCCACTGTCATTAGTTAATTGTTTATTAGGGTCGTCCGTAAATGACGTCACAAAAAATAATATACGTTTATTGGGATCGCCCGTAAATGACGTTACAAAAATATCACTCGTTTATTAGGATCGTAAACCTAGCTGTACCACTCGTACCTACCCCACCAGATGCATCAAATTTCCTTCTTACCTACTCGTACATGTGCCTTTCTTACCAAGTCGACTCGCATTGGCACTAGGCGTACCCAGCTAACTAAACCCTGCACTAACCTTTCTCGTACTGGCGCAATTCTCAACAAGATCTTTCAATTCGCTTGTACCCTGCCTAATGGTACCAGCAAAGTTCGTACCTAGCAAACTTGTACTGGCGTACCAACTTTAACCTGACCTGTTATAAAACGCACTTTTACCAGCACCACCCAAATCCTGTCTATTTTCGCTAGCACAACTTGTAACTTAGCCTGATTTTACGCACACTAACTGCAAGGATATAATGCTAGCATTCCTATACAAGCAAAGTTTTACAATGATTAAAACAATTCACTGTAAGCTCAGCATCTACTTCGGGCCCACGGTGGACAAATCCGGCGCCAAGCGCCGGATTTTCTTATGCTGACACAGAATTCTGATTCTTGGTACACTCAGCTGCTAATAGCGAACAAACAATTGATGCGATCGTTACAAAAAACATTAGGGTTCTATTCCATATTCCATCGCATTCGTAATCATTTAAATTTTATTCAAAAAATGTAAGTTGAAAACTATGACTTGTGGAGCACGACAAAAACAAATATCGACAGACAGACGGACTGACAGAGCCATTCCTATAGATGCTTAAGCTCAGCATCTAAAAACCGAAATAAGAGAAGAGCTCGTTTTGTAAAACTTCAAATTAAATCTTATACCAAGAAATTAAACAAATTGTATAGAGCATTTTTTGAAGCAACGGTGCGAAAAGGCTTACAGTTTACCATTTAATCTGGCCACAGCAGTATTGCATCCGTGCCCCGAGTGTGTACCCGAATACGTCCATTGGTTTCGTTAAAGCAGATTTGCTCCCGGGTACCCATCCCACCCATTTTATGTTACTCAAAAGGCTAAATAGTAGTTACCTTTCTGTTTACGAATTATAGACTTAGATTAACGCAGTAATGTTAAACTATTTTGTTTTTATTTGTAGGCCTTACTTTGTTTAGTTGATAAAAAGTCTGGAGAAAAATCTAAAACACGACCAAGATACGTAAAGCAGGACCAAGTGGCTATTATGAGATTAGAATGTGCAGGAGTAGTCTGCATGGAGCCATTTAAAGAATTTCCCCAGATGGGTCGATTCACGCTCAGAGATGAAGGTTTGTTTGAAGAAATTACTCGGTTACAATAATGCTTCCTTAATAAGCTTAAATCAATTCAATTTTTGATATTGCAGGAAAAACTGTTGCTTTTGGGAAAGTTCTAAAAGTAATAGAATAGGAAGATAATGGATAGTGAGGGGGAAGACATGTATACATTCGAAATGGAATTTCATGCACCGTTGGTCGAGCATACTTGCATCTATGACATACTTCTTAAACGGAAAGAAACCCTGCATTTTTGAGTTTTGCAAATCAATCTGGAAACTTTGTAATTGGAACCATGAAGACCAGATGACAATTAATTTGCTTGTTCTGGAATGTGTTTTAGCTTTAAAGTGTAGCATTCAATTTCTGTACTTATAAAATGTTTTACTTGCATTGTATTTTGTAGTGTTGTATTGATCCTTTACTATTTTGTTACCTTTTCTGCCTTAAAACTGGATATTCATGCTGATAAGAAATAAATGCATGTTATGACCACCTATTTATTTGTATGAATGTCAAATAAAATGCAAAATATCCATCTTTCACATTTCATTTATTCTCAATATATTGTTATTATTATGTGTGTATTTATACAGCCGGTTATGCACCCATATGTAGGGTATGACCGACTGTGTTTTCATACAACATTAATTTGCGAGTCACAAGGTGGAAGCATGTAAGAGGAGCACATGTTCTGGTCCTTGCAGCTCATAGTACCTAATTTTTTTATGGTATAGGCTATATACTGCCGTACTCCTTGGGAGCAAGTCTGGTCTACACCAAGTCTGCTTATCTTTCCAGTTTGCACTGCGGGAGACTAGAAAGGGTAGGACAAATCAACGGTAGCTGTCTCTGGCTCATGGCAACCGCGACTTGAATTCGCCCTGCCGATAGACCTCGCCAGTGGTTGCTCGTCTCGAATGTCATCAGATGGCGACGCTTGAAGTAGAAAAATGAGATAACTTTGAGATGCATCTTGAGTTTATACATTTCGAATGTACGGAATTCAGGCTAGTAGGTACCTACTAGTAAGCAGCACTGAATCTTCGTCTCAGGTAGATACCTAACACGAATAAATTCAGCCTGCACCCAAAGACCTTAAACTCACTCACCTCACCCACCCCAGTACAACTCCCCACTGACTTACCAAGCTCTATCCACAAACTGACTTCAATCCCGAGTATCACCAGCTGGCCCCGACTTGGTGACAAGGCGATGCATTACATCTCCAAGCCACCAAGCCGGAGTTATTCTTAATATTATTGATCAGGTATAATGCGAAAGTCCTAGTCCTAAAGTAGGTATAACGTACCAGCCAACTGGCTCCTGTAGTGTGTCGTTATGTATTACTCTACGTTTAGACCTAAATTGTCACGTGACACAGTTATTACATTCCTTGGTCAGGCCAGCGCTCGTCGAAGGAACTTATCGGCCTAGATTAATCTAGGAAAAGTTGCAATTTTTTTATTTAACTTGTCGATTTTTATAGTAAAAGTTACATTTTCAGTTTTTCTAACAATTAAACTGCTTATAACTAAACTTGTTACATTAGAATCAGATCGAACAAGTTACATTTTTACATTGTCTAGACTGCTTTTGGAGTGTATCCACCACGCCAAACTCTATCCAGCCTACACTGAGTACATAATAAGAAAAGGAAGCAGACAAAAGCGAAGACATTGTTATCCAGGATACGACTCTCACCAGGATTTAACTGAAAACTAAAGAGCTAAGTTCCATCTAATTTATTACGTAGACCGAAAGGCACTATTTCTGTATTTTTTCCACTAGTGGGTTGTAAGATACCAGCAAAAGATATATTCTGACAGGTTTTTAAAGATGTAAAAAAGAAAAAAAAAGACAACTCTACCACTAACGAATCCAATTGCAAATTTAGTGAAGGAACAGGTGGCCACGCAACTAAAGACGTTAACCTAACCGATTACTTCTATTGTGTAAAATGGAGTCCTACACATGGTCAACACAATGCTTCAAAAACTGGAGAAAGAAACAGCAGTGAAAATAGAATTTATAGAAAACAGTTTTAACAGCAAAATAACCACTTTGAACGATATCTTTGCTAAACTTAAAATGCGGAGTGACGATGGGGCGGCAGAAATTTCTTACTTCAAGAATCAGCTAGCTGAATTTATTGAAAACAATGCAGCCCTACAACACGGAGGAATCGAAAACGAACTGAAAGACAATCAACAGTAAAGTTGCTCAGCTGGATCATAAAATTGCTACATTAGAATCTCGGGTTGCAGTTGAACGATCACAGATTATTGGAGCAAACAACCAGCTAGCGGGTCTGCAAAGTAGACTAGCAGGGGTAGCAAAAGGAAATAAAAGTGAAGAATTCGTAATTTTGGGCCTGAAAGTGAACAAATCAGCTATAAAAGGCACCCTGGATCTCTTAGTTTACAAACTTGGAATATGCGTTTCTAGGAAGAAGTTGGAGGATGCTTGAATAGCCAGTGTGTCTACACCAGACAAACCACCTTTGCTATTCGTGAAGCTAGTGCACAGCAGTCATGTCTCGCATGTCATGAGGAGAAAATCCTTGTTAAAACGATATATGAAGGAAGTGGGAATTTACCCATACCTCAGTAAATCGCAGTAAGCAATATACAGAAATGCAACACAAATTTTCTGGCAGTTTAAACAGCGGCAACCAACGGCAGTAGTACAGTTCATCGGAAAATTTGACATTGCAGTAGATGGAAAGAAGTACCGGAGCAACGGAACTCAACTAATAGAGTGGGAATGTAATCCTGGTTCAGTTAGCTTTAAAATATTTTCTAAAAAATAATTTATATGCATCTATTTTATCACAATACACTGTTATTAGCTAGCTAGTAGTTTAATATCAATGCCATCTTAGTCATGTGTAGGATGAATCCACTAGTGAATAGTGCACGTCAAAGTTAGTTAAAGCCCCATTGTTGATGTTTATTTCGATCTATTATCTACGTATAACTTAAATACATTTTAATGTTACTTTTAGAGAACAAAATCCTTGTAAGTAAAATTGAAAATTTTGATAGTATTCATGTGAAGTTAAATCGGCAAGTTACATGAAGAAAGAGAAGGACTTAACTCGAATGATGGTTCATCCGGTCTCTTCGATGAACTAATTAATGTGATTGATTATAAATTGAAATTACTAAACTAAGATGGTTAAAGTTCTAAAGTATGAAATATAGAATGTAAACTAAATAATATGATTTGTGTGTGGGCTAAGGCCCGTAAATGCAATAAATCTATACTACTACTACTACAACATTCCTTGGTCAGTTTTTTATTATGTATGTGCATGAATTATTTATGATAATTGGTGCTGTCAATATGTACCGCTGATCGTACGTCATCTAAGGCCTGAGGGTCGCGATGAGCCGTCGAACAGTTCATATTGCAACATTTTAAATCACGACACTTCGTGCTGAAACCGATCATGTGCATACCAGCAGCATCTAATCTCTCCCCAGTATCCACACTCACGTTACATTCCACACATACCGTATTGGCAGGATTCGACAGATCACATTCCACATACCTACATTCTATTAATATTAAATATAACTAAATTACATCCAAATTAATGTTAATCTAAATTTCCCTGGATAAATTAGCAATTTAGTAAATTTCCTAAATTTCGAAAATGGCATAAATTACAAAAATTTAATGTATGCACAGATTTTAAAAGATGTAATATTTTAAGAATCGTAAATCTCCAATATTTAAGATTCTCAAAATAACTCAAAATCTGTGCACTTACACTTATGTACCTAGAATGTATTTGACGTAACCTAAGAAACCTATAAAACTAGAAATCACCAATAAATCATTATCATTCGATTACCGGAACTTGTTGCTGTTGGTTGTGTCCCTTGATAATGATTTCCTACAAGTTTATCCTCAAGGCGTATATCGTTGGTTCAAGATACTTTCAGAAGGCGAAGCACTTACAGGCGAGAATAACAGGTACGCACTACATATATATATTTTGGTGATCGCTTGATCATTCCGTAACTTACATATAAGTTATAGTACAACGACAATAGGTTTAATAAAAGGTACACACCATTTACTTTTAGGAAATTCGTGCTGTGACACATCACGGGCTGACTATCAGTCTTCAACAATAATTGCAATAGAACAAATCTTTGTTGTTGTAAAATAATCTACAAAAGGAGCTTTAAAAGCCATCGTATAAAATTACTTTCTATGTAATATTACTAACTGCACAGTTACAAAATAAATGTAAAAATACGGCGCTTTGCGCCTGATTTGCCCACAGTGAGACCGATGTAGCTGCTGAGCTTTAAGGATATACTAACTTCAACAAATGAGTAGGACCTTATTTCAGCCGCGCTAACAGATGCTCCATGAAGCGTCGGTATTTCCTCGAATTAACAAAGGCTATTCCTAATGTAAAATCAAAGGCTATTCCTAAAGCCTAATTATGTACCATTTTATCTACAAGCTACTAATTTTGTATGAAATTAGTTTAGTAATGCAACACTGCATCCACTAGCGTGGAATTTACGGACAGAAAGACCAACAGACAAGAAACTCGGCTAACCGACAGACTGACCGACACAATAATTATTTAGTTGACATTATTTATGAAGTACCCCTAAGTTGAAGTAACAGCGTGGGAATAAGAATTTACCAAAAACCCATATTTTTTAATTTTTTTACCTGTGCCGAAAATTAAATCTACAGACGTTTTAAAAAATTATATTGCTTACTACTTCAAGTACATGTTTAACTTTAATATCTCAAAACAAGCAACTACAGGCATTGATATAACTTTTAATACGATGCTTTTTTCCCACAAATTAACCGATGCAGGAACACTTGTTGGCAAATTTGCAAAAATGTATTATAATTTTCCGCAGAACCTTTGTAACTTCTATTTTGCATTATGATTACAAATTGATAGCGGATCAAAGCAAAGCCAATCAAAAGTTGACTTTAGTACTCTAGTAAAAGCAGCTCCTAAAGTCATTGAGCGAATAATAATAAAACATCCTGTGCCTTCCACTTCCAAGCACGACGGCTTTGTATTCTGCAGATCACAATGTCGTCACTATTAATGTTTTAATATTACAAACTAGTAGATACCTAATTATGTAACATACATGGGCAACATTTTTTATAAAAGCTAAACTCTGTGCATGCTTGCACAGAGTCAAATCATCACTCTCATATCTGTGTGATATAATATGACATGAAAGACTCAATGAAAGACTCAAGAATTAAATTTGCTTATGGTTAACAAAGTCTTCCAAGTCGAGCAATTTTCAATGCAACTAGCCATAACAGACCTACTGTCTATTTGCGAAGTGGTGACTTGGGATTCGTTCACAAGTAGGCGAGTTTATATTTCAAGGTAGTTTATATTTCCAGTTGTTTAGTGCCTGAATCAAGTCGTTCATGAGATTCATTTTTAATTTTAAAAAACTAAATAATCTTGTGAAAAATTGTCTTTTCTGGATAAACGATAGACAAACCGTAGATAAACTCATGTATAGGGATCTGTTCATAAATTCTGTGAATATACTTTAAAGGACCTAATATCTTGTAACTTTTCTATTAAAGCGTCATTAATATTTGGGATTCGTTTATTCTAAAAACATTTCTCTGCATGTTTGAAAACGTAAATTTTCCTGCGTTCAGGCCGCCAGTAACTCCGACCTAATCATATTGTCGTTAGGGTTCTGACCGGAGTGTTCTTAATTTAGGTTTGTCGATGTCTAGCAAGTCGTATACCGTCGAGTTATATGGTTTGGCCTTCTTTGCTTCGTCACTCGCTTAACTTTGATTTCGGGCTTTGACACTCGGTTTCTGTTGATTTGTTTTCCGTCTGCAATGTCTTTTTGCATTTGAGTTAGTATAGGTGCGAGAAACTGTATGATATTTTCGAATTACATATTTGACAATATTTAGGCGTTTTTGGTTGAACTTCAAACTATTGACCATACTGGGTGTGTATTGTTTTGTTTCTTAAATGTTTAAAAGATGCACCTTAAAACTTGACTGGTAGGTTGTGTACTAAATTTGTGCCTGTCGCCTTACGTTAGTAAGACGCTAAGAGACCTTACGTTATTAGACTGCTGCAATATGTGTAGCAGAATTATTTGAGTATGTCGGTGCAACGGAAAGAACGAGACAAAACAGTCAGATGAGCACGCCTAGTACACCAGAGGCAGCGTCACCATTAGTCGGGCGGTTTCCATGTGCGCACTATTTGCAGTACTTAAAGTTATCTTTTTATCTTTGCAACATCGATTTAAGTCCACACAGTATAATTTTACATCAGCTGGGATGTGCTCATTTGCAACTTAATAATTATGGTTGGAAAATAAACACAATTTTGTTAGGTTTTGCTTAATAATATCTTTTGTGGCTTACTTACTATAAAAGGAAACTGAATGGTGTCTGCTTGTGCCTATTATTGTTATTATCCACAATTTTAGAAATACCTTAGCGTCTTATTTAATTAAAAACATATACCTAATATAGACGCGTAGAGCTTAGGATTAAGAATACTAGATATAGTTTAGAAAGTTTGAAATGCGGCATACGAGCAACACATACTTTTATGTTGGCTTCTTTATTTTATAATTCTCTGAGCCTCTCTTTCTTTATTAGGTACATATTAGCGGGTTGACACATAAACGGGTGCATTCACGCTACACTCAAAATTTAAAGCATTAAATAAAAACTTTAATACCCCATCAATTAATCCTAATGTTAAATTTTGATCGATACTGTAGGTACTACATGATCACAAATAGTCACTATTTATAGTTGCTACAAAATTATCAGGAACGCACACATAGTGTTGAGTGTACCTGGAAGTAGTGATGAAAATCTAATTCAGAAGTTCAGCCCAATTAGTTTTTAAGTAATGTAGTTATCTCAGTTGAAAGAATCATCAGAGTTAACGCTAAATAGAATCAAATCAAATCTAGAAGATACTAAAAATATAAAAGAAAAATGTTATATTATGGTACTGTATATATAAGTAAATAGCAATATAGCTCAATCACTAGTTTCAAACAACCTAAAATGTTATATTTACTTTTGCTGTAACATTTGACAAAGGTAAAAATCTTGCTTGGTGCGGATATTATAAGGCTTTATCCTTGATTGTGCTGCTTGAGCATCGTATTTAAATAATAACAATAATTTATTTATTAGGTAGATTTAACCGAAGTTCATACAACATACTCAACTACTCACTGTACTAGAGAAAATAGGAGGCTAACACATAATTTTTGTCTCGATCAAATTACCCTTTTACCTACTACCGCCCCCTCCTTCACAGTAAAGAAGTCCCATTTCCTAGGCCCCTACAGTAAGTAGCGGTCACTAAGAAGCACCGAAGAAGATTATGTTTCAATCAACTATCCAGTCACGTTTACCGTACAACACCGAGCCGTAAACAATAAGCAGTGGCCGAGGACAGAAGCCAGGTTTTAGACTTAATTTCGTTACAGTCTCCAGTCCCAACCGCTCACCTAAGCACGCCAGCTGTTAATACCTATATGTTATTACTAGTAACATCGCTGAACAAAAGACTTTTTTTATTACTTTGCCTTATTTCTGATTTTATAGCAGGGAAGCCCAGTTTTATTACAACATCAGCTTGAACGATATTTCGAAGTTAATCAGCACGCTCGATTTTTAAGTCCTAATTAAATATCAATCACAACCCAACACTCCAGACTTTGCAATAACATCACATATTTTTGTTTGTTTTTTATTAAACGTGCCAAGATAATAATAATGTTTTAACAACAATAGCATTAATAGTGATAATCGTTTGCAGGTCTAGCGCCACCCTGTCCCGTTAATTTATGTGCTTAACGGGCATGAGTCATAAATAAAGTCAATGGCAGCCACCTCAGCATTAATATTATTAACACTGTACAGCTGCTCATCTGAAACCATGTAAACAGTAAACAGCCAGCGGAGACACTAAAACAGATGTACCTATGATCTTACCCTATTTTCACATCTAGAACAGCCTAACTGCCAACTCATGCCTCAGCTAATCTATCAGCAAGCTCAGTGTCAATTACCCCTAGTTCGTTAGCGGCAAAAAACGTAGGAGCACTACCCACAGAGTTAGATACTCTAGAGAACCGAGTCATATCTCAATCCATGTAGTTTTTACCAGACCTCATGAATGAACGTATGCATAGGAGGTTAGCAGTGCACTAGAAACTGCCTGCAGTAACGCCATCTGCATTTTAACACACAACTTTGCTTTGACTTTTCGCTCTTGACCAATAGGATCCACTGCCAAGCTCCGACCAAAGAATACGACTGCCTTTCGCATTAAAGCACACAACCATAATTATTGCATTACCTACCTACCAACTTACATAGGTAATGTTTTCTCTCCTTAATTTTATGAAAATGTTTATTTTCACTTAAAATACACAATAATTTGAAATATAACTGCCTTAACCCCATTTGCAATTAGAATTATTATTAAAGTAAACACAGTTTAGCGAAGTTTTTGCATTGACTTACACAACATCATAGTAAAAACCGAATCAAAAACATGGAAAGTGAAAACTAAGGAAGTGTCATCAGTGCCCCAGAATTGAAAACGCTTTATCAGCACAATTTTACACAAATGAAGCTGTCGGCAATAAATGTGACTGTATAATGTCTTCAAAATGTATTTTGAATTTATGCAAAGGCAGGAAAACTGATGACAAAATTTCTCTATTTTCGTAAAACATTTTTTTATTTTTACCTGTGTTTGTGAGTGTCAAAATTCTGTTCTGTGTTCTGTGGAGGTGTGTGTTTGTTGTGTGCGCAGTAACTAAACATTGTCATGTGGATAACAACTATTTATAAACCCGTTTCATAAAATTTGCAATTAAGGACTCCAGCTGAAACCCTGAATTCAATAAACTTGAAACGCCGTCAGTGGATCCAAATAATTCGCAAAGATCTGAAAAACCCGACTTGGGTTCCTGCAAAACATTCCTTGGTCTGCGCATTGCACTTAAATCCCGATGATCTTTATAACACTGCAAAAAACTTACTCAACGTAGGAGTTTGCTTATGATTATAGTGATTAAAGATAGAGAATTTGCTGTAAAAGTTTTAAGTTTCTGGTAAAATATAAAAAATCGTAGTCAAAAATATACTTTTACTGGTAAAACGGATTCCAAAATAACACTGGATTACTTTGATTGTATTAAATTTCGTATTTAGAATTAAATGCAGCTTTATAAATAATTCCTTCAATTCATTTCGTAAACATATTTTAAATCAAGAACTGTTCATTAGTCCGTAATGTAAAAATGGTAAGAAATAATAAGTCTGGAATGACCTCATTTAAAGAATGATATAAATATAATAAATTATGTTTTATATTTAAACTATTGAATTATTTAGCAGTGCCACGTTTTGACTTCCAAAAATAAGAGATTTAGGCAGGGTCAGTTGAAAAACGTAAGGTAAGAAGTAAAAACAAAATAGGTAGATAATTTTTTGGAAAAATTAGTATAATATGTACTGCAGTTTTTTGAAATGACTTTATAACGTAAGGTGTTTTTCCTTGATGTACTTCAATACTTTAGCATTATTTTGTTATAAACAAGGCTAATTATTTTTACTTACATAGATTGTGCAAATATTTCGTTCCGCTACAAATGTTAATAAATCAATTTCAATTTATATACAAATCAATATATTTTTGTTTTGCTTTTACCCGCATTAATTTTACGACTGCTATGCATTTTACGATAAAAGTATACAGTAATAAACATTTAATTCAGATTGCAAGAATAAAAAAGCATGAAGAAAGTACACCTGTAGTAGAAAGAGTAGAAACACTTTGGTTGAAAGATAAATTCCATAAATAATAATTAATTCCAGTAGGTAGCAGGTCTTCAATCGCATACTCCAGAGACACCTAGTTTACGGAAGCAAACTGCAGCCTTGATGCTAAGCACACCAAAAATGCAGACGGCGCTTTGCCCCTGGCTGCCTTCCTTTTTTGGCGGGAGTAGTGTCTCTAGAGGATCTAACTCTGTGGCACTACCCTGATTCACAACCTAAAGATAAGTAAAAAATTAGTTCATATTCCTTTCCTGAAAGATAGACGCAACGCACCTTTCTTGTAATGCTGTTGAACAAACGCAAAACCAAAACAAAACAGACAACACAAATAAAAGCCAAAGCCCGGTGGGTTACACTGTGGAACTATTGGCGAAGAATATCCAGAAAAACTGTACGGATTTACACATAAGTGATATCCAGAAGTAACACTATTAAACGTTTTGCGCGTTAAACAATCATTGACCTTCAAAAAAATCTTATTTAGTAGATTAAGCGAAAATCAGTTTGAATTATGTGTGGATACTCAAGAATATATAGATTAGTTCAAAACAATCAGATCACTATAATTTAAGGAGCGACAATTATTATGAATGTGTACGCTTTCAGTGTAAAAACAATTTACATCAAAGTACTGCCTATACTTACTAGTTACAAGTTCAAACAATATGGAACTGTAAAAGACAGAGATAGGAAAAAATAAGAAAACCAAAACATAAACGTTTCAATCACCTACTTTTTTACCCACTTGTAGCAAACTTAGTTATTAAAAAGGATGCTTAACTTTATAACTACAAAATTTTTAAATTCAGAAGTTAATATTTTACTGCCAAAGTCGAATACGGAGCAAAAACGTGGTATTTGTACTATGAAAGTGGAAAAAAATTACCATAAAACAATAAAGCATTATCAGGACTGAAAAACAGTGTTATTCATTCCACACTTATTTGCCAGTAAAACAGTCGAATAGCAAACATGAAATAAATATCACACAACTATCTTCACAACACAATTACTATAATCTCACTAACGCTATCCCGAAGATCAACTAATATTTGCCTGAAAACTACAGATTTTACAGTTGTTACTTATAACAACAAAAACAACAGAGAAATATAACAACAACTGACAATATAGCAATCACAAACGACGCAATAAAAAACCTAAAGATTAAATTTTTTGCATTTCAGAAAGACCAGAAAACATTGTTGTACTGCTTCTAAAAAATACTCTGCTAAATAAACCCTTAAGTAACCGCTGCTTTTTAATTTTTTTGAAGTAATGCCAGTATTATCAGTACTTAGTAAAGTTAAAATATTTACTAACGATTTCAAAGGACTCCAATTATTGCTTTAACAATTAGCTGTCCAACTCTTAGCCGTTCAAAATAATGTCAAGGACTACATTTTAGAAGTTTAAGAAAATCTACTATCAAGATTTCAATACACATCTGTACATGGAACGGTCAATGTTTTAAAAATATACATAAGCAGTACGGCTGTAATGATTTAATTAAATTTTGTAATATAGATATACTATGTTTACAGAAAACCAAATTAGAAATAGCAAATAAGTTTTAACAACAACAATTTCTTAAAATTGTAATATAATTTCAAATAATAATTAAAGCCTTTTTGTTAGAACGGCGGTAAATATAAGAAAACAACTTAAAGTAATTATCAACAAAATTATTGTAGAAAGTTAGTCACTATACGTAAAGTTTATATCAAATGTAGGTAATATAGGTATATTTATATAAGAATCTAAGAATATATTTAGGCTTAAAAAATGTAATAGTGATTTACTAGTTGCAATGAACTATAAGTATGAAAATTTGATCAAGCAAGCTAAACAAAAATATAATACAAATATAATTAAGAAAATAAGCACTGGGACAAGCAAAGAGTTCTATAAATTAGTTTCTAGCATGTGTAATATTAAACCGAAAATGTCTGTTATTGCTAAAATAATGCTAAGTAGTAATGATGTTAATACTAAGACTACCTTAGATAAAATAAACACCCATTTCTCAAAAATTAACACTGTGTATAGCCCAATAGTAAAACGTAATGGTGTTGATAGCTGTATGAGTGAACCACTTAAAATAGCTGAATTAAGTGTTGTTAAAAAATTTGATAAATTAAATACACGTAAAGCAAATATCCTGTCTGGGTTGCCCCCTAAGCTACTGAAAGAATTTGGATTTTGCTTGGCTACCCCATTAACATATATTTATAACTTTTCATATAAAAATTTTGTAATACCTATAGATTGGAAAAAGGGTTACATAACCTCAATACCAAAAGATTTAAACAATATAAATATTGATAATTTAAGGCCTCTGTCACAAACTGATATTTTTGGAAAGGTAATGGAGGAATTTGTGTTTGAAAACTTGTATCGACAGTTAATATCGAAAATTAGTTTACACCAATATGGATCCCTGAAAGGGGCATCCACTACTCATTATCTTGTTAATACTATGGATTTTGTTTACAAGTCCATAGATGAACCAAATTCCTATGTTATACTAGTCCTCCTTGATCTCTCAAAGGCATTTGACTTGGTAGATCACAATATTCTAATTGGGGAGTTAAATTTGCTAAATGTTGATATGAATTATGTAAATTGGATTGAGGAATTCCTATACCAAAGGTCTCAATGTGTAAGAGAAGCCAACATGACTTCTGATTTTCATGAATTATTTAATGGGACACCTTAAGGTACGAAATTTGCACCTTTATTATTTGTTATACTTATTAACAGGTTACTGGTTAATTTTAATGATAAATACCAAAAATCTGAAATTTGTTCGAAAAACATTTTTAATGGGTTCGTAGATGACATGACCCTTGGAGAAAAGGTCAAGTATCATGATGTTCCTCAAACTCAAAATTATTTAGATGATATTTTCCAGTGGACTGATAACTTAAAAATGAGGCTTAACCCTGATAAATGTTTAGTTATGATCTTTGACCCGTCTAAGACTAAACAATTTAGTAAAGTAAAATTAGAAATTAATGGACTGGTGCTCCCAATTATCAATAATACTAAACTACTTAGATTAAAAATAAATAATTTAGGAAATTGGAATAATCAAGTTGATAATATTGTTCATCAAACTTTTAAAAAATTGTATATTCTACGAAAACTAAAAAATTGTGGTATAACCCAGCAACAGTTAGTACTAGTCTATAAAACATATATCAGATGTATGCTTGAATATGCATCACCTGTATACAGCCATGGGCTGCCTAAGTACTTAATGGATAAAATCATTAGTGTAGAAAGAAGGTGTCTTGGCATTATTATGAATAGGTATGTTAGTAATAATAATTATAAAATGGTACTTAAAACATTAAAATTGCAAAGTATTAAGGAGAGGTACAATAGCTTATTAGTTGGGTTTGGCAGTAAACTAGTAAAATTAAATAGATATAATAATTGGTTAAAACCTTACATAAGGACTAATACTAGACCAAGTAGAAATAACCTTAAGTTTAAAACTATAAAGTGTAAGACCGAGAGATATCGTAATTCAACGATACCGACATTAGTAAAATTACTCAATATTAAATGAATATTATTATACCACAAGTACTTAGTTATAGAATGTGAATGTTGTATGAACTTGTATTTTACTTTAACTTAACTTCTTTTAATCACTGCGCTTGTGTCAAGACGCGTGAACCTCTTCCTCTTTCCTTACTCTTTACCTTTAATATAATTAATGCAAAATTATATTAGACATTACCTATCTAAAAAATGGATTACTGTTTTCAGCATTAACGATGCATACTTGTGTTAATGTTGTGTATGTTATTCCAAATTGGCAAGAATGAATAAAAAACCTATAATAATAATAATAATAATAATTTATGGTACGTAAATAACACAACAGCAAGCAGGCTTGAAACCATATACAAACCGTTAACCAAATAATAAGACAAAACAATTACATAAATTTATTTATAGCCAAAGATAGTAAGTACGTACCTAGTTGTTCCCTAGATGGTTATAATAATCAGTAAACACGAATAAATACAGAATTTTCGCTAAATTTAAATGATTTATTAGACGTATTTTGCGCGCTCAATAACTATGATTAGACTTACACCAATTTTAGTGCTAGACCTTTTAATCCTGCAGGTCGTTTAGACAGAGTAAACACACCATATATATAAAAACTTTATTAAGTCACTGTTGCACAATTGCAATAGCTTCACAGCTCAGTATACAAAACAATATTTTCTTGATTATAATTTAAATATTCTTAGGTGCTTAGTTAGACAAGTTATACTATAAACAAATAGATCTTAAC
The DNA here is from genome assembly GCA_949802685.1 of Dicyrtomina minuta. Classification (NCBI taxonomy): domain Eukaryota; kingdom Metazoa; phylum Arthropoda; class Collembola; order Symphypleona; family Dicyrtomidae; genus Dicyrtomina; species Dicyrtomina minuta. Next base: position 44,216,383 of record OX461809.1, on the reverse strand, counting down.
TATACAAATGGTGATTATAAATTTTAATTGATCCTCTCAAAGCAAGCATTAAAATATCATCCACTACTGCCGACGGTATTCGAAATGATTTAGCCCAAGCCTTAAAAAAGTTGGTTATCGTTCCACGCGCTCCAACATATAAACCTGTTACTTCTAGACTACGCAAATCCCATTTGTCAATAAAATATTTTACACAAGGTTGGTAAATTTCTTTTTTCTCTTAGTCCACGGCTATCGCTTGTTCTTCACTATCCCCAAATTCAAATCGTACAGTGGGATCCAAAATGTAACCAATTTTGGATGAAGTGTCATAAGCAATGATGTCCACTCTCCTCGTTGACCCACCCTCAGCAACACAATGAACTTCTTGCTCAACAACAAAACCTTGTTTTTGAAAAGCTTCAGCAATAATTTCCCGAATACTATGATGTCGAATATTACGCAAGAGTTCTCCCCGGACACAGGACCCTAAGACATGACCAAGACTTTCTTTCTCAGCGCCGCAATGCCTGCACTGGATTCCGTCTAAGCTCCTTCCCGGAATGACTCTTACACTACCAACGTTAGCATTCATTTTTAAAGTAGTTACCCATTCAGATGTAGTTAACCCTGCTTTGTTAATCAACATTTTATTTCCTGCTGGATTGTCTTTGAACTGACACACCCCTGCGCCACGTAACTTCATTTGACACCAATGTTCAAATTCCTTTTCACGAAGTTTTTCACGCATTCGTTTTGTGATTTTACTTTTTTTTTCAGGATTATTTAATTCCACTAGCTCATCAGCAGTAAATTTCAAAGCCTTTTCACACAAAGTCAATTCATCCCCTAAGTTTTTGCAAAATGGAACATACAAATCATCAATACTCAACAACACCAAACAAATATTGTAATGCTGTAAAAATGCTTCCCATTCCGCTTTTGTAATAGATAAGCCACGCAAATTTTTGGAAGTGTACAGCATTGCATTTGGAGTATCTGTAGGAATTCCTAAAATTTCTTTCACAGAACTTCGAATTATTCGATCTACATCCTGTAAAAACGAACTGGGTAGTTTGTGCAAGGGAGCCATCTGTAAGGGATAAATTAGAACTGGCCAAATGTAAACATTAATAATTGACAATTTCTGGTGTAGTTGCAGCATGGGCGATGAAACCAAGTTGTTAAGCATCTGACTCAAATTATTAATGACTTTTGACAAAACGAAAGTGAGCTGCGAATTAAAGTCTACTCCGAGGTATTTTACAGTTTCGCCTTGCTTTAAAGATGGAATAAAATCCCCATTCGACCATAATATGTCTGTTGTAACGAGCTGGCCATCTTGAATGCATATACATATTGATTTTCCAGCGTTGATTTCAAGTCCAGATTCAAGAAAAAGTTCTATTATTTTTTTAACTATCTCTATAAGACCATTTCTAGAGTCAGAAATACCAGCTGTGTCGTCCGCGAAATTCATCCCAGTTAATTTTTGCACATTATCAGCCAACAAAAATCCATATTTTGCAGCATAGTCGGGATCTGTAATTTCCTCCAGAACATAATTAATTGCCAAATTAAATATAATAGGACTTAATGGCGACCCTTGCAACACCCTACATTTAAATTCAATTGCTTCTGTAGTTGCGTATCTTGTCTGAATAATTGTTTCGTTGCCCAGTATTAATGATTTGGTGATATTTCGCAAAGTTGTCGGCAGTGCTTGAGCGTCTAAACAATTTAAAAGATGCTGGTGTCCAACTCTGTCGAAGGCCTTGGCTACATCCAGCAATGCTACGTAAAGACTTTTCTTTTTCTTATTTGCCTTTTTTAAACAACCTCCTAAAATGCTGGTATTTATAAAAGTTCCTGGTAAGGATGTGAAACCACGTTGATTCTAAAAATTTTAAAAATACTGTTTAAAATGCATAGGCGAATATACAATATTATATTCTTTCAGTGACTTCTCATTTGTTTCTGACATTAGGAAAAAATATAATTAGACAGGGACTCAAGTTTAGAGATTTCATAATGCTCTATTCTGACTATATGGTTCTTTTACAAGGTTAAACGTCGTTAACTCAGATTTTATTATAAATATCAAAAATAATGTTAAAATAGGTATTGAGTAGCTTATGGAAGTTTAAGGAATGTTTATAGAAGATTAAATTAATTAACAAGAGAAGAAGAAGAGTTTAAGTTTGAGTTTGAGTTTCAGTGAACTTCATTCAAATGTCAGATTCATTCAATACAATTTTTTTGCTTTACAGTGAAGGACACTATCACATTTACACTAAAACACAAATTAGTTTTAATTAAACTAAACTAAATTAAAATTAAATTAAAATAAAATTAATACAGGACACCATTACGACAATACAAGTTATCATCAATTAATCAATCATATAAAATACCCTATGTCACGGTGGCTGATACATCGAATACTCAATCATTAATTTCGACTTGATTAAATGAGTAGTGAGCACTGCCCGAAAATTGCATGGCTCATCCAGACACTTGAGATAAGCAGGCAATGCATTCCACTCAGTAATGCTTCTATACACAAACGAGTTTCTATAAGCTTCACTATTACAACTATCAGGATAACTAATTAGACACGAATTACTAGACCTAGTTACACGCTCTAATTGTTTCAAAACAAACCAGGAGTTAAAATCAGCAATATTCAGCCCATATCTTAAAATAGCGTTAACAAAAGACATGCTATACAAGTTTATCCGCTCCGCCACTGACAAGGTATTAGTTCGCTCAAGTAGTGTACTCTCCAAATTTGTTACTCTATTACTTCCTTTGCGTCTTTTCTTAAGCTCGCCAGCATAAGTAAATTGCACAATAAGACTATTAATTTTATTTTGCAGCACCTGCAGTTCGTTCTTACTTTGGACCGCATAGATGATTACTTAGTAGTCAACTATCGACAGAACATACGCATTAAGCATAATAACAAAAACATTAAAATTAAGATACCGCTTCACATTAGTAAACATACCAATAGCTGAACTAACTCTATTTTTGACATATACAAAATGATTCTTGAAACTAATGTTGGAGTCCACAATGACTCCAAGATAACGAAATGTCCAAACACGCTCCACAGTATTACAGTTGCACTCTAAAGTAATATCATCAGGTACTCTATAATCTCTGGATCTATGTATAACCATCAACTTTGTTTTAGATACATTGATTTTTAGACCTTGTGACATAAACCAATCATTTACATCATTCAGACACCCCTGCATGTAATTAACAGACTCAGCAAATACAGGAGAATAGTACAATACCAGATCATCCACATAAAGTACATAATTCACACCAGCTGAAATTGCATCAGATACTTTATCTTTGTAAATAATGAACAGTAGTGGGCCCAAGACATATCCTTGGGGCACTCCAATGCATAAATCAAAACTATCAGAAACTGTATCACCAATTTTACCCTAAATTTTCGACTACGCAAATAGTCAGTCAAGAGCTTCAGTAAGTTAGGATTCAGCTCATACAAGTCTCTCAGCTTAATTAACAATTCAAGATGTGGAACTGAATTAAATGCCTTTTGCAGGTCAATAAAGACAGCAATTACCCGTCCACATTTTAAATCAATATAGTTGTACGTCCTGAATAAATTTAAGCGTTGCAATCTGGCACGATCTCCCCTAACTGAAACCATGCTGCTGATCACTCAATTCTATCTTACTTAATATTCTTCAGTAAAAAATTTTTTCCAATATTTTATCTAAAATTAAAAGAGTAAAAATATGACGATAGGACAACGCACCAAGCCTAGAACCTTCACCCTTGTACAAAAGAGTCACTAGTGCGCATTTTAGTTTTGTAGGTTACGAGGCTAAACAAAGAAATTGTGTAAACATCAACGCAAGTGGTAGAGCCAAAGTTTTAGCACAATTGTTTAACACTAAGTATGACAGCTCATCAGGATTACTTTCATTCGTGAAATTTAAACGTTTAAAACTATTCAAAACTTCTTCCAGGGTAAACGGCTCTACTGCAGCAGTGGTTTGAATACTGTTATAAAACGTAGCCAATGCATCCGCACTATCACCAGCTGACTCAACAACAAAGGCGGATGCAAATGCTCTGGATAGCTCTTCAACCCCAGTAACAAGTTTTGAATTTACATTGAGCTCAGTTACCGTACAACCACTATTACTTTTCCCAATAAGCTTATTATGCACCGCTCATACATTGGACGAAGACGGAGTTTGCTCAAATTGCGATCGATAATAGCTATACTTAGCTTTACATATATCTCTGGTAATTTTATTTCTTTCATCCTTATACCTTCTAAGCAAAATAGGATCGCTCAATTCTAAACTTTTAGACTTTAGATCATCACAATAATGCATTCTACGTTTCATTTCCACAGTTAGCCACGGAGATATTTTTCCTTTACCTCTTCTCTTTATCATTGGTGCGTAATCATTTAAAACATCCAATACAGAAAACTCAAAATAATTAAGAACGTCATCCACGTCCCTAAATATTGCCATGGTTGACTAAGGAATTAAACTCATATCAACATTAACATTTTCCAAGTTTACTTCACGATAATTCCTAGTAATGATTAGCTTAGCAGGATAGTGCCCTCTAGGTACTTTTCGCACTGCAAAAGTAGCACAATGATCTGAAATGCCTACACCTAATACGCCATTGATATTGTACATTTCAGGATTGCTGATATAAATATGGTCTATAATACTACTATTAGTTAAAGTACGTTGCGTGGGACAATTATCTGCTTTATAGCGTTGTGACTAGTTAAATTCAATAACATTTTAGAGTATTTATCTCTCACAGACAAGTCAATGTTAAAGTCACCCGTAATTAAAACTTCCATATTATATCGCCTTAGCTCCATAATATACAGTTCAAAATAATCTAAAATTTCAGCCTTACAAACATCAGGCGACTTGTATACTACAGCTAGTAATCTAGGCTTACAGAATGGAACAAGCAGTTTAATAGTTGTATTTTCCAACTTTTTAGGCCGTGGCACAGTATCAAGAGTATTTAAATTAACAAACGGAATTCCTTCTCTAACATAGATTACTATGCCACCACCCCTACCAGCACCATCCACTCTATCGAATTTATGCATAACATAACCCTTAATAGCAACTAAACCAGAATACACAACGTCAATGAGCTTTGACTCTGTAATACACAGGACGTCTAACTTATACCTACATACTACTAACTTTAGAATCTTTATCTTTGCTACATTCTGCCCATGGACATTAATATGCAAGATCTTAAAACCTTTTGAATTTAAAAAGAACGTATTTTCAGCACTACCATAACTATTATTATCCTGATCTACGTAATGCTGAACATCCACATCTGGACAATCAGTAAATGGAAACAGGCAACCCAGGCAAAGGTTGTCACCACTACCTTCTGTACCAACACTAGCAGCACCACACTTAACACATACACACGCAGTATCTTGAACATGGCTAAGACTAAAATTCATGCACACCTAATCTAATTAAATGTCATTATGAACGCAATCCAAATTCAAAGAAGTACATACTACATGATACAATTCATCACAAGCAGAGCACACTACCTTGGACTGATTTCGCCCCACCCTACGCTTACACTTTGAGCATCTCACAGTCATGACTGACTAAAACTTACTAGTGTCCAGGAAATAATATAAAGTAAATAAATAAATAAATAATATTCTTACTTTACAAGCAACAAACATACTCTACTAGCAACTAAACTACTGAGCACAATAATCGATAGCTTGACGTCTTGATTCTTGATGTAGTGGAAATAGGACACTTAAGATGTGGCGGGACTTTAGACAGGACCTCGAACTCCAGAATCATGTACTCTCGGTCTCATGGCACACAGTTTAAGTTGTCACTGGGTTACAGCCTTCAACAATCCTCCAATTAGCGCCAACACAAAACCAAGATCCAAGAAAATAGGAGATGTTTATCATGGCCGCCGGAGGCACTCTCATAAATTTGAATTATGAAGTAATTCCACAAAAATAATTTGACCAAAATCAGGTAGTCAGAGTGAGCCAGTTTTTTGTCGAAGTCGAAGTAAAAAGGGAAGAACAAAGAGAACACGAAGAATTGCAAGTTGGATCACCCCATGCGCCTTAGCTCGAATCGAACCCACGACCCCGGACTCTTTACCCTGGATCACCGCCCCAACCCGAGGTGGTGAACTAAAAGACGAAGCGTCTGAACAGCAGCTATACGATGGAAGCCAACCACAAGCAAGCAAAAGCAAATTTCGTATAGCTTTGCTTCAGTAGTACAATGTAATTATATTGTCATTAATACCACTGCACCGAACTTGATTTGCTTATTACTGGATTCGACTGATATGATCGTTGGCTTCTTTTGCGTTGACGTCACAGCTCTGCCTAGCTTCCCTCGTCTTTTTTCCATCTTCTCCTTATCCAATTTTGATTTTTTTCCGACTTTTTATTCAAATTCATTCCAAATTTTAGCATTAAACAAAAATCTAAAACAGGCACACAAAATTTAACAAAGCGAGTGTTACCTTCCAAAATTCTGACCTCAAACCAACACCCAGAACCCACTGAAAATTCACAAGCTTTGGGACCAAAGTTTGGACACGTTCGTCACCTGCCACGTCTTAAGTCTCTTCTAAAGACCGGGTAGCGTCTTGATATTGAGATAAAGGGAGTGAGAGGGAAGAAGAAAGCCGGTCGAGGAGTCAAGGTTAAAAGAGAGAGAGGTGAAGAGGGAGATATGTAGGCAGGTATGTGCGTAACCTAATTCGATTACCTGAATGCAAAGAGACGAAGAGAGAAAGGAGAAGCAAATAATACGGCAGGTCCGTAGCAGTAGCAGAACTGTCTAAAAATGAATAATTTGAACCCGAGCATGCAGATAGAGGGGAAGTGCAAAGCAATGGCTTGTGAAAGAGAGATGTATATGCGTGGGTACGTAGGTACAAATAATGCCTAATTCAAATAAATAAAATTCAATGCAATGGGGATGAGTGAGTGTGAGCAAAAGAGATGTAGGTACATAGAAAGACCACTTAATGCCTAATTCAATTAGGCAAATAATGTGGTACGTAGGTAGTAGTAGTATCGATTAAAACAATAAATTATTTGAACCGTGGCCTGAAGAGAGAGATAGAGCCAGGAAAAAGGGAGATTATGTAGGTATATACGTACGTAGATGCAGAGTGTATGATTCAATTCAATGCCATGGATTAGGATGAGTGAGAGAGTGAGAGAAAAAGAGGCATGTACATAGGTAGATGCGTTATTTAATCCAATTAGCATGCCCGACACGCGAGTGGAGAAAAGTAAGGATTTAAAAAGCTTTAATGCACGCATGTTCTTCACAGCACTAATATGTAATATATAATTAGTTTATTTGTTGTCTGATGCCAGCCCTATTGCAATGATGAATGCAACTACACAAATTCGTGTTTCTGTACCTTTCTTGCTTTCCCACTACACTACGGTACCATGCCCGTTGTAAATTTGCTGTTTTTTTGTTTTCCAACTTTTGTATTCGAATGTGACTTTTGATTTTTCTGATTTGCTTCCTCAAATTTGTATTTGAAGTTGCATGTTTTCTCTTTATTGTTTCTTCACTATCTTTTACTTTCACTTTAATTTATACTATCTGCTCCTGTTTCAGTTTTACAAGTTCTCTAGTAATATTTCTCTTGTACAAATAATATTTGGTTTTAAGTTGAGTCAGTATATAAAAACATAAAAAATAAATAAATTTAAGGTTGCCCCGATTTAACTGCAGTTCTTACAGGGTGCCCGACCTCGAATTCACTTCTTGCACTGTGCCATCAAACAGGTTTTGTCTTTCCAACATTAGTCGGGCCTACTTCTATGGCGAACTTCCTTTTACATTGACGTTCAGAGCCGCCGAGCCCTTCACTGCCTTGTGGACAAGGAAAACCCAGTGGGAAAACTTGCCACCGCCGCTGGTCTCGATCTCCAAGACCTGAAGCGAGCATTTGCTTGAACAGCAGATTTATAGACATCAGTGCAGTAAGCACTGAGCCACGCGGGCTCGCTTGTATATAATAAACTAGAATGTTTGTATTATATTATTTTTCTGCAAGGTACCTAACATAAGATTGTACGTTTTTATAGTACCATAAATAGTGTAGACATGTTTACACCAGCGTAAACAGTACTTTCTATGTATAAGTATTTATATGCCTTGTCATTGCATGTTATATTTGTAAAAATACAAAATCAAGCGCTTTGACACTTTTATTACAAGGAACAATGTGATTTGGGGTGCAAAACGTCTTCCCAAAAGTTTTTAAAGTTTCTCTGTTTAAACACGAAATTTTATATTTAAACTTGATATTTTAATGTTAAAAAATATGGCGGATTTTATTTAAGAAACAAAATGTTTGTTTTTGCGCTAGAAAAAAATTAATTTTTTGTTTGCAGGGCAATTTCAAAATAGTTAGTGCCATTGTGTCTCAGATTTTAGTCCCTACAATATAAAAAACAAGGTTTTTCGCGCAGCCAAGCAAGCAGTATAACCTCGTTAAAATGTCTTTGCCCATGTAGCAAATATGTATTAGTACAATGTCTTTTTTGAATTATCAGTTGTAAAAACTTCTATTTTGCATGGTAAACTTCTTGTTGCTAATCCAAACGTTCACACATATAACCATCTCAGTACACCCCTATACATTTTAAATGTTTTAAAAATAGCTATAGTTCTCATTGTTTATTATTTAAGATGTAGTAAAAAAGGCAAAAAAGTAAAGTTTTTAAATAGGCGGTCTTTGCAGTATTTGCACTTTACAATTTTAGTAAATACTATGTTTGAAAATGCAATACAATTCCTTGCTTTCAACGTTGCAAATAAATACAAACTTACAATTATCTTTCCTTGCTTTGTTTTGTATTGAAATATTAAACTAGAAATAGAAGTTGCTGTTTTTTAAAAGTTCAGGTCTAGAGCTGCGGGTTTACATTTTATACATGTTTTTCTTAATTTTAACTATTCACTTATACAAATCCAGAATTTTAAATTATTTTACACACTTGTTTTAAACCATTGACAAAGTATTATTCAATTTCACACAAACGATTTGCTACAGCTTTTAAAAATTCAATTAAGAACTGAACTTTAAATGTATTACAAGAACTTGGCAACATTTATAAAACATACATTTACTATTGCCAAATGGCACACAACAAATACAAACACTACAAAATTTACAATAATACAAACGTTTTATGTTATTATGCCTTCAAAATTGCAGGTTGTAGCGTAAAACTTATATTTTGCCATTGCTGAATTCGTCGTCTGCACGGCAGTTATCTTCAAAGTTTCCAAACTCCTTAATGTCTAAATCGGTGACGGCAACATCAGTTAAGTCAACTCGTGATGCAAGTAATGTTTAAAAGCCTGCTCCTGCAGTAGAAATTACTTGATCCTAATCGATTTACACACGTTGTGACGCTGGTTGAACTTCAACGGCTGGTTCTTGGTATAGGTTCTCCTGTGTCACTTCTTGGGCATTAAGTTGACGAGACCGTGATGTAACACCTCGTGGTTGCATTGCAGCTAGCCCTTAATTGTGACAAATTCCACAAGAGCGTCCATCTTGATAAGACTAAACGACAAGAAGCTGCCACTATAGGCTGCCTTATTTCAAACGTAGTTGTTAGATAGGTTTAAATTAATAAAAAATTTAATTGCCTAAGTTATGGCGTTAAATAAAAAGCGGACTCGCACAAAGCGTAGAGTGGGTTTGCAAGTGGATTAACTTCGTGGCCTAATTCCGCGGTTCTTCTACCATCTGTGTATAAGTCTTGTTATAAAAGTATGTCAAATGATCTGTGATCTTTGTTTTTGGGAGTGGGTGTTCATCATTTTTCTCCAACATTTGACTTGCCTACTCTAGAATTTTGTGACTCTCAAATAGTGAGAACGATATTTTTTAGTTAAAATTCTCGAAGCTCCGACGGCTGAAAAAGTAAACGTATTTCTGCAGATATTCGTCGTTACCAAGCCTTGTTCAAATTTGGTCTTGAACTCCCAATATTTTGTAAGTAATAATGGTTGTAGATGTCTTAAAAAATTTCTATTCTTAAGCGGCGATGCTACGCACAATAAAGCTGAACGAATTTCTACTGTTGTAGTTGTCGTTTTTAGTTGACGATGGTTTTACTAATTTGCAGTCAGATTTTCACTTGCTATGTTTATGGTTGCTTTTAAGTCCATGTGGTGCTACACGAGGACTTTTTTGGATTGTTTTCTATGGCAACATTAAAAGTCTGTTTTCCTTGGTTTACTGTAGAACTGAAAGACTTTTCTTGATGTTCTTGCGATTGCTTTATTTTATTTTCTTGTTGCACAATTGCGTTGTTTAGTTGACAGTAGGTTTGAACGAGACAGAAGAATAAAAAATTAAGAATGTTGACTTTGAAAGTTGAAAAAAGAATGATTCAAAAAATGGCAAGCTGTGCTTTATTAAACTGTATAAAAGTGACAATAGCTTCTTATTGTAGCAACTTTTAAGTATAGTCTCTCAAATTATGCACTTATGCTAATTTGTGGAGATTGGTGATAAAAATGGAGGTCAATATATTGCTTTATGTTATTGATTAAGGTGAAACATAGCTCTACCTAACACTCCTTTTAGGAAGTTCCTTTTAGGAGTTACAGGCATTACAAAATAAAGTTAATGGTCTAATTGTACAATTTACTGATAAGTCTCTGTATAGTAAACGGAAAAGAAATGGATGTAGAGCTACAGTATTGGAGAATAGTCTACTACAGAAAGCAAACATCTTGTCTGTGTCAGAAAGATTGAGCTTGTATACATTGTCATTTGTGTATCGAATATTGAGATTTGGGTCAGATATAAATATTTTTAATTCCTGGTTTGTTCTTAAGCATAGTGTGAGAACAACCAGGTCTAGTAATTCTTTGATTTTAGAATACCCTGTGAATTGTAGTACTGAGGCTTTTAGACATTCATTCCTGTATAGAAGTATTACTGAGTGGAATAAGTTGCCTGATCATGTGAAATGTCTCGATGAATCATGTAATTTTAGATCATTACTCACTGAGCACCTAATTAGCTCAAGAATTCCTATTGAATATTCTGTTTATCAACCACCCTGAGTGTGGATGTGATACTATGATTGATACCTTGGCAACTATATGATTTTGAATGGTGAATATTTCTTTTAGTGTATTTTAATTTAAATTTATTTTATTGTGTAATTATAATGGTGTCCGTCGGTTGAGAGCAGTGCATTTGTACTGATGAACTTGACACTTGAATAAAGATCACTCAAACTCAAACTCAAACTCAAGTTCTAGTACGTAAGTTTTGATTCAGTTTTTCAGCAAAATCCGATTGAAAAGTTCATATCTAGGAAAGGTGCTATAGTATGAATGTTGTAAATCCAAACAATTTGTACTGTAGCCTGCTGACTCTTATAATCTGCCAGTACTGTAGGGCTTGCGTTTTTGCTTAGAGAAGTTTATGGGCTCGACCAACTGAACACAAATACTTCAACAGAGATTTGAATCCTAGATTTTATAATAACAATTTCAGTACCCAGCAACATTGATTCAACTGTGCACAACACCACGGCATTATAATGTATTTCTATTGACTTATTTGTGCAAACACTCGCGACCTACAACTTTGGCCTGAGCCACCCCAGTATTATTACAAAGCGCACCATCGTCAGAACGAGAATCACATGAGCCCTGATAACAAAATTTTGCAGATACATAAAATGCTGCTTATGCACCCCAACTTCTTTTAAGTTCGCAGAGGTGTCTGAAAAAACGTTGCAAAAATATAGAAAGAAAATTCAACTAGGCTCACTTAGACTATTTTTAGAATTATTTCCACACAAACCACTGTTGCCACAGTCGCGTTTCTATGCTTTTGTTTTAAATCACTCACTTTTTCCAAGTTGTTTTTACAAGCATCGACTTAGTGCTACAGACAACGAAGATTGTAAGTTCGAGTGTGATTTGTCTGGTTCCATTTTGATAAAGCATTAAAGTAAATACCACTACTTATTTGATGAAAATCAGTTTGGCAATTTGACACAAGCTGCAATATTAGAAGTGTCGCAACCTCTAGAGGTGTCGTACACTTATATTTCACCAACTCAGAAACAAATTATAAATCTTGTAAGACATCAATTTGAGTTGCTTAAAACCAGTTTTACCAAAATCCGTTGAGAATGATTGTCGCAGGTACTTCAGGAGCTGGAACGTTTCACTCTAAAAACAATCAACCATATACTGTCACAAAAACATAGCCGAGATAGCAAGTTTTCGTTTTAAACTGTTTCAATTATAAGGATCTTTGCATCAAGTTTTAAAGGAACTATATTCAATTTTCTTTCAAGATTCGTTACCCTACTAGCAAAACTTTGTGGGATCAAATAAGCAATGGAATATCACTAACAGATAGAATTGCTTTTGAAAACGTCATGGTTTTAATAGAGAAAGGTTTTAACTCAATTTCAAATGCGTATTGTAAATGCTGATACAAATTAAATTCAACTTGCTAAAATACTGAACAGTTCTACAATAAATATAATGCACGTCTCAGTAGCAGCTTAAAATAAAAAAACCTTAAAATTATTATATGCAAACTCAATGTATTAGCTCTTAATAAATAATTTATAAATGTTAATGTGGTCGAGAGTGTAGAAGTAGCATTGATTTTAAAAATCTGCATGCATTTACAATTGAAAGATGTTCAATATATGTCAGTGGTAAGTACAGCTCAAAATATGGCTGAGATAAATCATTACAGTACAGCTGCCACTGCTTGTTAATTGATGTTTTGGCTTTGATGACAATTTTATATTTAAAGCTGGTGAATTTGCGCAATTAAAACAATAATTGGTAAAGGAAGAAGAACCAGAAGTAGAAAAAGAATCATTTGAAGAGGATGTTGAGCTTAAACACGTTGTACCAGGAAAAAGGCTCCTAGCATTATGCAGCCTAGTTAAAAACCAGTTTTAGGCTTCTCATTTACTATTGTTACTGCAAGCAGTCGATATATCTAATTATCACACTAATGAGAAGGTCCACAGCTTTGTCCCTATACTGTTTGTGCCATTACACAGACAACATCACCAAATATTACGATTCAGTTTAGTCAATGAGTACTGTTCCCTTGTGCAACTTGATGCCATTACTCAAACTATAATTGAATTGCAGTTTTAACCTCGCAATCATTAAGCAAACAACGTGCCGCCAAGTATAAAAGGCGAAGACGTGCGAATTTGCCAGTTATTCTTTCCTAACCTGTAAAGTGACATCGAACCTTTAAAAGAGCAAATTGTAAAATCCTAGTTATTGCGAATCAGTCTAAATGCATTTTTACTAGTGCTTTAATTTACATTCATGTTTATCAATAACGCGTGAAATACTGTGCAAAAATATTTATGACACAAATTTAAGTTTAGTGGACAAAGTCATTGTAAAAGACAGCTTGCTTGGTGAATATTTTATTCTTAAACCTATCCATGCAAATCAAAATAACAACAACAAAAGCCAAATAGGAACAGGCGATAATAGGGTAGCAATTATAACTGCAGAACCTGTCAGAAATTCATTAGCGACTCAAGTGTGGAAGAAAATCAATATCTTCTTCCATTGAAGCAACGTCAAACCACTAAACAAACAGCCACAGGCCATAAATGCAGAGTAACTCATGGTCGCACTTCATGCAATAAACAGAATTAAATCACGTAAGCCACCAGTTTGAGCAACTCAAAGTAGAGATAGAAGAATTGTGTACAGACGTACTCAAGCTGGAGGATCGCATGGCAGGCGTGTTACAAAGTGACGATAAAATATGAACCACTGTTTGCTGAAATTCATTCAACATCCTGAATACCATAAAGCAGTATCAAAAGTCTACTGTTAGCTCCGCAAATAATGGAAACACAAGGCGTTAACGACGAACTGACGATGTACGAGAGGTTCCAGAATTCTATACAAACCAACTTAAAGCTTGATTAACTTTAGTCGACCAATATAGGTGTAAACGATGCACAAGAATATTACCCATATTATCCAGTACTTAGTCTAAAAGACAATGAGAATCATCTGATATTTAATATTTTAAAACCCCCACACAAATACTACAACTTTAACAAATCTTACGTAAAACTCACCTGCCGTGTGCTTTTTAGTGATCTGAAAGAGATTGCGGCTACTGACTTAGTTGTTCCGTGTTCAATTCTGTTATATGGCCAATTAAGTCACATGGAATTTTTTCTGCATAGCCAGCTTGGGAGTGACAACTCGAATCAATATGCTATTGGTTCCTATATAAAACAGGAGCTTTGCTTGAATCCAATAGAGAAGAAAAATGATATTATGGATCAGCTGTACTATCTTATTGTTATTCCAGATACATTGGTAAAAACAGACAACGGATTTTGAGCAATATACAGGGTGAGCCATTTATTCCGCGGGATTGTAACAGGCTATGCAGGCCAAGTTTATTATTTAAATGTTACAATCATTATACTTAAATAAAGACAATTCTTCGGAGATTTGTTTTACACTTTTTATATAAAAATTAGCGGAGAATTGATTACAAAATGGCCTAACTAACAAAAATTACAGTTTTTAGATTTTTTCAATCCTAAAATAAGGTTTTACCAAGTTTGATTTCAAATGAAGGCGTGAAGCGATGAAGACTATACCCACGATAAAAATCTGAAAAATATTTAAAAATTCAACAAATGAAATTAAAAAACTTTTTAAATTAAAAGTTTAAAAATTTTTAAAAATTTCCTAAGTTTTAAAAATTTGAAAATTTGAAATTTGAATAGCCAATACCAAAACATTATTAAAATTGACTGAAATAAACAAGTCACTATCTACTGTTGAGATGTATACAGCAAACTATCAATCTTTTTGCCAAAACGCCTAAGATAATTCTGCATTAAATCACGTGTACAAATTCAAGATATGTACGTTGCTTACTAGAAGCTAACCCATTAACAACAACAAGCACGTGCAGAGTAAATACAGCAGATTTGAGGCAATGTCTTGAAATCTAACCTCGCGGAACAAGCATCAAATACCATGTAATAGCTGCAAACAAAATAAAGATTACATTAGAAAAGGCAATTAAAGAAACTAGCAACGGGGAACTAACTTATGTAATGATGATTAAATAAAACACAGACAAGCTGGAGGGTTCTGGACGTCACTACACATCCTACTGGAACGTTTCAAGAGAGTTCTTTAAATATTTTGACTCATACGGTTTCCTAATTCAACATTAAAAAACCTTTAGTGGGGAGGCCGATGCATTATTGCAGAAAATTTCACAGCACTGCAGATTAAACGATGTACAGTTTGTGAAATGTATTGTTTATATTTTTTTATTCGCGTGCAATTGGCATTTTATACGAAGATTTTATAAATGTTATTACATGCTTTGTACTAGTTAAAGATATAAAAGTTTGTAAATATGATTTTCATGTTAAGCAAGCATTGTATACATAGATGCAAGTTACATTCTCATACATGTGCAGTATGTTGTCCTGAGTCTCGTTAAAATATTTGATGGTATCTCTTTGCTTACGATATAACCTAAATTACTGTATATTGTGAGTATATAAGAATTAAGTACCGTTTTTGTAAACATATTGTGTATTGTAATACATTTAAGAATAAAACATTGTCCATGTATTTAAAAACCCCATTTATTGTAACACTATAGTAATAGTAAATAAGATGCATAGTTGCTATTGGTTTGATTAAATATGTCATGGGTTGAAGTTAAAGCAAGTTATGAATATAACACAGAGTACTATATGTACTTAGTAATTGTCTAAATATACGTGCGTAAATTGTTTAAATGATAATAAGAACGAATAAAGCAACAAATTGTATAAGCAATAGTTGTATAAATAATTAATTTAAGATAATTATTGTAAATATGCCTTAAATATACTTGTTCGTTGTGAGTTCTGATAAGTTTCTGTTCAAACATGACGATAGCAACATTAAATACTGAATAATATGAATTAATACACTCTTTTAAGGCTATGCTATGTGGCGCTCGTTTTCTTGTAAAAAGAACTCGGTGTTAAAAAATTGTAAAACGTAGGCAAATAATTGGAACTAATATGTTTTGTTCATTAGTGTACATACTGACGAGCCAGTTTGCAAGCACTGATTTTTTGGAGAATAAAGATATAACTGTAACATCTGAAAATGGTGATATTGAGTCATTTATTAAAGAAATAGACAGCTCGTGTCTTGTTTTGCACCACTATTTAAATTGTTTTAAAGCATATTATAACGCTTGTCAATAAGTTTAGAAAATATTTCCAGAATTGTCGCATCATATGAATTTTAGTGTGATACCTATTTTGCAAAATGCATTTTTTTAAAGAACTGACAACCACTAGTTTAAGTACGAAATACCTAGTTCTATCTGACGTGCCTAGAGACCTTAGCATAGTTAATTATATTTCAAACCAAATTGCACCTGGTTGTTAAAAGTTTTTGCAACAAGCAAACGCAAAAGCATGTAGTTTACGCCAACATAATTACTTCTTCTTGGACTTGCATTCACATTGCCCAAACCCACATGACTTTGTACGTAATAACATTTTTCTTGTGAATGGTACTGACATATATGTATACAAATAATACTAATCATGTCGGTGGAACTAAAGCAAAAATTTGGTTTAAAATAATCTTTAAATGTTTATCACTACTAGCAAACGCAAAACCAAGAGCATATTTAACTTACATTAATTCTGCAACTTTTGATCTGTTTTAGGTTATAGTAGAGCGTATATTTAATTTAGATCAGTTTTGTAAACATATAGACTTGTGGTATTTAAACCAAGTAAATACAGTTGTAAAAACCTTAAAACATACGAGTATGATAACTTAGGACAACTGTGTATAAGAAATAAAACCTTTGTGTTTTGAATCCAGCAACGATATTGCACAAACTTCACAATTTTAAAATCTGCTGTGTTAAACTCCTGTCAAATATAATTTTTGCTGATAAAATACACAATTCAAACTACTAAAATAGCTTTAGCTACTGTTACAAAAGCAATTGAACTTAAGTTTACGCTAAATTTATAAAACAATTGAGAATAGCAAAAGGCTTTGAACGTTTCTAAGCAGAAGCACTGTATGCTAGAGAATAAAATAAATTGTAACAAAGAAGTTTTAATGCACGTTAGCGGAAACTAGAAAGAACTAAGTGATATTTCACCCTTTAGTGGTCTATCTGGCTTATAAAACTTTAAACAAAATTAGCATTTTTTAAGTGGCTCAGCTATAAGCAAGTAATATCTTGAGCCAGTATCAAGAAACCACAGCTAAAATTAGTTCGCGACCGTAGACATTCATACGTGAGATATTGCAGTAATACAAGTGCATTCAAAAAAGTAAAATCTCAATATATACCAATGGAGCTCCCATTATTAGACAGCGTCAGTCTATCTTGTAATGCCAAAATTTCAATGCAAAACTACACAATGTCTTTGCAATGTGTAGTGTTCTTTATTTCTGCGCTTGCTATTCTCTTACTTGCAACATGGTGCAACATTGCAGTGCATGCCCAGTATGAATTAAATAACCTTTTATTAGACCCTAAAATAGCTTTGAAGATACACTAAACCTAAATGGTTCATTTACAAAGATGAAGATAGCTTTAAAAGCAATACAAATTATCCTTAAGCAAGACAACCGTCTTGCTGAGTATGCTCTATCTTTTGTTACAAAACATAGTTCATTCAACAAGTTGATTTTTTAAGCTTTAAAATATTTGCTTAAAAATTTGAATACGCAAAACAAAATTATACTAAATGTTGTGTACAAGTACAACCAACACGAATCAAAACCAGTAGTAAATACAACGTTTGACTTGATTAGCAAGTGCAAAATTCACCATTACGTTTGATACTTGTAAATATGTGAAAGAAAGAACGTTAATATTTATTTACAACTGGTGCTACTAATGCGCTTGCTATAAAGACACAGTAAGAACAAAACACATCATTTACAAGTTTAGTATGATATTTGAAAAGTATAAAGTAACATTATTTTAAAACAGCTTATTTAAAATTAACAATGAGATAAATTCATATTATATAAATGATTATGGGCAATTCGGCAGCATCCTCTAATTGTAGGAACAACTATTTCTTCAATCATTTTTGATGGAAGACGTCAATCTTTACGAAATGATTCGAAAAAGCCAGTTATGGTACCCCTAGCTCCAACAAGAAGTCCAACCACTTCCAACTTCTTTAATTGGTATTTGTCAAGAAAGTAAAGAATGCAAGGATTGTAATGAGCCTGCTTTTCTGTATTCACTCCTTCTGCTTGACTGGACGACTGTTCTATACTTATAGTCGGATCAAGAATGTACCCTGCCTTTAATTACTTACGCCAGCATATTATATCCAATCTCTTGGAAGCCCCATCAGTCACTTCCTCATGCACAACCCAGTCACTTCCTCATGCACAACCCAGTCAAGCGTTCCTAAAGTATTTGCGATAATAGTACAAACTTCATGATGTATGCTGGTCCTCAGTAAGCTTCCCACATGACATTGGGACAGTGACAGTGTCTGCCAAGGGATGATTCTGGAGAACGACCTGGAATAGCTTTAACTGGGTAAACATTAGCTGACATTTTTAAAACATTTAACCACTCATAAGATATTAAACCACATTTGTCAATGATTATTTTATTTCCATATGGACAATCTTTATACATTTCAACACCTTGTCGTTGAAGTGCAAACGAGCACTATTATTCATATTATTGATCCTGCAAAATATTCTGTAGAATTTTGTTAGGCTTGGTTATGCGACACGAATCGAACTTTGCTTGCACTTCATCTCCATTTAACTGCAGAGCTGAAATACAACTTTCCATTTTAGACTGCAAATCTTTAACAAATGGTATAAATGGATCATTGCAACTAAGAAGGACAACACAGATGTTATATTGTTGAATAAATGCATCCTGGCAAGCGTTTTGTACATTTTGACAGCAGGAATCAAAATCTTATTGGCGGTTAAACCAGTCGTTTAAAAGCAACCTACGGACTTTAAACTATTACCAGCACTAGCAATAGCCCGCAGGCCCTTCTTTTTGCACTCGTCTTTTGTCACTAATAAATTCAGATGTATTTCACAAGTCCTAAAGGTCTAATATAAGGCTTATGGTGATTTACATGCATCAATCAACTTAAGAGCTTCAAGAAATTACATACATTTTGACTAAACTTTACAAGTATAATATTGAATTGTTAACTCAAAATATTAGTATTAAGGTTCAATTTATAATAGCAATTAATAACCACAATCATGGCTGCGCGTAGTCGTTGTAACCTTAGAATCAGATACAAGCAGAAGATTCCACTTATTTTGCATTGAAGAGATGTTCTTTTAAATATGATCTTTAAATGAATGCGATGAAAACTAGTTTTTCTTCTTTCAAAGACGTCAAAGTGCTTGCAAAATCGCCGAAACATTTTATTTTAATAACAACAACTGCAAAAGATACATGGTACATGCCAAGACACAAGATACATACTTTCTAATTTACATTTAACATATCTAACAAAAAATACAAAATAACCCAACTGTACTTGCAATTTCTTTTTTCAAACGTTAAAGTACGTTTTATGAATGGCAATTTATTCTTTGACTAATTTATTTGAATTTGTAAAATCACTTAACGCTAAAACTTTTTGAAAAATTAAAATAGTACAGCAGTGTATAGCATAATTTTTACCTCCAAAAAGCCATAATTCTCTTGAAAATAAACTTAAAGTCTCAAAACCATGCCAAGACGATCTTGTGATATTACAAAAACTTGTTCATTTTCGTTTTTTGTCTCTTACTAATAACACAAGTCCTAATAATCCTATCTCTATTAGATCTTATTTTAAAAAATCTTTACCTAATAATTTTCCAATACCAGACAGTGCATAGGAGCATTTTAAAAACATCTGTGCAAAATTTAACGTATTTACATTAGCTAATTACATGCTTTTTACTTGTTTGTAAGATACAGTATTACATGCAGAAGTTTGGAGAAACTTTTAGAAATATGGAATGAAAACATACAATATGGATCCTAATTATTATTTGACTTTGCCACGCTTCTCATGGCAATGCTTTTTAAAGCAATAAAAAGCTGAAACAGATTACGTAAGAGATTACAGGGTATTTGACATTGCGAAAAAATAAAGGGCAACAATGTATATATGCACAAAAACATGTGATTGCAAATCACAAACCGTTGTTTCGGTGAATAGGACACATCACAGCCACAAAGACTTTTATAAGACATTAGTTGTTTGTATGCATACAGTACTAAGTCATTTATGTCAGTGTCTGGTTTCGTGTACATAAAAACATACGATCTTTTAAACATTGACTAGACTGACCCTGCATTAGAAAGTACAAAAGGAAGCTATTAGTATGTACTTGTTTGTGACTTGCAATACCCAAAGCATTTAAATAATCAAGACGCAAACTTGCCTCTTGCCATGGAACAAAGAGTCACAAAGCTTAAAGAAATGCCAAGCTAGTGAAATTTAAAATACCAACAAAAGGCTTAAATAAAACATTTTATATCCCTTCTTAGACTCATGTTACCCTTTATGACAAATTCAACCACACATATTAATTTAAATAATTGCACTACAATTTTTTTAAGCATATTACTTTTAAAAATACACCGTAGTGTAAGATTCAAACAGCAACATTATTTAAAATTATTAAGAAAAACAGGCATACAACCTCAAACAGCAAAAATTCAGCTACTTCCAGAAAGTATAGTACATATTTATTTAAAATCACAAAATTCAAACGTATAAAATACAATACGTCAAAACCGAGATTCAATAAGTTTTTATGAACGACAAATACGGTTAATATAATAACGGATATTGATATAATAATTTAATTATTGATACATTTTCTGAATAATAATAATAATTTATTCATTACGTCGATCTGGCCGCAGCTCTGTATTCTTTGTACATCCTCGTTAACGCAGTTTAGTCGGTACTTTTCAAATATCTCTCCTCTATGCTTTGTGATGTATTCGCTTGTCAGGTTTTGAAAGGCTTCTTTCAGGGATGCATCGGCAAAGATCTTTTGAATTTGCAGCTTTCAGTTGCATCGAGGATTGGTTGCTTGGATATGCATTGTCTCTTTATAACAGCTTCTACTAATAATTTCTTCCTTAGAAATAATAATCTTTTCTAGGAATCTTATTATTGCTTTGAAAAGCTGCAGCTTTATGTCAAGTTCTCCAGTCTCTAGCCTGAGGTAGCACCCAGGTGTTGAGTTAGATGATCCAGTAAGTCGTCGTAAGAACGTAGTATGGAAAGTTTCTAGCTCCTTGATATATCGGATCCCCCACACAGGTGCGGCGTACATTAGGATTGAGCTTACAAGGGAGTTGAACAGTCTTATATGTGTGTTGATGTCTCTTAGCTTTGCTCGATAAAAAAGGTCAAAAAGTTTAATTTGAGCTGATTTAGCTTTACTAAAGAAGTAATCCTTTGCTTTGTTAAATATACCGCTCTGTGAGAAAGGGACACCTAAGTACACATACTTGTTGACTATTTCTAGCAGTCTACTTTCCCAGTTAAACTTCGTGGATTTGCTTATTTTGTTCCTCTTCCGAAATATCATTACTTTGGTTTTGGAGAGATTAACTCTTAGGTCAGTCTGTATGAAGAAGCTACTTAACATGTCCATTTGTCTTTGTAGGTCCAGTTCATTTGATGCAAGGAGTATGATGTCGTCAGCATATAGAAGTATAAGGATTTCGACGGTGAACATTTGTATGCCTCTTATGTTGCCTGCTTTTAGTATTTCTGTTATTTTGTTGATATAGACTGTGAAGATTGTTGGTGATACTGTTTAACTCTGCAGGACTCCCCCCATCACTTTAATCAATTCCGTGTATTCTTCCTTGCATCTCACTTTAGTTTTGGCTAGATCGTACAGCTCTCTAATCTTTGCTATGAATAAATCACTCAAACCAGCTTTTTTCAGTCGTGTCCACAGTTTTTTTCTCTTGATTGAGTCAAACGCTTGGCTTAAATCAACAAATAATGCAAACAGTTTTCCTATTTTTCAAAGCGCAGGCCTGTTTAGCGGCTTCAAAATGGAGGTGTAGAGTGCAAATATGTGGTCAGTGCACCCTTTTCCTTTTCTATTATGCTGCTTAATTCTCTGATATAGTGTCATTTGTGAAGCAAAAAGAGTTAAACCTATTTGACATGATACAAATATACAACTTAGTGATTGTATTTATCAGAGCAATAAGCCTGTAATTGCTGGGTTGTTCTGAGTCTCCTTTCTTGAAAATTGGTGCCGTTTTAATTTTAGCCCAGAAGCTTGGGACATGTTTGTTCTTTGCCTCGTTTAGTAGTTTAAGTAGGTAGTCATAGGTTATTTCGTCCAGATTTTTCCATACTTCATTCGGAATGCCGTTAGCTCCTGGTGATTTATTGTAAGCAAGTTTGTTGATTGCTTCGTGGAGTTCAATTGAAGAAATTTCATCGTCCAGTAGGGTAAAGTCACATGTTAAGGCTGTAAAGGCTGTAGTGTTTGTGTTTGGCACTAACTCAATCTCAAGTTCTGTTGTTTTAAAGATAGTACGGAAGTGGGCATCCTATTGAGCTTTGGTGACATCATTCGGTCTGTAGCTAAACTTTTTTTCTCTTAGCATGTTTACTGCCTTCCAGTAGCTAGCTGAGTCTTTGCTGTGATAAATTTGTTTTGAATTAGGTCGAAAAAGGCGTTCTTCTTTTCTTGATAGTTTTTTATAGTTTGTCTTAGCTTGTATCAGATTGTCGAGACTGCCAGAGGTTGCTCAGTTATAGGCAGAATCTTTTCTAAATTTGTGCAGGAGGGACAAGGCTTTTCTTTTGGCGACACTGCACTCTTTGTCAGACCATTTTGGGCTATGATTTCTTCTTGAGTCAGTATCAGTCTTAGTTTGCATTCTAGCTTTACTGGCTATTTAGTATATAAGACCCTTAAGGGTGCCAAAATCACAGCTTTCAAAGTTCAGTTCCTTGCTGCTTGCTTGCATATGTAGCTTGAACTTGCTCAATTGTATTTTTTCCTGCGCCTCCATAGCAGAGCTTTTTGATTTTTTCCTGTTTTGCGCTATTGTAACTAGTATGGGTAGATGGTCCGATTCTATGCTTTTGATGGTTGTAAAGTCTTAATTATACTCTATTGTTTCGTCATTACACATGCATAGATCAATAGGGCTGCTTTCGTTACGCAAAATGTACGTGGGGTTGCCTTTCTGATCGAAGGGGCTTTTTCCGTTGGGAATTACTAGCTCGTGCGCCTTGATTATCTTTGTTAGGTGTTTACCTCTTTTGTTAATTAATATGTCTGTCGAATTCCTGATACGGTTAAAATTGTCTTGCGTACACTCTGTGTAGTTCTCAAAGTTGCCGGTTCTGCTATTACAATCTCCAATTAAGATGCATCTTTGTGTGTTAAGATTAGAGGTACCTCTAAAAAGGTTGTCAATTTCTTTGTCAAATTAAAATGATGGTGGTATATAAGCAAAGCAGATGAGTGTTGGTTTTTCTTGGCGCATAAACTCAATGGTTGGTTTTTTCCGGTTCTGGTGTACAAGATTACACAGGTTAGTGACGCTATTTTGCATTCCAACAATGAGTCCTCCGCTTTTTCTGCCTCGTTCTCGGACTGCAGGGGTCAAGATTATTGTGAAGTTATTAAAAATTCTATTTAAGTCGTCATTAGGTTTAGAAATCCAGGTTTCGGATAAAAAAAATATCAACGTTATTTTGTACAATTATATTTGCCTTGTCTTGTTTGTTTCTCAAAAGTCCATTTACATTCCAACATACATTTTCTAAATAAAGTTGAACTAAACCTTTAAAAACAAACAATGCAGATGTAGTAAATTGTTTTGAACATGCGATAAAAAAGGTCAAAATCCTGAAAAAATTTATTGTAATAAAAAACATACAATAAAAAAACAATACAATTAATATTTTTAAAACATATAATTACCTAGTACAAAACAGCAAATGAAACAAATGCGATGATTCAAGAACGATTTGCACGCCTAGTTCAACCCAAAATGTAAAAATCTATGACTTAAGAAACCTACAATTAGATAATGTTTTGATAGACCATAATAAAATATACGTACGTTTTAATTTAATAATTCAAAGCATACTAGTATTTAAATTATGCTAAATTAGGCAAGAAAGAATTAAGCTTGTGGATGATTATATTCATGAAATTATGGGATTCCGGCTCCACCCGATGGTGTACAATACACAGCCAACAGCTGGTTACGGTTACGGCTTTTTTTTAGAGTTTACGGTAAATCAATATTCGGTTGTCCTCAAAGATGTCCTGGTCAAATTTACATAGCACGAATAAAAAGATGTTTGAGCATATAAAACGCGAACTTCGGAGTTCAAAAGGGAATTGTGTTGACGCAGCTTGTAATACGCCTTGCAAATTAAGGTTGCAATTTGTACATTACTCCCCTGATATGACTATTCTGTAATGTAATAGCAACCCAGGTCAGTTGTAAATGCTCATCAATAAAAACTGTTAATTGAAGGCAGGAATTTATTATTATTTAAAATTATGATGAGTTCTCTTTCCAAACGTGTTAGGTCCACACTTTGCCCATTGGGTTTTAAGCCTTTGTCATTTAAACTCTTAATATGTAGATGCAATGCTACAATTTCGTACCATTAGATAGTACCAAAATAATGCAGTGTCAAAAATGATTGACTGAGGCACTGATTGTAGAACCTATCAAGAATGCCCTCTTGTGCCAAAAAACAAACTTCAACAACAGCACCAATAAATCTATTTGGTGGCGGCGACACATTTATATCCTTTTTACACTCAGCTACACAATACTATATCTCTTCAGTCTCGTAAGTGTGGTACATATATTCAAGTTAACATAGAGATTCACTCCGGTATTGCAAATATTTGTTATCTTCACACGACCTTTGTATGGCATGCATAACAGGTTCGCAAAGAATATATTAATATGTTGTTACTAGGCACAAATAGCAAGAAATACTTCAGTACCAATGTCTACATCGAGCAATTCGGTCGCATCAAAGTTGATTGAATTCAGTGATGATTTAAAAGGCACCGTATTAAAATAGCAACGCATTATTTTATTTTATTTTAAAAATTATTGCAGGATCATTCAACTTTTAAGTAAATGAAGTGATTACCAATCAAAATTGATACCTGGTGATCACACGACTCAATAAGTGAGGTTTTGTGAATTATGAACCATTAACACTACTTACCTAATAATAATAATTATTATTATTATTATTATTTATTCATTGAGTCGATTTGGCCGCAGCTTATACAACATTGATTATTTACATAAGTGACTGTACAAGGGTAATGGATCCTTGGTTGAATATAGTAATAAATGTTTGTTTGATTTTGTTATACTTATGAATGTTATTTCTTGATTTTCCGCATCTAAAAAGAGGGCATGTTAATTGTTGATTATCCTTACACAATAGGTAGTAGGCATTATTCAGAATGATTTTACAGAGCATAAGTAATATAAAAGTAATATAAAAGGTAGTACAGAGTATTTTCTTTTGTTATACAGTATTTGATGTGTAACTGATTCATTTACAGCCTAATAAAGGTGTATGGGGGGAGGGGTGTTTGGTAAGGTGGACAAGGTATGGTGGACCAGTCCGCTCCAATGCATGCGTAGTAGAAATCTAGAGTCCTTATGGCTGTATCCCAAAAGTTAAAGAGTAGCTTAAATCCCTTAGTATCGTGGTAATGGCAAAAAAATTTTTCCGTGAGGTTCTTCCTATTTATTACAACATTGCTTAGATTCCTAAAAAATTTAGTTCTTTGGGATTTGTAGTGTGAACAGTTAAGCATTACGTGAAAAACGTCTTCCTTATCTTTCCCACATAGGTCGCAGTCAGGTGTTTCTACTCGTTTCTATATTCTGTTCATTCCATTAAGGTTAGTGACCTTTACTCCAAGGACGATTCTTGGGAGGCCAGATCTCAAGTTTAGTATAAACGTCACCGTGTTCCACGATAAGTCCATTTCAAAGTACTCCGATCTGAGGGCGTGGGTCTTCAGACGGTCGTAGTGCCTTAGCATGCTGCAGCTCTGCATCCTCTGCACGTCCATGTTAATACAGCTGAGTCTGTATTTCTATAGCATTTCAGCTTTATGTTTCTTTAAATACCCACTATTCAGATTTTCAAGTGTTTCTTCCAGAGATGCACCAGCACAGATATTTTTCACTTGTAACACCCAGTTATACTTGGGATCAGTGGCTTTTAGCTGTATTACTTCTTCATAGAAATGTTTGACTATACTATTTTTGTCGGAGTTTAGAATCTTTTCCAAAAACGTCAATAATGCTTTGAATAACTGCAGTTTGATGTTTTGCGCTACTGTTTCAAGTCTGAGATAGTAGCCTAGTGTAGAGTTAGAAGTGCCCGTAAGTCTTCTTAGAAACATTTTTTGGAAAGTTTTCAGTTCCTTGCTGTAGCGCAATCCCCATACCGGTGCAGCAAACATCAGAATGGAACTGACAAATAATTTAAATAGTCTTACGTGTATATTGATGTCTTTTAGTTTAGCACGGTAGAAGAGATCAAATAACTTAGCTCGTGCCACTCTTGCTTTGCCAAAAAACTGTTCTTTTGCTTCATTGAAGATACCGTTGTGGGTGAAGGGTACGCCAAGATAGATGTACTGATTAACAATTTCCAGTGATTTGCTTTTCCATTTGAACCTAATTGAGTTGCTGATCTTGTTACCTTTGCGGAAAATCATGACCTTGGTTTTTGTCAGGTTGACAGTTAGATCGTTCTTTCTGAAAAAAATCGCTGAGCGTGTTTATTTGCCTCTGCAAGTTAAGTTCATTTGATGCAAGGAGAATGATGTCGTCTGCATAAAGAAGAATAAGTAACTCAATGGTGAACATTTGTATTCCTTTTATGTTGCTGGCTCGAAGTATTTTGGTGATTTTGCCAATAAATATTGTAAAAAGGGTTTGCGACAACGTGTCACCTTGTAGGACTCCTCCCATCACTTTAATCATATCTGTATATCCCTCCTTGCACCTAGCTTGCTAGCTTGATTATATAGTTTCTTAATTTTTAAAATAAAGCAATCACTTAATCCAGCTTCTTCAAGTCTAATCCACAGCTTGTTTCTTTTTATAGAGTCGAAGGCCTGCCTTAAGTCTACAAATAAGGCGAACAGTTTTCCTTTCTTTTTGAAAGCCGGTCTGTTAAGTTGCTTTAAAATGCATGTGTACAGTGCAAATATGTGGTCTGTGCAACCTCGCTCTTTTCTGTATGCTGCTTGGTTCGCCGAAATAACATCATTTGTGGAGCAGAAGAGTTCAATCTGTTCGACTTGATACCAGTAAATAGCTTAGTAATAGTGTTAATGAGGGCTATAGGCCTGTAGTTATTTGGTTGTTTGGAGTCGCCTTTTTTGTAGATTGGTGCAGTTATAATTTCAGCCCAGCATCTCGGAATCTGCTTGACTTTTGCAGTATGTAGTAGTAGGAGTAAGTAATCGTAACTCGTATGGTCTAATATTTTCCATACTTCATTAGGTATTCCGTCAGCTCTTTGGGATTTATTATTTGCAAAAGTGCTGATTGCTTTTAATAATTCTGCCATACATATTTCAGCGTCAAGTAGCGTAGGGTCTCATGCTGATGGTATGCTGCTTAATTCTTTTAATTCCATGACGTCAGGTTCTGTGTTTTCAAAGACAGTACAAAAGTAGGCGTCCCATTGCGGCTTGATAATTTCATTTAGTTTACAGCTATGCTTCTTGTCCCTTAGCATGTTTACTCCCTTTCAGTAGCTTGTTGAGTCTTTGCTTAAATGGATTTCTTTCTGTACAGTTTCAAAGAAAGCTTTCTTTTTGTCCGAAAAAAGTTTACAGTACTCTTTCTTGGCTTGTAGAAATATATCAAGGCTATCACTTGCTGGACCACAACGTAGTGTGTCTTTTCTGTACTTATGCAAGAGATAAAGGGCTTTTCGTTTAGCGGTGCAACACTCTTTGTCAAACCATTTTTAACCATAGTTTCTCCTTGTGCTTTTTGTCATTTGCGTAGTCATTTCAGCTTTTGTTGCTGCCTTGTAGATAAGATTTCTAAGAGTTTCGTAGTCGCAGTGGTTAAAGTCTAAATCTCTGCTGTTAACTTTTAGTTGCGATTGAAAGGCTATTGCTTGCTCCTTGCTCCATCTTATACGAGGTTCAACAGTTGCTGCAGTATCATTTAATTTCTGTCTTGACTGTGTTGTTTGGACAAGTCTTTGAAGATGATCTGATTCTAGGCACTCAATTACTAAAAAGTCCTCTATGTGTTTGCTCATTTTTTCGTTCCACAGGCATAGGTCTACCGTGCTTTTGCCGTTGTGTCAATTAAAAGTCGGTTTGCCATGTCGATCAGAGGGGCTTCTTCCGTTTAAAACTATTAAGTCATTTGCGTTTATTAGCTCAATATCTTTCCTTGTTTGTTTGTGTGTGCATCTACTGAGTTTCTGGTTCTGTTAAAATTCTAGGCAGGCTCTGAGTTGTTTTCAAAATTACTGATTCTGCTGTTGTAGTCACCCATTAGTATGCATCTTTGTCTCTTAAGTTGAGGAGTATCCTTGAAGAGGTTGTCAATGTGTTCGTCATATTAAGATGCCGGTGGAATTTAGGCAAAGCAGACAAGTGTGGGTTTCCCTTGGCATACGTAATCCACTAAGGTCTTGTATCGATCTTGATATACTGCTTTGCACGATGTAGCTACGTTGTTTCGTATGCCTACGATGAGTCCTCCACGCTCTCCTACTGCGGGGGTCATTGTGATGGTGTAGTTATTAAAAACCTTTTTCAAGTCGTAGATGATTTTAGGAATCCAAGTTTTGGATAGACAGAACATATCCTTGTCATTTTTAATTATAATATTTGTCTTGTCATATTTACATCTTGTGAGTCCGTTCACGTTCTAGTATAAAATTTTATGTACAGTTGGGATTGTTTGTGTTTGTTGTATGCGTATGGGCCTGCCGACGTCCTATAAGATAATCAAATTGCCTATTGCTCCGTTTATGCTCTTTTTTTGCTTTTGCCTAGCCTTTCGCTCTTCGTACTTTGCCTTTGCGACGGCGACAATAAGGTCAAGATTGATGTAGTGTGTCTCATCTTTTGCATCCTTTAACTTACTTTTTGCACTTAGCACACTGTTACGGTCGTGTTGAAAGCGGAAAGTTACCCAAATCTTGTCAATTGGAGTACCTCCTTTACTCTTCAGCCTTCTGACACCGTCCAAATTTACTGTACTGAGATCAAGAGGGCCATGAATGAAGTTGTTTATTTCATCAGTAAGTTTAGTAGGGATCTCCTTGTTTTAGACTTTAAATCCAGTAAATATGAGATTTAATCTTCTGGCGTTCAACTCTATTCTGATAAGTCTTTGCTCTAGTTCTTTGTTATTGGAGGGATCTTTGAATTTCTGCTCTAACTCCATTTTTTATGCTTTAAGCTCCTTGTTTTCCTCTTTCAGAATACCTATTTGTGCTAATAGCTGTGACATTGTGTTTGTGAGACCCGTTACGATGATACTGAGTCTCTTCTGGGTGTTATTTTCTGTGGCTGCTATCTTTTCTGATAGTTGTGCCGTAATGCCTAAATTTCCCTGCTGTATAGCTGCCAGTATGTCTGACATAGTCTTTTCGTCTTCAGGGTTTTGACTAAAATGTCTTTCCTTAGGATCGTTGATCTCTAGCAGGTCGTCCACTGTCGGGCTTTGTGACTTAGCCTTTTTAGATGCTGAGCTTTAGCTGCATCTATTGGGATGGTCATATCCGTCTGTGTGTCTGTCTGTCCGTCCGTCTGTTCTTTATGCTCTACAGGTCACAGTTTTTAATTGATGCTTGTCAAACCAATTTTAAATAGTCACAAAAGCGAGGGAAAAGTGCCCTATTGTTTTTGAGAGAGATCGAACTAATCAGTTTTTCACAATTAACAGTTGACTAAAGCAACTTTTTTAGCCATTTAAAAGCATTGGAGAAAAACGGGTGATTTGCCTTTGCACAAGTCAAATGCACCAGCTAAATTGACCAGACACGCACCAGTCGAAATTTCAATTTGCCGCTTTGTGCCAGCCAAATGCACCAGCTTAATGGTTTCGTTACAGGCGCCAGGTAATATGCACCAGCTAAATGCACCAGTCATCGGTACAAGCTACCCGCAGAAGTTTCCAGCAGAAGTTACCCGCACCTAGAAAGTATCCATAAGGGAGGGAGGTGTACTTGGGGTCACCCACAAAGACGTCCCAACAATCTTAACTACTTTTGCTAAAACCATAAAAAAACTTTAAATACTTGCACCCCA
This sequence comes from Dicyrtomina minuta, assembly GCA_949802685.1. NCBI lineage: Eukaryota > Metazoa > Arthropoda > Collembola > Symphypleona > Dicyrtomidae > Dicyrtomina > Dicyrtomina minuta. Next base: position 44,185,901 of record OX461809.1, on the reverse strand, counting down.
CCCACAAAGTATCCCCTTAGGGGAGAGGGTGTACTTGGGGTCACCCACAAATGACGTCCCTAAAATCTTTTTTTTTTTGCTAAAACCATTAAAAAACTTCAAATACTTGCATCTCCCACCCACTAAGTATCCCCTTAGAGGAAGAGTGTACTTGGGGTCTTTCACAAATGACGTCCCAAAAATCTTAATTTTCTTCCTAAAACCATTACAAACTTTAAATACTTGCACTCCCTACCCACAAAGTATCCCCTTAGGGGGGACGGTGTACTTGGGGTCACCCACAAATGACGTCCCTAAAATTTTTTTTTTTTTGCAAAACCATAAAAAAACTTTAAATACTTGCACCCCCCACCAACTAGGTATCCCCATAGGGCAGGGGGGTGTACTTAGGGTTACCCAAAAATGACGTCCCAAAAATCTCAACTGTTTTTGCTTAAACCATTAAAAAACATTAAATACTTGCACCCCCCACCCACTAAGTATCCCCTTAAGAAGCAGGGGTGTACTCAGGGTCACCCAAAAAATCTTAATTTCTTTGCTGAAACTATTAAAAAACTTTAAGTACTTGCACCCCCAACCCCACGCATTATCTCTTAAAGGGGGGGGGTGTTAAAAATTAAACAAGTAAGAATCTTAAAAATATAAATATTTCTTATGCCTAATGCTTTACTAACCGCAAACTAATTCTCCCCTACTCAACAAATCATCCCTTTAAGGTTCAGGCGGGGGAGGGGAATTTAGGGTCAATCGTAAAATACGTCCTAAAAATTCGATGCCTCGAAGCCAAGGTTTGAATGGAGCACGCGACACCTAGAGTCCTGTAAACAGCAATGGGTCAGTAATGGCCTGAGCTACGAAATGTTTGATACGAATCTGTGAGCGTGTCAGATATGTAACCCATAAGATACAGAGTCCCGTAAGCGAGTTAGCTTTGTTCCCCGTCGTTCCAACAGAAAGTCCTGCTACGTTTCGTGTCTTGCAAAAGAGCCGGCTGCTTTTTGTTTTGACGACGTTAAGGCTGGTAGGGGTTAGAAAATGGCGTTGCTTACCTTAAGAGTGGGTCACTTGACATACCACAGTAAGGGCATCCATTTAAGCAATGCTTAAAAAGGTGACAAGCAGGTGGGTAGGCTTATAATTTTGGTAAATTTAGGTGTCGTCATTTGTGTCCGTACCCAAAGCTGGTCGAGCATACGAACTTATTATTTTAGGTTCGCTATCCTGTATTTGAATCACACTCGGAAAAATCTATGCTTATCTGCATCGAGTACGACATGTCGGCAAAAACCAATTGCATAATACTATGATATATTCAACGTGGAATGAAAAACAGGTGGGACTCACGATTTTTTAACTTTATGCTGTAAACATACGTACGTTGATCGTAGAAGGAAAGGGACCGTTCATAAATAACGTCATTAAAAATTTCCATTTTAGAAAACCCACCCCAACCTTTTTTACTTTATGCTGTGAACATACAAACGAAGCTTATAGATAGTTGATGACCAACCATTAATGGCGTCATTTAAATTCTCAAATTTAAGAAACATACTTTAACTGAACGGCAGGCAGTTTGTAATTTTTAGTGTCCAGTAAATCTTATACATAAGTTATTTATAAATTAAATTTTAACTTCCAGGGTTACACAAGTTAGGAGCCATGCAAGGATGATCTAAAAATGACGTCATTTAATTATTTTGATTATAGGAATCTTTTCTGTCTTTAGTTCAAAAATCAAATTAATAGATATCCCTAACACCGTCTTTTTCTAGCATGCATACAGGGATCCTCCATAAATGACGGCATCACAAAATCACTATTTTAAGGATCCTTGTTAGTGCTAAATGCAAAATTTGGTATATTTATATCTTTAAAATCTACTTTTACCAGTATACACACAGGGATTGTCCAAAAATGACGTCGTCTAAACGTCATCATTTAAAAAAACACCCGTTATCAGTTCAAACATTATGTAAAATAGTATTTTTAGCATGGAATATTATTATTGTACATATTAGGATCGTCCAACAATTTCGTCACTAAAATATTGCACTTTAGAGGGTATAGAGTATATTTTATGTAAATAATGTGAAAAAATGCATCGATTGACTTAAGTCAATATTCGCAGTAAGCTCAGCATCTACTTCGGGCCCACGGTAGGCAAATCCGGCGCGAAGCGCCGGATTTTTCACTTCGTGACTGATTTTGCTGAAGGGTAATTTGCGTTTTTTGCTTTCATTAGCTGTGTCTATTGAACTGATTTTAGTGGAGGAGGGGGTTTTTCTGAGTTGATTACTGTCTTGGAAATTGTTTGGCATTTGATTTTTGGTAGACTGTCGGGTAATGTGGTAAGTAGTGAGGGTGTTTAGGCGTGCTTCGCATCAACCTTTGCTTCTTTTCCGTTGGGTCAGCTGCCGGGTAATGCGCTTATTCGTGAAAGTGCTTAGGTGTGCTTCGCATCAACCTTTGCTTCTTTTCTGTCAAGTTAATAATAATAATAATATTTCGTATCTAGGTAGAATCCCTAAGGATTTGAGATTTAATCTCTTGTAAGCCCAGTTTTCACTATTATTTCACTGGGACTCGAGGTTCCTCCACAATTTGAGGACTCGAGCCCTTTTTCTGGAGTACAAATTTCTATTCATCTCAAAGGTTCGAGTAGCTTGTTCTAGGATTAAATCTCATTCACTTAAAGTACCACTCAAGAAACACTGGAAATTTAAATCCAACTATGCCACCCAGTAAACCATAGAAACTCAGAAATATAGAACTCTAGAAAGTCCAGAGAAATAACATTTATACACAATCTCTCTAAGACCTGCAACGTACATATCACTGAGCCTTGCAGGATTATCAATCACAGGTCACCCATCCACTACTAACCGCCAGACCAACTTGTGCTGGTTAGTCAATACTTTATCTACATCCGTTATACATATATCTTACTGTAGTGTACGTGTAATTTGTATCCTCCTGTGGTGGCCGTTGTATCGAAGTCTCACTGTAGTATTTGTAGCATACAGGTATCACTTAAGTCTCCGTGTTAACAGTGTCCCACTGTACTAGTCCGTATTAAATCGCGTCCCACTGTATTTTGTAATTAATAAGAACTCAAGGCAACAGACCTACACAGTGACAGCATTAATGGCATCGCCTACAATAACTGTCATGCATAGGGCTTGTAGGGAGAAATCGTACAAGATTTTGGCGTGACCCGTATACTGAGAGATGACTCTTACTACATAAACTTAGAATTGATTTTAACACTAATATTTTATAACTAATAGTAATATAACAATAATAAAGAAAATCGTAGTTCAAAATTTTTTAATAAGAGTACTATATTTGGCTGTAGATTCCCTTCCAACTTCGGTTTGTATGCAGAGCCGTCTATCTTGAACTTTTAAATCCCGTTCTTTTTTTTCTTTTTCTGGTTGTTTTGCGGTTGTTCGTAATAATAATAATTTCTTAGTGTATGAATTTTTCAGTAAAACAAATAAATAAATGCTTCAGTTTTGATTTTAGTCAGTCTAATTAGTACGGTTGATTTCATAAAAAGTGATTTCTTATAGTTGTATTCTGTACTGTGGTGATAGGCTACACTTTGATAGAACACTTTTTGGTTTTGGTGTACTTTTTGTAGGGAGGAAGTGACTATTGTATTACTGTTAAGATGGTAAATTCCTCGAACGTTTAAAGTCACTTTAAATATTAAATATTTGATTTTTTCAATCTTCGATCAGATTCTGATAAACAAGGGTTTATATAATGTGATTATCTAAGCTATAAAGGTGTTTTGCGCTATTAATTCTTAATTTTGATCGGTTTTACAGTAAAATTTTCAGGAGCTCCACAGATTTTAATGCTAGTCCTTTGCCCGCCAAACCAAGGATCAACACCACTTAACTGCAGAACTTACAGAATTTGAATCATTATATTTTCTAGCCACAATTGTTACCTTTATTTATAATATTTTACTTTTGTTTTCAGCTGAAAGCAGATCTGAACTGTTTACCATTATCAGTTCCACAGTTCTTGCAAATAAAGCTATTCAGATTGGAACCTGCAACTTTAACAAAGGTGGATTACTGTTATGAATTTCCAACAATTAAAACAATTCAACAGAAGAACTTTAAGGAGTTTAATTCAGATCTTTTTATTCCACAATCACTTGTTATGAGCACAATACTTCACAGAGTAGCTATTCTATTCTTTGCTTTATTTGTTTTCAGCTGTTAGCAGATAAAAACTACTTAACGTTAACAGCAATCATTATCTGTTTTGGACCATTTAATCCGTATACAGTATTTTACGAGACATACTTTAACATGTTAAGCGTTTTGTAAACTTTTAAACGTCATCGAATATATACGAACATTTTGTTTTGTTGCAGGAATCCGAGCATGTCCAGTATTTTTTGATTTTTTCAAAATTAATGGCCTAGCTGCAAACGTAGATGCCACAAAATAATGCCAAAATTGCAATTTTGACAGGTACACATTAATGATGCTGTACGTGATTTTTAGAATTTATATAAATTCCTAGCTAAAAGTTTAAGCAACGTTAGGGTCTTAAAACTACTATGTGTCCCACTCCAATTATAAAGAATTGTTGCAAGCACCTTTAAATGTTCTAAGTGTCTGTATTTTGTGTTATTCACATATTTATCAACTTTGCAGAAATTTTCTTGCCCAATTGTTTTGATTTATATAAATAAATTTAACAAAATTTTAAAATTTTGTTTTAAATTGTTTAAAAAACGTTTCATAGTAGCAAAATTTACTGATTTTTCAATTTTCATAGTATTTGCAGGGTATTGCATGTTTTTATACTTTATTGTGTATTGTTTTAAGTGTATTGTTGACATGTAGAAGCAAAACACAATTTGTGTATGTATCAAATATTCAAGCCCAAATTAAAATTAAGTAACGCTCAAAATGGCTCGGATGCAAAACAAGTTACTTTTTGTCATTTAAAAAAGCAATGTGGCGTATGTCCAGTAGAAAAACCTTAGAACTTGGCTCAAACTGCATGCAGCTTAATAATTATTAGCATATAAAATAATAAACTTAAATTGTTTTTAATTTTCAGATTGCTGCGCTTTTTTCTAATTATTTCCAAGTTTACCTGTTTTTTACGCCGACATGCGTCAGATTATACAGACCTTGTTTTGAAAAACCAATTTCAGGCATATATCAATAAAATTAATTTATCAGCACCTGAAGTTCAATTTTAGTTTTTGGAAATTATGATTAAATGCAAAGAGCTGTTGGAATACTGTTTATACATAGATATGAGATATTTTTTGTTATTATTCATGAACCCAATGGGAACACTTGTCATTGTATGCCAACCTAAAGGGGCATTAAAAATTCAAACTGACAGTGAACTATTCTATACGATTGGTCATATAAATATTGATTCACTTATAGATTTCGATATTGAAGAATGTTTATTGACTAGTTCAGGATTATTACAAAAATTTCCAGAAGAGCACAGTAACCCACATGATCTGACTCTTAAAAATATAATGGTAGTAGTAGTCGATAATAAGGAGACATATTGTTCCCCTTTGTACTATACTCGGGTAATATAATGTACGAAACAACTGCTAAAGTAGAAGATATAAGTAATTTACAAATTCAGGATTTTATTGTTTATGCCTCGACTTCGGTAACTACGTTATGTGACTATTACTAACAGTATTATACAGGATACAGTATAGCCACAAATCCTACATTACAAGATTGTAATATGCGTAGACCAAAGAATTAGTAGATGCACAAAATTATTGTTACCGTTTTAAGGCGCTAAAATAAAATTTTCAAACTCTTCTCCTGTAAAGCAGAACAAGTGTTTTACTGCATACTCTTATAATTTGCATAGCTTTTGGTATTTTAATTCTTAACAGAAAGCTTTATATACTAATGATAGTTCAGGTTGTGACAGTTTAACCTATAAAAGCTTTGTAGCGTTTCAAAATAATTAACGTTCTTTAGCAGCGAAGCATTTTAAAGAACTTCATACAGCTGAAAATAATCAAGCTACATTTTTTGTAGATAATGTCACAAGTAGTCTACGTGCTTTTGCTAACTATACGTATAATAAAACAAGCTATTGCAATTTTATTGTTGAAACAGTGGTTAACTTCACTGATTTAAACTTTCGGTATTTACCCAACCGAACAGCACAGTCTTTGGAATCTTGCATGACTTGCCAGACGTGTACGTAAGGTAAATATATATACAACTACTTTTTAAACGAATAAAGTAACAATAAAGAAATATAAAAAGAAGCTACTACTGCACCCTCTAGAAAGCGCAGGCACAAAGAAAAGAATTATGCCAAACCCAATTTTCAGTAATAAATTCAATGACGGCTTTGTCGAGTAATGATAAATTTGTTTTAATAGGAAGAATATGTGGACCTTAGAAGTTTGTAAACAAGTATGTGTTGAATGAAAACTCTTTTGTTTATAAAAATCGTTAAGACCCCACAAACTATGCTTATTGCAGACTTAGGTAATTTAGAGTTACATTCTAAATCAAACAAATATAGTTCAAATAAAATATTTATTGGGGCGATAGGCAATAGACAATACGGCAGCAAGTCTTATGTTTTTCAGAACAACCAAAATGTTCAATATACGTCGCATACTAGAAGAAATATTATTCCTTATGGAACAGACTCCGTTATTCTTGCAGTGCTGCTTCTTAAAAAAGGCGCAGCTAGGCTGTAAAATACTTTTTAATTACGTAAAGATCCTTATACCCAAAGTTATTCACCACTTTTATTACCACAAGATATGAAACATTTAATTAAACTTGACGCTGTTGATATAATTGCGTACGCCTAAAACCCTAGGTATTCGAACCGTGACATTGTACCTCAATTATCAAATTAGCTACCGTTAACAATTTACATACTATGGGATTGGAATTAAAGAGGTGTTGCGTCTCAAAGTTATATAATTAGAAGGTGTGGAACTGAAAATAAATCGTTCTTACCGGAGTCGTTTAAAATTAGTATTCCTAGTCCTAATGCAGTTAACGATTGCAAAACTTTAGTAAACTTCTTATTAGATCAGAATTTAGGTAACATTGCGTCACTGGATTCACCTAATGCAAATGCAGCCAATTTAGGTGCAAGTAATTGCTTAACAAGTTAACAAGTTAATCCAATTTTACCTGTGTCACTAGAAGATTATACAAATGCAATTAAGGCAAAGAGAGCGAAATATAAATACGTTATGATGCAAATTTTAAAATTAATACCTTTAGCAGATAAATTAGAAAATTTGCCTGAAATTGATGAATATGAAAGAGATTGAAATCAAAAAATTAAAAGAAATCCACTTGAAAATGTTAAATTGTTTTGGCAATCAGATACTTATTAGGACAAAACATGGACAGAACATGTAAGACGCGAAATGTCGGATATAGTTGATCTCAAGCCTTTTAGTCAAAGAAACGTCAAAAGTTGGATTTAAATGCTTTAATGTAACGGTAACAGTAAATGGAGGTATAATTGTAAATTTTGTTCTAAATGTTTTGACACTAACAATAGATTTGATAAACGTGGGTCCATGAGACAGACACATATAATGCAAAATAATTGTGCGTTAGAAATTAAGCAAAGAGCTTTTGCAAAAAAATCTACAAAGATTCAGGATCATTTGTTTTCTAAAATTCATTTTCAGGCAATTGAATATTTACAAGAAAGCCATATCGGTATGTTTAAAGAGGACATTAACGGTTTAAAAATAGACAGGAATATTGTAACAACAATACAAGACGAGTACTTTCGTTCTACTAGTAACGTTTTTAGAATTAGTTTTTGTATAAAATACAATATTCCATGCAACGTTTATCCTAGTATGATCAATTTTTTAAGTTTTATGATTTAAATGTAGGCCACAAGCATAACGATGAGACACATTGTGGTTTAATAACACAAAAAATTAGAAAGGAAATGCATAAGCGCCTAGTAACACATCTTATTAAAATCAAAAAGCCATTTACAGTATTTATTGACGCAGGTTTTGTAGGACCAAAGCATGATTTTTTTACTATTTATGATTCGTACTTTAGGCATTTTGGAACCAGTGACACATTTGTACCTACATAATCAAATAGGAAATAAGTCAACAGAACAAGGAACATATGAAGCATTTCAACAGGCAATAGAAGCGGATGGAAGTGATTTTGTGTTAATTTTTAAAGCATATGCTGTTGGTCTCGCGTCTGATAAACCTTCTGTAAATCTTGGAATTTAAACTTTAATTGTGACTGGATTTAAATCTTACCTTCACAGTAAAATACTTGTTGAATTTAACCAGTTAAATATAACCAGTTAAATTTAACTTTAATCTTTCACTGTATAGGTCATAAAATCAGCTTAAATATAAAAATGTTGTCACTAGAAAAAATACAAATGCATTATACGTGCACAAATTAGAATCATTGTTAAAGCATTTGCATGATTCCTATTCAAGTACAAGTTACAGAAGGAACGCCAATTTGTTATAATTTATAGTTGCAAAAGAAAGCAAAGGCAATATTCCGTAACCAATTTAATAAATTCAACTTAAGCAAATATTTAAAGTCCGCTGGGCAACTTTGGAATCAAAAGTTTTAAAGACATTCTTTCTAATTTACGAGTATGTAAGGCAAGATCTCTGGAAAATAATTCAAAACAAAAAAGAGCCAGCTGCTGCGATTCCAAAAGCTTCAGAGCTTGTAGAATACTTAGTCGATTGAACTTGCTTACAAAAGTTGCCTCTGCTGTATGATGTCACTCTTCTTTTCAGCAAAATTTTGCTAGATTCACAAAAAAATACAAAGTTGTCATATGATTTATTAATTTCATTACTAAATTGCGTGACACTTTGACGCACCTAAATACCAATAATATTAACATTCACCACCAAACGTTTTAAGGGATGTTTTTTGTAAATCTAGTCCACAAGGCACATGTACTGACGCGTTTTTTAAATCATCATCGAGAGTTTTATACGAGTAAAAAATAAGGTACAATGTTATGCATCCTAGAACGCCTACGTAGGAATATTTTAGAAACGGCTCGTTTAATGATCTAATTGCAGAGCTTGACAAATAATCTGACCTAAAATTATACTCAGTGTATGATATCTTGGACCCCTGAAACCTCCTTGTTCTTTATATCAAAGCAAAAACGGAATACCTCAAAATCAATTAGGCATTAGGAAATATATTCTTGCTAAATTAATTGATATTGCAAAGAGTTTTAGAGTTTAGAATACTGGCAATGAAATAAAAATTTCATTGAATAAGTTACTTTACTCGATCATTTGCTTGCCAGCCTATGAAATAGTTAAGCCTAATGAACCATCATTGTTTTGAAAAACAATGTAATCTGTTTATCCTCTCGATTGAAACGAAATTAGTAAACAAGTGGTTGAAGGCACGTCATTATTATCCGTCTCAATAGCTATAGTTAAAAGTGCGTTTTTCATAGCTGAACACATAATTAAGGACAAACGACGTAGTATATTAGGACCTAAATCTATTGATTCTATGCTTCGCGTACAAGTCAATGCTTGAGTTCATTAGTCGGATTGTAACCCGGTTGAATATGTAAAAGGTTGGCTGACTTCTCATTTGAGAACTGACCACAAGACACATGTGAATCCAAGTGAAAGGTATGCAAAAGCTCCAAATGAGGAAACGTTACATCAATTTAAGCCTTCACCATTTTTTAATGTTTGGATAACCTCATTTGATAAGGAGGTGACTTTTGTTTGCCTTAGGTCATTTAATATATTGTCTTAAAAGCTTAGCACATTTCTCAATGTTACAATTTACATACTGTTTTATATTTAAACAGACAAGATTTTTAAAAGTTGTAACTGATTTTCAGTATTTTAGTTAAATAAATTATTAAAATAAAGCTCACGCGTTTAAAAAAATAACAATTTATATAATAAGATACTAAATATATTGCGGTATACATATAAAATTATTAAACTAAAGATTGATAGGTACGGGTCAAGCAACAATATGCTTTCTAACTTAGCTGCCTGTAGCATATTTTAAAAAAACAGTTAATAATAAAATTTTGAGTTTGGTTCTTACATTTAAATAAATATTTTTTTAAACTGTTTATTTAAACGAGTGAAACATCATTCAAAAGCTGTTAAAAATGAGAAATTTATAATTTTTGTTTTTAATACACGCCGATACAAACGTTTTCAAGGCGACTTTAAAAAAATGAGTTTCTAGTGAGAAATAAAACAAAACATCTTCAATCACGGCTACAACATGATGTAAATTCGATTTTAATCAATTGCAAGGGTATAGCAATTGTTTCAAGCATTTCAAAAGGGTAATAAATTATGTAAATATGTAAGTATAGAAGTTTTACTATCCCTTCGTTAATTGAAGCTCTTATTCATAAATACTAGATATCTACTATAATTAATTAACTACTCTTTCTGAATGCAATTAATGAATGTCGCGTAAACCTCTCTTTTTAGATGCTGAGCAAGCCTCTATTGTGATGGCCATGTCCGTCTGTCTGTCTGTCTGTCTGTTGGCCGTACACTACAGGTCACAGCTTCCGAACTATGACCTTCAATTTTTTTAAAACGATCACAAATGCGCGCGCGCAGGTCTGTATTGTTTTTTCAATTTGATCGGACTGTCCATTTCTTCACAATTAACAGTTAACTGGACCCATGTCAAAACCCAGCAAAGTGAACTTTCCAAAAAAGCGAATCATGCGTGTAAACAAATAGAGAATTCATGTACATACCACGTAATTTTAAAGATCTGCGCGGCGAATACAAGTATATCTTATAGTACAGACCCAGACCCAGCCAACCTCAGCTACAGTATTCAATGGCAATGACATGTAGTCTGATTGTCTGATGCAGGGGTGACGCGCAAATGACGTCATATGAAAATTTCTTTTAGACACCCCACCCAGCTGCTATCGCATTCACATTAGGTAAGCAGGCTATGGGTGACGCGCAAATGACGTCACGTAAAAATTTCTTTTAAACACCCCACCCATCTGCTTTCGCATTCAAATTGGGTAAGCAGGCTAGGGTTGACGCGCGAATGACGTCACGTGAAAATTTCTTTTAAACACCCCCACCCAGCTGCTGTCGCATTCATATTAGGTAAGCAGGGTAGGGGTAACGCGCAAATGACGTTAGGCGAAAATTTCTTTTAAACATCCCCACCCAGCTGCTGTCGCATTCACATTAGGTAAGCAGGTTAGAAGTGACGCGCAAATGACGTCACGTGAAAATTTCTTTTAGACACCCCCACCCAGCTGCTATCGCATTAACATTAGGTAAGCAGACTAGGGGTGACGCGCAAATGACGTCACGTGAAAATTTCTTTCAGACAGCCCCACTCAGCTTCTATCGCATTCACATAAGGTAAGCAGGTTAAGGGTGACGCGCAAATAATGTCACGTGAAAATTTCTTCTACATGTCACGGACTGACCTATATGTGTTATAGATGTTCAGAGATCGTCCATAATAACGTCCTTCAAAAAACATAGTTTCTAATATCCCAAGTCTCAACTTTAAATTTGTTTCCATCTTATTTTAACTACATGTCACGTACTTACCTATATGCCTAACAGATATTCAGGGATTGTCCATAATGACGTTATTTGTGAATGGTGCAATTTATAGAAAAATTTCAGCTATATTAAACTACATGCTACGAACATTTGTATATGTCTTATTGATTGTAGGGGAGCTTCCACAAATCTTGTATTATCTTTTAGCGTAACATAAATTGTCTTGCGCCTTTGTTGAAGCTCAGCATCTACTTCGGGCCAGCCCACGGTCGACAAATCCGGCGCGAAGCGCTGGATTTTTTTCTTATGCAGTAGGTATATTAAGATACGTAGCAATTCATAACACTTAAATAAAAAATTGTTATAAAATATGCTGTCCAAAATAATGTTATACTATTTTCAGTGTGGTTTAAATAGACTCTGTGACCATTCCGCGTTATGTATGACTAAATATGATGTTTCTTGAATAAAATCCAATATAATATGAATAAATATAAGGTAGTGATGACCTAATGCCGCACGCTCTATTTTAGTTGTGCATATCCTTATAATTTGAGATTTGATATGATTTTTACTTTGGATGGCGTATGGTTATGTGATAGTAAAGTGTGAATGGTAATAAAGTAATGAGCGATAAGTATTTAAATTGAATTAAACAATAACGTGAGTTTAATGCTTTTAAGCTGAAAGAATATAACGAAAGTGTTTTTCTAAAAGAACAGAAGGTTTAAAGCTAGTTAGTCAGTTTTTGAAGTAATATTGATTTTACATATTTAGATTCGGCTGTTGAAATCAGTTCCGTTTCCTGCGAGCATCATTGGATTATTTTTACATTACAATAATTAATTAGGAATCTCTTTCCTTTCGACCTGGTTTATTAAATAGCAAGTCGCACGTATTGCACATATTATTCTTTCCAACAATAATTTAGGCATCTTAACAATTTACAACTCAATTCAAGTTTTACATAGAGTGAGAGTGCGTAATGGTGGCCATGCTCTAATTGTGGCCACCCGCTATATTTGACGCGCCTGTAGCAACATAGAAAATTCATCTCAATGCGAATGCATACAGAGATACTGGTGTGTACTACTTGCATTAAAATTTAAGGCGTCAAAATCAAATCATTGTTGCCAAACAAAATTGACAAAGGTTGTCCCCCCGACTTTCTGATTTTTCATGTTTAAAGTAGCCTAGTTCAAATTTAATTCGAAATCTACGGCAGTCGCTTTTCAGTTGCAACTTTTTATGAGTAACGAGCAACTAATATTAGTAAGTAATCTACGACATTAGATTGAAATTTTATTTTTCGAGATAGCAGAAAAATTTGAAAAATTAAAATCCCCCATTTTTCATTGAAGTGCTATAATTGTGGCCACTGCAGATGCCTAAATGTTGCTGGGTCTAAACTTATTATATAAAACAGTTTCTTCCATCAAATATGTGGATATGAGGATTAAAAAGAAACAAAATATGTGGGTTAAATTCTCATCGTTCCCGAGCGATTCCTGGTGATTTGAGGTGTTTTCGAAGGGGACAATCATTCCAAGTTGTTAAGCATTGTAGCAAATGGAAAGATTCCACGACCCACCACCCATAATGCAAATAATAACATTTACCGAATCCAGGATTGTATAAGAAGGAAACTGGTAATTTTGACGTATTAAACAATCAAAATAGTATGCGTGTTAGCTAGAACGATAAACGGATGTAAACATTTGGTAAATGAGAATTTTGCAAGAATCTCCATATGATCGACAGCTTAAGCATGAGAAAAGCTGTAAGCAGATATGCTGGTTGCTGCCCATGGATGCAAGTTGTGCAAATTTCTTTAAAAATGATCAGCTACTACTGCATTAACTTAATGAGTGCTTAATTTGCATTGAAACACATAAATTTAAGGATGGCCACAATTAGGACTCACCCGGCCACAAATACAGCACTTCAAAGAACTTTCAAAAATCCTGACTTTTTGAGCATATCTTGTTGTATCTTGAAATCATTATGATTTGTGTTCACGATTATTTTTACCCCCACTAAGCGAGATTCAGCTAACGTTTCAGCTCATGAAGTTTTGCTCTGCGAACTGTGGCTCACACGTTATGATTTTTGAAAGTTTAACTTTTATGAACTCGGCCACAATTAGGCACTCTCACCCTATGTATGTATGTATGTATCTTTGGGGTCTTGAGTACCATTATTGTAACAGCACCAAGGTAGCGCAGGCCATTGCTGACCCATTGCTGTCCCTATTTAAGACTTAACCTAATAATTAATTTAGCCCCTGTCGAATCGACCTGTAGCAATAATGTATGCTAACACGTCTCTTCTAGGGGCTTCAGTGATTATTTCATGCGAATCTATGCTGGGACCGAAGAACCAGTTCAAACTTTGCATGCGATGATACATATAAATGCGACACCTTACCAGATAGTGTAGTACCGTTTCGTTTTCCTCGCCACACTCTAGGCATAGTGGGGAATTGACAACGCCCATACAGTGAAGGTGCTTTTGTAGCGGGCAGTGTCCTGAGTATATGTACGTCAGTAACTGCTTGCCCGCCTCCGTAGTGACACAAGCGAGTTAGATCCCGTTATGTAACTTGGCTTTACAGAAAGGAGTTTTGCAAGTTTGCAGTCTTTCTTTTCATCCAACCTGCGCAGATGCATCGTACGCTGCCACTTACGAATTTCGTTGTGCTTAACGCTATTTGATATGGGAAGTATTGGTTTGGGTCCAATTGAGACCCTGGTACCTCCTTCCAACTCCATGTGCGCACTACGAGCTAGCTGATCGGCAATCTCGTTGCCCTCAAAGCCCATGTGAGCAGGTATCCAAATGAGTTTGACCTCATTCATGGTCGACAGCTCCGTCAAGTCATTACAACAGTCCTTGAGGAGCTTTGAGTCTGTACTCAGTTTAGTCAGAGATCTCAAGGCGCTCTGACTGTCGCTGAAGATAGTGATGGACTTATTGATATAGCCCCGTGCTATCAGTGACTTGGCTGCTAGTGATATTGCTACCACTTCAGATTGGTAGACAGTGGCGTATTTGCCTAGTGATTGGGAGATTTCACAGATCACACTTACGTTCTCTGTGTCTGCCCGATCTTCTATATGGCAGCCACATCCCGAGCTGTCTCCATCCTTGGAGCCATCAGTGAAGCAAACAATGCCTGTGACTTGCACTAAAAGATCATGCTTCCAGTGTGCTTTGTTTTGTATCTGCACTGTAGAGGTACTGCCAATTTCATGTATGACATCATTATCAGAGGGCATTTGAAGTACTGGTATATTTTTAGCCCAGCTATTACTTAACTTAACGTGATTTCTGATGCTGTGACTTAGTGTGTCGTTCCGCCAATGGCTTTGATCAATAAGCCTTTGCCTGGTCCTTAAGACTAGACCCATGAGATGTATATCTATGGGTAGCAGCCCAGTAAGGCATTCCATTGTAACCGTTGGCGTAGATTTCATAGCGCTGGTTATACAAAGACAAGCAAGCCTCTGTATTTTTTCAAAGTGCTTTCATTATATCTACTTTCATTATATGAACCACGTTTTAAAACCTTACTTTTAAAATGAACCTACAGAAAAAATAGTGCAGCACTTTTTGTTAAGAGCCATGCACCAGCCTATGACTGCATACTCAAACTTAGGTCTTACTACGAGGGTATATACCCATCTAGCAATTTTAGGCGTGAAGCCCCAGGTCTTACCAACAGCCCTGCGGCAGCGCCCCATTGCCGTCGATGCCCTAAGTTTGAGGCTTATGCAATGCTTGGTCCATAGAAGTTTGCTATCAATAAGCAGCCCTAAGTACCCTACTGAATCATTGCGTTGAAAAACTGCCCCGTTGAGCTTAATAGGTTTCAGTTTAACTGCCCTTTTATGCCCAAAAAGTACCAAATCCGTTTTATTGGGAATCGCATTTAGTCCCTTTGATGGGCACCAGTTTTCAATAAGCTTGACGCTCTTTTAAATTCTGTCCGCCACAACGTTAGTATCAATGCCACTCTGTAGTACGCATCCATCGTCCGCAAATGCTTGTGATAGTGCGGATGATACGTTTTTGAGTTTAACTAGCAATTCGTCCATTACCAGGTTCCAGAGCAGTGGCGACAATACGCCCCACTGCGGGCAGCCCTTAGTAATGTTTTTAAAAATGGAAATTCCACTTACGGATGCATTTGCAGTTCTTTGACCAAGCATGAACTTTATCCAACGTATCATAGTTGGATTGACGTTAAATTTGGTAATTGCCTGGGTGATTGCATTGTGAAAGAGGTTGTTAAATGCACCCTTAATGTCAATAAATACACCCAGTACTATTTTCTTATTTTAAAGGGCTTTTTTGATGTACGAAACTAGCCTGTTAATAGCCGCTTCAGTTGATGAGTATTTTAAATAGGCAAACTGATTATTAGCTCTCAAGTGTTGTACCAGCTGTAGACTTCTGAGATTTCTATATATCAGTCTCTCCATAGTCTTTAGCATAAATAAATTTAGTTGAATCGGTCTCCATGCTGAGTGCATTTTAAAGTCCGATTGGCCGGGTTTTGGAAGAAAGATAACTCCCGCTTGAATTCATATACTTGGAATATATCCCGTCGCAAGTATTGCTTTAAATAATTCCGGCATATGATTTGAGATTGCACTCATACCCTTCTGCAGTAGCGCAGGGGCTATACCGTCAGGCCCAGGTGCTTTGTAAGGGCTAAAGCTAAAAACTGCTGCCCATAGCTTTGGTAAAGTGACAACGTCCTCTACGAGGTTTATATCACTCACTGTGTGATCCACGTCTGCTGTGTTACTAACTGGGTCATCTGGAAAGTGGCAATCTACTAGAGTCTGCAGTGCAGTCTTCGAGTCCAGGATTCTGGTGCCTAACACCGGGTCTTTAATAATCCATAGCTCCTTTCTTGTTTCATCTAATAGTACCTTGTGTAAGCGGACAGCCGCAGGTAGGGTTGACACGTCACTGCATTAATTCTGCCATGAGTTTCTTTTCTCCCTACAGATTGTCTTTTTGAAAGCTCTTAGAGCAGCTGTGTAGTTTGACCTGTTTATGTCATTTTTCCCAAGCTTATTACCACGGTAGGCTTGCCTTGCCTTTTTGCGCAAGGTGCTTAGCTCCTTGTTCCACCATGACACTGCTTTACGCCCAGGATATGTTCGCTTCATAGAACATGATTTTTCATGATTTTGTGATAGCATTATTAATTTCAAATGCCCTTTGTTTAATTGCCTTGCATTTGTACTCTAGTCCTGGTACTATTAAAGCCAGTTGGTCACTCAGCTCCAAACTGTAGTAGTCCCAGTCTCTTTTGCGAATGTTTCTGCTGAATTTAGGTTGCGGTCGCTCAGCACTGACCATAAATGTAATGTATTTATGATCGGAGAGCGACTTTTTTTTGCTTAACTCCCAGTCTCTAATTCAGGGTTCCTCAGTACGTTATACGCGTGTGACATGTCACACGCGGCGGCAATTTTAGAAGCACGCGGAGCATTGTCATCAAATTTAAAAATAATTGTATTTTTAGACAATATTGAAGTTTTTGTTTGAAAATTTTTATTAATTTTGAAGCTTCGTTTTAAAATTTGTAGTTGTAGTACAATAAAGTAAGCACTGTAAGCTAGGCTTCACTAGATTCTTTACTTCCAGAGTTTTAACCAAGGATGATACTATTGAGAACTTGGTGAATAGCGCCAGCACATTTGTTTTTAATTCAGAACGAACGTACCGTAGTCAAGTTTTCCGGATTCACACGTTGCCAAACGTAAATTGCATGTATCAGCATTTGCCTATGTGTTCACAGCACAATGTACATCCCGATTGACCACGTTGTTTCCGAATTCGGAGCTGACTAAAAGCCATGCTGGCTCTCCATCTCATAGAATTTAATATCAGTCGTCGGTATTTCAGAAACAGTAGTAAAATGTTTTGATTACCTATTTTTAAGTGCATACTACAGTCAAAAATACTTATGATGAGTTCTGAATTAGAATCAAAAAGATAGAGAACATATAATTTCTATTCCGAGTGGGAAGAATCCTACTATTTTACATTAGTTAAAGACAAGTGCGTTTGTCTGATTTGTAAATTGTCAGTAAGTTTAAGAAAAGCCTCCTGTGAGCGACATTATAATGCAGTGCATAAATCATACGATCAACATTATCCGATTAATTCATCTCTTTGTAAAAACCAAGTGTTAAAATTGAAATCAAATCTAACAACCCAACAGTCTTATTTTACAAAACTGAAGTCTCACGTCGCTACAATAGCATCACTTCAAGTTTGTAATGTAATTGCCATAAGAAAAAAAATCTTTTGAGGATAATGAATTAAATAAGGAAAGTTTTGTCGTTGCTGCAAGGACTCTTGTTGCATCCAGTAGTAACAAAGACAAAATAATTGCAGCCGTAAAGGACGTTTAACTCTCAGGTCCCACAGTTACAAAGAGGTTTAATAAAATAATATTATTCTCAAATCAAAAAAATAAGAAAATAACTTTTGGTCAATAGTAAGTAAACAGCAGTTTCCTTTGTTAGTTACTGTTGCCTCTTGTGTCATGTCATTTTTTGAATTAACGTAATTGTGTGAGTCTTTTTTTTCTGATATGAAGTTTATTAAAAATAAACATCGCAATAAACTTACGGATGGACACTTTGACAATTGTATGAGATTAGCAATAACTAGCTATACTCCTGACCACGACAAAATTGCAGATGTAATGCAGTGCCGAGCATCAAACTAAAATTAAACGTAAGATTTTTTATTTTTTTATTTTTTAGGAAGTATACTAAATTGGCAAAAACCGCGGATTTTTTATAACTAAAATTACAGGTCACACGCGACTTATTTTTAAAAATTGAAATCGCACGCGTTAAAAAATTAGTGAGGACCGCTGCTCTAATTGATACCCAGGCCTTTTCATTCGCAAGTGTGATGTCTAGCACTTTCCTACGCGTTTTGGTTACAAACGTGGGAGTAATACCCCTATTTGTCACATCGATGTTGTTAAGCATCATGTACTCAAATAGTAGTTCACCCCTAATGTATGTGTATGTGCTACCCCAGTATATGTGGTGTGCATTGCAGTCTGCTCCCACAACTAAAGGAATATTGTTTAAGTTGCAATGCTCTATAAGCTTTATGAGTGCCTGCGGTGGACATTGAGCATCGTGTGCCATGTATGCCGAAGCAAATATTATTACTTGGTTACGCCATTTAGTAGATATTGCTACTAGATCCCTTTCAGAGAATTGAGCTAGCAACTCTGCGTGGACATTATTTGTCACAAGGATGTATGCACGTGGCAGTGTAGTATCATTTGTGGTGTTACTGTCTGCATATATGCGGTCCTGTTTACCTAGACCTCTAATTGCTGACTTAAAGTAGTATGGCTCTTGTATTAGAGCTATGAATAAATGAGAGGCTTTTGAGGCATGGTTAGGATTTTTTTTGGTTTTTGTAGCATCACTCCGTCGCGCCATCTGCATAGAGCTGCAGCAGCGTCTTTGGAGTGATGCAAATTAATTTAGGTCACATCTACAAAGGGTGTCGATTGTGGTGCCCCCCTTGACTGAAGTGAGCCCCCATGCCGTAGCCTAGTTACTGTTATGTGCTACTTCAGTATTAATTAACCTGCCTACCCCTGAAATTGTTTTTGATCTACGCGTTATTGTACTAGGTCCGCCACTGAGGCCTCCTTGTACTGATGATATGATCCTAAACCCATTTTGTGTGTTTGCTACTACAAGTTCGCTACTAACGCAACCTGCGAATCCATAAAATATATTAAGTGGCCCTCTGTCTGGAGCCGTTTTGACAGGCTTAATCCCGAGCCCATCAGTTGCATCGTCAACAGAGTTTAATATTTCTTTTGCGTTGTTTTCATTTTTCATCTCGCAATAAATTTTCAATTTCCATGGATTTTTGTCTATCACTATCGGTTTGACTATTGAAAAAGGCATTACTGTCCTCTTTCATCCTAAGTTCCGAATCAGTAGACAATTCCTCCAGATTTGTGGCAAAATAAATGTCTGGTACTGGTGCTACTTGAGCATGAAATGAATAATTGCTAGTGTTAAATGAAAATAGGTTTGTATCCAGGTTCATATAGCTAGCCTACAGCCGGGCCCAACCCTGATTTTTTTTTGACAAGAAATGCATTATTTTTTACCTGTGTCCATGATTACTTCAACTTATATTGTACAATTTGGTATAAATAAGATATAGTAATCACTTTTTTTACTTTTTAAAGCGGTTGAACAAGAAAAGCTGAAATGTTTTCCAAATTTGAACTCAGACTATTCACAGATTCTAACTTTACGAATCTCGCGCCAGAGCCCAACCTCACCCTACACAAGTATTCTGTAATAAATAATTCACATCCAATTCTTTCATAATTACATCCGTTCTATTTTACATCAAGTTTACTTAGCAAATAACATCACGTAATCTTAAGCAATACTCTGCTGAGATTCTCTCCTAATGAATTAACTCTAAAATGCATCACGCAATATATTTAATAAATTATTATATTGTAAAGCTCCCAATAGTCGCTGTACTTAAAAATATTTTTATTGTACCAAAAACGAATACATAAGCAATTTGAGAGTAAAAAAAAGTGTTAAGTGTCTATTGTGTCTAAACATTACCAATTCAATGTTCATGGTCTAAAATTGATGATTACTAATTGTCAGTTTCTATCGGCGATACGTCGAGTGTCAAATTCACGAATTATTTGTACAATTTACTTTTTGCATAACAAAACGTGAGGTAATATGATTTGCCCTGTGGACCCATGTCTAGTTTAAAATAAATAACTTTAAGTATAATTTAAGAAATTAATTTTTCCCGCTGTCGGCTAACTTGTAGGCAAATGTTGTCAGCAAACTAAAAGGTTTGGCCGACACTCGTCGGCTATCTTGTAGCGACAATTAGCGGCTGTCGGCTAACTTAAAGCTTTCAGAACTAAATACAATTAGGGTAGGGTCAGGTAACTGTGGTAGGTCCAAAAACTGTGGTAGCGACAGTTATCACCGGGAAAACATCAGAATTGACAGTAAAAGAATACCTTGCATCGAAGAACAGGGTTCGCTCTTCTATGCAAGAAATTTCTGTACTGCCAGTTCTGATGTTTTCCTGGTGAAAACTGTCGCTACCACAGTTATCGGACCTACCATAGTTACCCTAGCCTACCCTACTCACCAACAGTGCAGAGTCATTGCCTGAAAAGCGTTTCGTCTTGACTTGGATACGAGTCAGTTTAGCCGACATATCAATGCAGTCTATTTATTGGTGGGGTGGGAGACTAAATGCAAAATGATGGGTAAATGCTGATAAAACCCCTACGTTTGCCATAATCACCACAGAGCAGTGTTAGGGTTGGCAGAGAAGAAATTACCGACGCCCACCACCATAAACCTGCCGAAACACACTGCAGTGCCCAGCACTGCCGACGACAACACCACCCAAATACCATGTCCAATATTTCCTGCATCTTTCAGTCTTCCCTTCATAATTCATGCACATACTTGCTGCATTCTGTTATCCCGTGTTTAATGCTCCCTGATGGAGCCTCCCTACCTTGTTTCAACTCGAAAATCTTTGTGTTGTCCGGCCAGTGGCGAGGTTGAAGTGATGTTGAGCCGATGAAATTTAATTTAAATTGAAACATGTTAAATCCATGCACAGTTCATAGTTAGCGTCTGTCCAATCGCAATTTACCGACATTACTTTCCAGTTAATTTAATTCGTCCATCTGTGATATCATCGTTTTGAAACCAAGTTTAAAGTTATAAGTGACGCAAAAGTTAATCGGAATTGGAATTCGTAGAAACGTAAGTATAAAGCAGTGCACTGATGCTTTGAATTTTTATTGCATTTGGCAGGTTTTGAGAATCACAATTTGATATTATATATTACAATTTTATTTAAATATATTGTTGCATTGATATATGCAATTACAACACAATTAAAATTTGGTATTCAGGAAGGTAATGCATGTCAGGCAACACATAATAGCGCTTTCAAATATCACTTTAAGTATCCTGCTGGCTCTAATTGAAGAGTTTTTGGCGAGGCGGGATCAGTCCATTTTTTTCAACAATAAGATTATTTGTGCTATTTGTTCTATTCAACTAGATACGTTACTGAAATGTATTGTAAAGGTCAAAGTTCAACCAAACCAATTTTTAAAAATAGCCCAAGTTTCGTTTTTTGGCCAAACAGGATAAGTCCATTAAATTATTTTGTGCAAAATGGGATAATTCCACCTAAAACATGTATTTGTGATTTAAAGGTTTTCCAGTGTTGTTGTAGTTTGCACAAGACAGGTTAGCAGTCAGGAGTTAAGCTGTATATTAACTGCTCCGAGCAGTTAATCTACCTCTCACTGGAGGATGTTAATTTACTGCTCTGAGCAGTTTATTTACCGTTCAGAGCTGTAGATTTACTGCTTAAGTCGAATAATTGTGTTTCTTTGATCAGTGATGGTCAGATTGGGAACTAATGACTAACTTGGCATTAGTAAGTAATTATTAACTTATCTTTAATATCTGATGGCCCAAAATCGGTTAGAAATGCGCATGGGAAGTTGGAAAACGGTGCAATATACAGATATATAGTTTCAACCAAAAAACCTAATCGTCGATCGTATTTTTAAACAATCGAATCAACGTTGAACTTCAATCCTAAGGTTGCGTGAGCATAGTTAGGCGATATTTTTCCAAGCCGACGACGGCAGGAAAAGTAGTTATATTTTCCTGTCTTACTAGGGATGTGGTGCTGGCGCCCCCAAAATCCTCCAGCCTGCCAATGACAAAATTCATAGACGTAAAACCACTGGGGGTAGTCAGAATTATTTGCCTAAACAATTATCTGGAAATTAAGTTTTTCCAACTAAACGCGGAAGTACAGTCAACGCGTTTTTTATTTTATTTTTAGTCAACGTTAATAACATAATTTGAGCAAATATTTTCTGTACAATTTGTGATCCAGAATTTGTTACCTCGCGTCGGCTCAAGATCATTTATCTCCATTAAGCTTTCTATTTATATATTGGGGTTCTTTCATAGCTCATGCCTAACTTCAATAAACCGTCAACCGTTCTCCTTTTCGATAATTCGTGGCCCATTCAGAAAAATACACCAATCTCATGCCAATTGAAAAAAATTAATTTCTTGAAAGCATATTTATATTTTTCATACATATTGAGTTCAACTGATTCACATTTATTACTATCAATTGTGAACATCACAAATCATATTGAAAACAAAGTAGGAAAATTTAGATTTTTTCAACTCGAATCGATTTTGAAACTTCAAGCTTCAATTCTATTTTCAAAAATTTAACTCGATAAAACACCAACTTTGATTTCACATTATATTTCTGTTTCACAAAAAATAACTCTCCTGACGAACACAAGTGAATATCATAACTTAAAAATAAATTATAACTGATTAATGGGGCCTGAGCTGTCGAAGTTGGGTATGAGTTGGCATTCGATTTTACGCCGCCCGTCGCCAGAACTATAGTTCAGAATTTGCACTGTTTATCACCGTCCCAGGCGTCATGCCAGTTCACAGTTGATTTTTCCGGATTGCTACTGTAGAATCAAGCTGGCCATCACTTGCTAAAGATGAGTTGGCCATCACTTACTTAATCCAAGTTGGCCATCATTTAGCTACTACAGTAACTAACACTGGCTATCACTTATCGAAGAACAGCTACCTATAACCATATACCATTATGGCAGCCTTACTATATGAAATTTATTTATTTTAATTCTCTGCAAGCCCTGGCACGTTTCCCCAAAATTAAAAAAAAAATTCCTGATTTTGATTTTTAAAATTTCCTGGTATTTCCTGATTTTCTACTCAAAATTTCCTGCTTTTTCCTGTTTTTTAGGTCTAATTTTCCAGATTTTTCCTGGTTTGTAAACCCAATTTTCCTGCTTTTTTCCGGATTTAAAAATAATTTTTAAACTAGGATAATTTTTTGAAAGCCCATATTTATACTTTAGGAATGTAGCATTGTTTCAAAACGCTTGAATGAAATACTTTATTGCATTTTTATTTGTATTTCAAATTAAGTAAAATTAGAAGCTAAAACACGCCATAAATTTTGAAAATTCAAAATTTTCCTGAAATTTCCTGATTTTTTAAAAATTTCCTGATTTTCCTGATTTTTTAAATTTTTTTTTCGAAATTGGGTTCTTCTTTATGCCAATATTGAATTCCACAAGCTAGTCACAGTCAAAACGGCACTTCCTGTTTTTTCCTGAATTTCCTGATTGCCAGGGCTTGATTCTCTGTAACTCCTGAATTCAAGTTTCAAACCCTTAGTTATTGTGTCAATTTGGAAAACCGAATCTACTCTTTCAGAAAATCATCACTTTAGGGCGGTCGGTCTGCGACTGCGCCAGTCACATGACATAGTCGTGGGCGCCATGTCAAATTAGGATGTAAATTTACAGCTCGGCGCCTTTGGTATTATCCAAAGCAGTTAATTTACACCTCGGAGACGTAAATAAACCGCTCGGAGCAGTAGATTTACACCTTAGGGCTAGGATGTAGATTAACTGCTCTAAGCAGTTAATATACAGCTTAACTCCTGACTGGTTAGTGTGTTTTTTATTCAAGAAAACGTTAAAAAGTTCAAAATGTTTGGTTTGGCTCAAAACGATTAAAATTTTGTGTCACGGACTTTCGACTCCACTTTAAGTTATTGTATTTTTAACCAAACAGGATAAGTCCACAAATTAAAATTTTTGAAAATTTTCTTAAACATTCAAAAGTCATTCAAGAATTATAAAACTGCTTGTAATAACGGTTCATCAAGTACAGTACCTGGGGAAGAAATTGAGCTAAAAAAACTAAATTGGTCACTATTTATTCATTATTCGTTGTTCGTGTAAAATTCAATTGAATAGTACTATGCTCTATGCTTATGCATTAATTTTTTTCAAATGAAAGTAAAATTATCGTTAGATGTGCCAAATTAGTGAATCTTATTGTCACCTGTAAAGAAGTCGTCAAGTGATAATAATTCCCAGATTACCTATGTAGAGTGCATTTAAAATAATGATGTTTAGCATGAAATTAATAAAGTGGAACAGATTATTTACAAGCTTAGTTTGGTAAAGCAAAGTACTGGACTTTCACAAGATTTGCTCTGTTTTCCGGTAGTCGGACAAAGTTTCCATAGATATTTTACCCTGGAACATTTTTCATTCACGCGGTTTTTCCCCCCTGTCATTTCACCTCCAGACACTATCACCCCGATAAGTAACAGCCGACATTTTCCCCCCAGTCCTAAAATGCAACAACTGGTATGTAGTGGTTCAGTGTCGTGTAAAGGTACATAGTTTAAGAAGAAAGCGCAATTTTGTAAGCTATATGACCAGTAGCTGGTCTTAAACATTATTTCACGATTTGCTTGCGTACTAATAACTATGCAAATTTAAATTTTTCAGTCTAAAAATCTGCGTATAGCGTACGTTTAATTACTATTTTTGCTTATCGGACCTGCAATAAAATAGTTATGCACAAATCTAGTTCGGTTAAATTTTTATTTAATCACGCATCAAGAACTCGAAGCAGTTTCAATGTCATCAAATTATTATTTCGGAGTATTTTAGTAGGAATTGCAATGGTTTCAGAAATCATTAAAACAGTAGCAGGTTAAAAAAACCGCATATTTGCATTAGATATCCTGGCCCTGGCATCGTATAAAAATACTTAGTTATAAGGTCAAAAAAAAGTATAAGTAAACGTAACCAAAAACAGTTGAACAAAGCCAACGATACCTAGATCTGTTACTCTAAAAATGTATCTTCTAGCAAGGAAAGTTGATAACAAATACCTTTTAATCTGAAATTCTAAAATTGAAGGGCTGGGGGGAAAATGTCCGCTCTTGCTTATTATGGGAAAAATGTCGTGGGGGAAAAATGTCCAGGGAGACAATGTCCAGGGAGACTTTGTCCGTTTACCGTTGGTTTTATGTATGCAACTAATTTGTGGGCAATAACTTATTATTATTATTAGATATTTTACATTAATTTTGTACAGTCAATGTGGAAATCTGTTATAATTGTATTGCTATTACATATTATAACCCGGCTTGGTGGTTTGACGATGCTACGGCATGGTCACACCACTGAGTCGGGCCAGCCGGTCACGCTCAGGATTGGAGTTGGTGTTGGTGATTTTCCTGGCTGATGGGTGGGGAGAAGAAACGGGGTGTTGTGGAGAACTAAGGTGAGTGGGTGCTTTCCGTACATTTATCTGTGACAGTTCTACTGTCTGAGACAGAGATGTTGGATGGCTTAATGTAGGTACCTACTGCCTCTCACTGTATGTTTCATATAGTTCAATACATTCATTCCCACTCTCTCTACTCTGTGCTACAGGGGTCATTACCCAATAACTTTCGCATTTAAGTTGTGGCTGGCGGGTGTTGAGTACTGGCGGATCCCTTTCTCTTCTTGACTTGGCGGCTCAAGATGATTTAGTGGAGTTACCAGTGCTCGATCCCTCTGCAGTTGCAGGAATTCTTGAAATGTTATCTCCTGTCGAGGAGTATAATCTACTCGCTGACATTCGGTCGTAATTTAGTATACACTATCCATGTTTAAAAAGATAGGATAAGTATATGCGATACGGAACGTGAGTGACATGTACATACATGCCCACCAAGTACCACATCGTAGAGCAACTGATTAATAGAGACATAACCGCTCAGGTTCAAATTCTATCAATAATCATACATCTATTACATATTATTTTTAGAAAGTTCGATTTTTCCCATGCAGTATGACAACTTTGAATTTTAAATTTTATCAGACTATATCTTAAACCCTCGAACTATCACAAGCTAAATTACTGATCCTCAAATCTCTTATCCTTGACTACTGCTTGTAAATAACCTGACGAGGAAAACCCTCGGATAAATCCGCAGCTTCAGAAAGGTACGAAATACACATAGTAGATTTTGTACCCTTAAAAGCCATATGTCAACATTATGTGTGATTTTTCCATTTGAAATCCATAAATAATGCATTTTTTCCATTGTGTATACGTTGTCCCCTCGAATGCCATAAATAACTTGCCATCAAAATAACCTTCTTTCAGCAGCATGTATAACTTGTCCCCTCGAAAGCCATAAATAACCCCCAATCGACAGTAATGTATACTTTTAGCCTTTAATGACCATGTAGAACAATATTTATTAAATCCAAACTAAACGAGTAAATTATTAAAGCAAGTAACTAGTTGAAAACAACAAACGCTAGATAGGTTTTGAAATGGTTTTGTCTGCCTGTCTGTCCGTCAGTAGGTAGTGCGCTACATGTAAGTTTTGACCTAATCCTTTTCAAATTACTTTTAAACGCTTACAAAACACCCGCGCACGGCGGTATGGTTTTTGGTCAAGATCTTATTAATAGTTTTTCCACAGTTAGTAGTTGAATGGAGCAACTTTCAATATTTTTTCCACTTTTTAGATGCTGAGCTTTAGCTCATCAGCATCTATTGAAATGGGTTTGCCCGTCCCTATGTCTGTATGTCTGTCTGTATGTAGGTCGTACGAGAACGGTCACAGTTTTTAACTTAATTGCTTAAAATATGTTTTAAACGCTAGCAAAAGCGCCCGCGCAGTGCTGTATAGATTTTGGTTGAGATTGAATTATTAGTTTTTCTGCAGTTACCAGTTAAATGGAGCAACTTTCGGCATTTTTTTAACTTTCTTTTCATCAAAAACCGCCGTAGTAAACACATTAGCGTACGTTGTACATATTAAGATGTTTGTGTTGAGTATCGAGTTTTTAACTTTAGAAGTTTTTTCACTCACTCTTTAATATACAATATTTACTGTATGATTTGAAGATCCCGCGATATGGTATTATACTATATCGCATTGGGCTTCGTATCGCTAATGTTTATTTATATTGATAGTCGCGCACTTGCTGCAGACCTGATAGAGAAAATAGATTACCCTGCGTCACCGCATGCCAATTTGTTTCCGGCGTTAGCCGCGGACCGCTGGAAGGCCACATCGCAATAGCTGAGGGGTGTCATTCCCTCCTCTAGAACGAATTCAGCCAACCAGCTTCCCGGCCTGCCCCTGCAATGTTATAGAGAGTGAACCAGAGAAACGACTATGCGAAGAGCAATTCAGAAACAGATGGTGAGGGGATAGGTATATACAAAGAGTACGTGGCATGGCTACAGTGCTACAGACCATATCTGTATTAAGGCATATATATCTCCGTCTCGTGCACAAGGCTACGGATTAACATAAATACCACCAGTCCACTTATACCATCTCTCTACCCCAAACTGAATCCTTCTCACTGCATCCAAACCCCGTCTCAACTCGTTTACAATCCAATTGTGGGGCAGACTCCCCCGACTCCGCAGTACGGTAGTCAGACCACTGAACTGCCATGCCGGGATTACGTTGTACACATTAGCGTGCATACCTACCTGTATTTCCAAGTACCTAGGTACGTTGTCTTCGTATCTTACGATAAAGTTGTTTAGGGGCCATGCAAAAATGACGTTAACCAAGTTGAGGGTTGGTCGACCTCGAGAAATCAAGATCTCAAGAAATAAATCAAGTATGTTATTTACACAATTTTTTAAGATGGAACACGGTCAGTTCTTTGAAAAGTGATGGAC
The DNA here is from genome assembly GCA_949802685.1 of Dicyrtomina minuta. Lineage (NCBI taxonomy): Eukaryota > Metazoa > Arthropoda > Collembola > Symphypleona > Dicyrtomidae > Dicyrtomina > Dicyrtomina minuta. The sequence continues at coordinate 44,157,638 of OX461809.1, read as the reverse complement.
GGCGAGCCTTTGATTTTTTTGATAAGTGATGGACAGCGAGCCTTCGAGGGTTTCTTTAAGTGATGGACAGCGTGCCTTTGGGAGTTTCTTTAAAAAGTGATGGTAAGCTTTCGGAGGTTTCTTTGAGAAGTGATAGACGGCAAGCCTTCAGGAGTTTCTTTGAAAATTGATTGACGGCTAGCCTTTGGGTATTTCTTTCATAAGTGATGGACGAAGAGCCTCCAGGGGTTTCTTTGATAAGTGAGAAGGGAATCGAAGGGTCACGCACTCGTCTATACTAATTTACCTTCCAGCTCGCAGACAGCAGAAGCCATCTGACGCGTCCAGAAGAAGAAGACACCGAAACAGATAAAGGAAGACACGGTTCGTCCCATCTTCACCTCAGCGACTGGGAGAGGTACTTGAAACTCCAAGAGATTATGCGTTCAAGCGAAAAGCCATCCTAACCCAAGGAGCGAGAAGAACAAAGAAAGGCGAACAAGCCTTTAGTCCTTCGATCACTTCCATTTCTTTCACATTTAAAATAATTGTTTCTTTTAATTTTTCACCAGCGTAGAATCTAGAAAATGAAGACACCAAGAGGATTTAGGGCCTTACGAGGGGATTAAAATATTCAGCCTTGAAGATGTTACAGAGAACCGAAACCAAAGAAACTATTCTATTCTTGTGATTTCCTAATTCCCCTGTGTTTGGTTCTGATATTAGCCTCTATATTCTTGGTTCTAGCCTGTGAATTCTGTAATTACATTTTAAAATTTAGTGACGAGGTCATGAGAGCAACATTTAAAAAAACAAAATTAAATTGTGTAAATTAAGTACGTTAATTACCGGACCTGGACTCAAATTCAGAATCTTCATTTCTGCCGAATTCTCAGCACCGTCAGCATGTAATGATTAAGTAAATATATGTAATTAATTGAACGAAAAATCCGCAATGTACGTAATCAAAGAAACAAAATCAATAAGTATCTTTCCTTTGCACCCTCCGCCATAAGCTAAAGGGACACTTTCAAATATTTCGATTTCCAATCCATTTTTTATTTCAAGTTAAGATTCAAATAACAAATATCCGTAAACAAACAACACCTTGATTGTGTTCCAGTTCATTACTCATTTGCTAACACGAATTGATTCTCATCCAAATCGTATCCATAACCTATACGTAAAACATAAAATTAAGTATATGGCATACCTATATCTGACTCGGCATTCAAATAAGGGTAGTATTTTTCTGGAACTCCCCCTTTTGTATTTATGAATTCTAAGCATGTAAAATGAAAATTATCATAAAATAATTGACAAAATTGAAGGACGGCCAGGGAAAAGAACCCGGAACCCAAGTTTTCCATTTGGTTCCTCTTCCTCGGTTTTCGCAATGGCAAATATAACCTAATCTAAAATTAAAATGACAAAAAATTCCACAAAAACATAAGCAAAATTAAGGGGACAGCCGGGATTCGAACTCATGATCTTCCCATTTCGGCGGGGAACAGTACTTAATGCTGAATGGCCTTCGTGTCTTTCCAGGCTCTGCTTTCTCGGGCTAACTTCCTAAATGAAACATTAACATAAATCAAATTAACTACAACTAAAAACTGAATTTAACTCACCTCAAAATTAACATAAAGAATCCAAAATTAAGGACTGGGCCTGGTGCTGGAACTCTTAAAGTAATGTAATGTAATAGGCTTTATTGTCCAATCAAACAGCGACGAACACTGATTTCCATAGACAGACATTAATACTAAAAGTCTTAACTAGTTATATTAATAAAGGAAATAATAATAATAAATTTTGGCTAAGTAATTCATAAAGTAAGGTAATATAACAATACAATAATTATATATTACAATGTACTCGTTATATTAGCATAGGCAAGTATATATACCATGTATCATACATAATTATATTCTATACTCTTTTGTTTACAATCCATTTGTTTAATTTATACTGAAAATCTTCAATATTTGTGCAGGCATGAATTTATTTTGGTACACTGTTCTATTATTTTGCTGCACGGTAATGATACGAGTTATGGTACAAGGACGAGCGTCTCATTATCTGAAGAAAATGTTGATGACGTGATGACCTTTCACTACTGTTTCTAATAATTTCCAGTAAGCATGATAGTTTGTCAGTCTGTATTAATAATATTTTAGTCATTGATACAGTTATATATGTTAATCTTTCAAACACAGAATAGAAAATGATTCATACAGTGGTATCATATCAATAGTCATTTTGCGTAGTTTTCTATTTCGTACACTTATTAGTTTGTTAAGTAAACAGTTAAAATTATAAATTTTAAAATAGACATTTTAGAAAATCATCGATCGTATTCTGACATTTGCGTAACTGGCTGTCACTAACAGCTCCCCATACTGGTAGACCATAATTAATGTGGGAGAATACAAGTGAGTTTAGTAATATAGGAATTAGTTTTTCAGGTATAAATCGTTTTTACTTAATTAGCTGCGAACATTTAAACATGATTTTCTTAATAATATGTACACTGTGTGCATCAAATTTAGGGTGGACATCGAAATATATACCCAGCTATTTGAACACATCACAATTGATACACTATTACCAATAAAATTTATAGTATGAAAATTAATTTTATTTTTAGTTCTGCTTCGTGGTACTGACAAGTCCGACTATAAGGGACTTGGGGGGACCGACATTTTTTGTCCCGTTTAGCCGAATTCCCGTTTAACCATGTAAGGGAATTCCCTATAAAGCGAAAGTTATTTACAATTTCAAAATCTGTTTTATGCAGTCAAAAAATGTCAAGGGCAAGATATGTACACCGTTGTTTAATTATAATTATTAAGATTCAATGAAAAATTCAGTAATATCGCTTTGTCTCTTCTTGATTTCATTTTGACGCACACAAAGACTAATGTTATGAAGATTCGAAAAAATGTTTCCCTCAGTTTTCGTTTGCGCTAAAAAGTATTGATGAAGTTTATGTATCCTTTTCATAGCTTCAGATACACTTGGAACTGGCAGGGATTCTTCTTCTGCTGTAGTATCTTCGTCAGATTTCTCATCTTATTCATCACATTGAGTAATGCTATGAACTATTATTGTTTCCTGTGTCATGTCCTCTTCCGTTACTAAATTGTCATCTATTGTAGCATACTAGCTATACTTAAATGAACGATAATGTAAATTTTGAGATAAAATCAGTCTTGTGGTCAAGTACACAGTTAAAAATAAAATAGTATTATAGAGAGAAATAGGAACTATGTATTCACAACTCGGCTCCGTTTATTACAATTGCCCTTGTAAATGACCTAAAAAGGCCTCAAAAGCGTTGAAAAACAGTCCCATAAATCCGAATTTCCCTTATATCGGTTCCCTTAAATCCGGATAATTTTAATATTGGAAGCATAGCTGGCCAACCAAATATTTTAAATTCGTCTCTTGCAGCCGTTTTCCCTTAAATCAGAATCCCTTATAGTCGGACTTGCCAGTATGTGAAAGTTAATGAATTCAGTTTAAACAAAGTTCATTTCCTTAGAGTTAGTAATGCACTAGTTTTTTACATTAGATAGTGTGTTTTCTAGTTTAATTTTAAGTTCACATGCGTCATTAGCGGCTTCTAGAGAGACAATATCATCAGCATAGAAACATGAGTCAGTAAGTACCTCCGTAATCTCATCAAAAAATAAAATGAATAAAATAGGACCAAGGACACTGCCTTGGGGCACCCCCCCCCCCTATTTAGTTTGTACGGTAATGATAAGTGATCCCCTAGCTTTACAAAGAATTTTCTACTTTGTAGGTAGTTGCATAAAATTCTTAATAGGTACACAGGCAGCTTATATTTATCATGAAGCTTTGTAATTAGCTTTGCGTATTTCACCATATCAAACGCTTTTCGTAAATCTATGAATAATACAGCAGTTAGTTTTTTGTTTTCAAGAGTTGTGTATATTTTATGCGACAGTTTAATTAAAGCATGCAGGCAGGACTTGTGTTTTCTAAACCCATATTGAATGTTTGAGAGTAACTTACTACTGTCTACTTTGTCCATAATTCGCTTAGCTATAATGGCTTTAAAAATCTTTGACAGAAATGGCAGTATGGAGATAAGTCTATACGAACCTGTGAGTAGCTTGTTACTGTTATTTTTAGGAATGGGAGTAGTTACAGCTTTTTTCCAAATTCGTGGAAATTGACCAGTTTTGAGTGCATGGTTAAAAATATTTAAAAGTACAGGAGCAAAGATATCAGGAAACATTTAAATTATTTTTGATGGTACACTAGTTAATTTAGAGGAAGAGTTCCAGTTTGTGTTTTTTATAAGTAAAATGACCTCTTTCCCAGCAGGTCTAATCTTTGTTGTCTGTAGCAAAGCTATTTGAGAATAAGCTTAGGAGCTTGTCTTCATTAGCGTGATTTAAAAAGTGTGATATGGCGTGTGCCCGATGCCTGCAACGCTTCAGTCAGCGGGCTCATTTTGTCCATGAGCGCCTCAAGAGGTCCAGATGGTGAAGCAGAAGACGCCGCCACTTCCATGTCTACCTCGCTAGCTGTCTTTTTGTTAATTTTCAGTAAAACTAAATGAACTTACACCTAAAACATGCTAAACAATTGGCAATTAAAATTTTCCGCAGCTAACCGAATTCGCTCAGATTAACATGAGCGACTTTGAACTTAGGTTTAGGCCGCTTGCATCGCACGGTCGGAAGTCGTTCATTATTTTTCAGAAATTCGGAGCTCAAGGTCGGGATCACCGTAACTAAGCACGTCTCAGTGGAGCCCGTAATTGAGCCACCAGTCACTGTAAAATCTAAACACTAAAATTAACTGTCAAATCCCCAATTTAATCTCAAGTTAACATAAAACTTCGAACTTAGGTTTAGGCCGCTTGCATCGCACGGTCGGAAGTCGTTCATTATTTTTCAGAAATTCGGAGCTCAAGGTCGGGATCAGCGTAACTTAGCACGTCTCAGTGGAGCCCGTAATTAGGCCACCAGTCACTGTAAAATCTAAACACCAAAATTAACTGTCAAATCCCCAATTTAATTTCAAGTTAACATAAATTTAATTTATATATTATTAAAATATCTAAATACTTACCCAAAACTCAAATTCGTAGGTAGATAGTTACTGGATTGAGAGCTCCAGTAAATTTCCCTTCCTCCCCTGGTTCATTGTCTATAAAACAGTGTGGTGGACGACCCCGAATTAATGCCAATTTACCATCTGAATCCCGTCGTAAAATATGTTATTATATGCCCCTGCACCCTAATAACTAAAATTGACGAGTAGAAACCTGAAAATGTAGGTAAAAAGAGTGTAAACTCGGCTCGCTGGGACACATCAACCTCTACAAAATCGAGGTGACTGGCAACACCGTTTCAATAATTGATAAACGGAGAGCCTCCAGGGGTTTCTTTAATAAGCGATGAACTTTATCTAGTCGCTTACAAATGCGAGGGAGAAGTGCTGTATAGTTTTTGAACAACATCGCAATCATAGTTTGACTGCAATTAGCAGTTTAATGGACCAAGAATTTAAATCTCTGTGTTGGGGTTAAAAAAGGGGGTGATTTTACATGTAATATACATACCCACCTGGGAGCTTGTCAAGTTTCGCCAACTAAAATACACAAAAAGTTTCCATGAATTTCCATTACTAGTAATGGTACTTATTCAATATGTACATTCACAGGGCAGCCTGGTATATTGGTCATGGGCTTAGGACTGCAATGTGGTATTGGAAAAAATTAATGCTCATGACGGTGGTCCGCGATTCGAGCCCCAGCTTAGGCAATCGTAATTCTCCTTCCTCACCATTATATAGATTCCTATTCATTACTACAGGTCACAGACATACGTACGAAAATACGCTATAGATGGTGACGGATCGTCCATAAACGACGTCCTTCAAATATAGTTTTCAGTACCCCTATTTCCAACTAAAAATTTTTTCTAGCCTATTTTAACATACATGTAATGAGTTTACCTATAATGGTTATAGATATTCAGGGATCGTCCATAATAACGTCCTTCAAATATAATTATAAGTACCCCTATTTCCAACATTACAATTTTTTCCAGCCTGCTTTAAATACATGTAATGAACTTACCTATATTGCCTATAGATATTTAGGGATCGTACATAATGACGCCCTTCAAATAATGTTTTAAGTACTCGCATTTCCAACAATAAAAACTCTTTCAGCCTATTTTAACATACCTACCCAAGCATATTTTTATTGGTTATAGATATGAAGGGATCGTCCATAATGACGTCCTTCAAATATTAAAGTCTAAAGTACCCCAATTGGAGCTTTCCATTTTTTCCAACCTCTTTTACCTACATGTTATGAACTTCCCTATATTGGTTATAGATATTTAGAGATCGTCTATAAACGAAGCCCTTCAAATATTGCAGTTTTAAGTACCCCCATTTCCAACATTAAAATTTTTTCCAGCCTATTTTAAAATAAATGTAATGAACTTACCTAGGTATATTCGTAATAGATATCCAGGGATCGTCCTTAATTACGTCCCTCAAATATTATAGTTTTAAGAACCCTCATTTCCAACAAAAACTTTTTCCAACCTGCTTTAAATCCATGTATCATAATTTAAAGTACCCCTATCTGCAACATAAATTTGTTTAGATTCTGAGCAAGCATCTACTGGAATGGCGTTGGCTGTTTGTTTGTTTGTATGGCTACAGGTCACACGCTACATTTCACATGCTACATGTCACATTTTTGATCTGATTAAATTCAAACAACTTTCTATCGTCCGCAAGTTTCCGAAAAAAGTGATGTGTAGTTTTTGGTTTAAATCTGGTTAGGCATCTAGCCACAATTCTTAAATGAGGTCATTCAAATATTACCATCTAGCTCTTTTCACCAGCAAAACTTGTATTTAGCCTACTTTTACTGGCGCTGACTGCGAGAGCTTCATGTAAGCCTCACTACAAAAGCATTGTTTACCAGTGACCAAGCCAATTTGCTGTGAGCTCAGCATCTACTTCGTGCCCAGGGCCGCCAAATCCGGCTCGAAGCGCCGGATCTTTAGATGCTGAGCTTTTAGCTACGTCTAATGAAATGGTGCATGTTTGTCTGTCCGTCTCCTTGTCGTTCGCTACTGATCGCATTTTTGAACCAATTGAATTCAAGCAACTTTTAATCCCCCAAATTTGCGGAGGAGAAATGCTGAATAGTTTTTGAGCAAGTATATCTTATAGTATATCCCAATTAGCAGTTGAATAAACCAAAAATTAAAACATATGAGTGAATTTCTACAGAACACGTACAAAAGATTAGTAGGTAAGCAAAATGCAAATGTAAATATGTATTTTTCAGATGCTAATCTTAAGCTTATAAAGCATCTAATCAAATGGGGTTGTCCGTCCGTCTGTGTGTCTGTCTGGCTGTCTACCTTTCGTATCTTGTACGCTACAGCGCAGTCTTTACCTGATCTTGATCAAGCAACTTCTAAACGCTCACAAATGTGCTATATAGTTTTTGGTTGTGACCCATGTAGTAAGTTGTTTCCAAATAGCAGTTAAAAGTACCAACTTTCAAAATTTTTCAATTCTTTTCATGTTTTATGTGTGCTAGTCTTGTTCATCTCTATGTCCTACGCTACAGGTTGCATTTCAAAACCGACTTAGGTGAAACAAATTTTAATCAACTTTAAATGCGATGTAGATGTGCTGTGTAGTTTTTGATGACAGTTGGTCAAGTTGCTATTCCTATAATTATCGGTGGAATCGAACAAGAATCCGAATTTTTCGTTTTTGGTGCGAACAGAAACCAAGGTTCCATGTAGAAACTACATTGTTTCTTATGGAGCTTTCTTTAAGAACATACTAAAGAATGTGCACGTACTTCGTCATCCACTAGAGTGGGTAGAAGATTCGACACAATGATTAATGAACCATGTTAACGGTTGTCATTTAGGCAAGATTAAATTGCTGACAATAGAAATGTGGGGTCGACATATGTTGACTCTCCTAGTACCTACAGGGTGAGTCATATCTTTTTAAATATTTAAGAAATTAGAAACTTAAAATTTTTATTGCATTCCTCTGAGTTTACCAGAACTTACAATGCACCCTGATCTCCTTCTTGAGCAGACTTGGAAAACAAAGATCAAGACCAACTTTCTAATCAATACTATCTCCAGGCATGTATAGATAGGACTCAATCAGCGCTACTGGTGGCATAATACTAGACGACCCTGACAGTATTACTTATTTAAATATAATTTAGAAAATTCCAAATAACTTTTCATGACGAACATATGTACGTGTCTTGGAACGTAGTTCATACTAGTAGTTACATAGTACATACCACGCACATGTGGGTGAACACAGTTGAACAATTGGTTAAGTATAAAAGATGTATACCATACAATTTACTACAAACAGTCTTTAAATCACTAGTTTTCTTACAAATTGACTATGGTCTCCCTGTGTTTGTATTAGTTAGTAATATGTATGAATGTCTGCCTATGGAAATCAGCGTTTGACGCTGTTAGTTTTGACAATAAAGCTCATTACATTACATTACATATCGAATAACACGTCAACTTAAAAACTTGGTATATCTGCCGTCTATACTCAACAAGAACGCCGAACTATTAAATGACCCCGCAACTAAATTTAAAATACGAAATGGAATTCTGCAGCTGGAACAAAATAGGACTTCATCGAGCTAGACACTCAACGACAAAGATGAACTAATTAAATATATAGTTTTAGCCCTGTTTACCTGATTGCAGCTTCATTCCAGCTCTTTTAGATTTATGCCTTAAAAAATTCAATAAACTTCATTAATTTAGGTTCACTTATAACATCGTAATTACGTGTGCATATATATGTTATCTAAACCAAATTCTATTATTATTGTTACTCTTATTCAATTAGTTATCACATTTTATCAGGCAGACTCCCCAGTAATGAACATAAACTTAAATTTAAAACAATAAAACCAATTATCTAGCCCCATGGGCGCCAGCTTAAAGGGGACTTATTGTTTAATAAAAAATACTACTAGTATACATATATGGATCGCCCATAAGCGACGTCATCCAAATGTTACTATTTTAATGATCTCTATCATTAATTTAACTAATATGTAAACGGATATCCTTAGCATGTGATGTTTCTTGTATCTAAGCTAGCATTTAGCTTTATTCAATTGTGGGAATGTACATGATGTCTGATGTCAGGCACATTATCCTGTAGCACACTTTAACCCACCTATAAATCAGTTTTTCATTCAGTTCGGGATTGTGCTAAATGCCAATACATTAATATTTTGTTGGAACCCATCTACCTATGTGTCATTAAAGTCTAATAATTGCCCATAAAACTGATATAATTCGAATATGCAAGCTCATGAAAAAACGATACGAAAGACTTTATTAAAAATGTTTAATGCAATACATAGAATACATCAACTCTATAGATAATTTTTTTGCGTTGCCTATATAATAAAAGTACATTTTTGTTAAATGTTTTGTTGTGTTACGTGAAAGCTTAGCATCTACTTCGTGCCAACGCTCAACAAATCCGGCGCATGGCGATTACAAAAGTATATTTATAGTATAAGTAACTCATCCCGTCCTGCAGACGGAATTGGTCCTTGCCAAACAAAGTAATCGCAGGAAAATACACTAACCTTCCGTTTTAAAAATACCAAAATATGCAACCTGCGAGAAATAGGCCATTGTACAGTGCAAATTATTTTGTTCTAGACAAGTATAAATTTTAAACGGCGTAAAGGTTTAGTTATTCTTTGAAATAAAGAATAAAGCATTTAGTATACTTTTTTTGTTATAAAATTTATATTTAATCTTCCAATTTCTAAATATTTAATTAGACCCAATTTATTTAATCATAATGGTTAGATAGAGGGATTTTACTTACTGACTCAATGACTGACAGCCTTGAAAAGTGCAATACAAAGACAGCAAATAAAAATGACGTGGTTTAACGCCGTCTCATAAATAACTGCTACTCCAACTTTTACGATTCTTACCACGCCGCAAATCTTAACAACAGGGGTTTGTAAGTGCCTCATTACCAGCCTAGGGACAAAATCTACGGCCAATAAATCGAAATTTTGGTGAACGCTGTAGGAAATATATTCAAATTATGGAGAAGTTTACACTTGTGACTAGGGACTCCAAAAGAGATATTGGCATTTTTGTTTTTATTTAGCTGTAATTAACCACCAAACACAGGAGGATATACGATTTTCATACAATCGCTTGTTAATTTTGACGATTTTTAATTTATTTTAGTGACTAACAAAAAAATACATTTTGGAATTTTGCATCCCAAATCCCTACATACTACATTAAACAATACGGACAAGTGTTACATAGTCGTATCTATTTTTTGTACCAGTTCCATTGTCGCAAAAAACAGCATAGAAGCGCCCTTAACTGTGAAGCGTATAAATAACTACAAAGGAAACTACTTGTAATAATTTGAAGACTGTATTATGAATAACATAGACCTATAACCATTATGAGCCACGTGTGCCCATATGGGGCATAATTTGTCCCCTTGAAGGCCAGAAATAACCCTTTGTAACAACATGGGGCATAACGTTTTAATGTGAACTTTAACATTACACTTAGCTGTAGCCCGCGAAAAGTCAACATAGAGTTGCCCGTGATTAAATACAGGCTCAGACACATACAATACAACCTTTTCCAAACTTTGACCTTGAGACCTATTAATGGTCATGCCGAAAGCAACGCGAATTGCGACGTCTTCTTAACTCAAAAGGAAAGTCAGTATCACTTGAAGTAGTAGTTATTCTCAAAATATAAACTTGACTGTCCTTGGATCGGCCAGTTAAAACCATGCCAATAATTACGTTTTTCTTTAAAGTTTCTTTTATAACTCTCCTTCTATTGCATCGTTCACGTTTTGTGTTTATATTACGTAACAACATAAATATTGCCCCTTTTTCGAGCTCTAAAACGTGCGCAGGCATTCCTGAACGAGTTATTGTATTCAAATACTCCACAGGAAAATTGTCTTTTTCATTTAGTTCTTCCTGTGAAATTCAGTCTGCACTTCTGTATTTAACTTAATCACCGTCAAGAAGGTTTCAAAGTTGTTCATTTATTACAAATGCAGCGTTTTTTACGGGCATAAAATTGCTCTATTGGTATAATTGTCAATCGATGAAAATGTAATGCCTCCAAAAATTTCGTGAACTAATGTACCATTAGCAATATAATTAGTTATAATTCCGATAACATCCTTGATTCCATTCATTGTGAAATTAAATTTTTCTTCTCCTAAATCAGTTAGCCACTGAGCAAATTCGGAATCTCCGCCTACTCTCATGTTAGCTTCTAAAGTAAATTTTTTAAAATGTTTCCATACTTTACTGTTTTAAATAGTAGAATCAATACTTTTTAATTCACTACTATGGTTTTTAATTGGAAGACATTGGCGGAAGTCATCGCCAAGTATAAAATTTTTCCCGTCAAATGGGGCATCACACTGAGCTATCTCTCGTAGAAGCCGGTCAGCTAAATCAAGAATGTATCTACTTGTTATCGTGCATTCATCCCAAATGATTAGATTACATTTGTTAAGTCTTTCCTAATCTGGATTTTTACCGCATACAAAACTGGAATTTTCTTCGTCATCAATAACATTAATAGGAATTCCAAATTGTGAATGTGATGTTCTACCACCAACTAACAAAGTAGCTGCGATACCAGTGGAAGCAACTTGAAGTGGTATTCCTCGGTTACTGTCATATTGATTAACTGGAACATAACTCATAAAGGGTTTGTATAGAAACGTTTCGCCAGAACCTGCTGGTTCAATAATTATAAAGAATTTTTTCGTTTATCCATTTTTTTTAAGATTTTATAATATCATTAACACAACGTTTTTGTGTTGAATTGAGTTGTTTGTACAAATTTTTTAATACCGTATGCTCCGTCTGCATATCATACGACTCAAAAATATTTGACTCGCTCATGGTTGATGGTTCAGAAAGATTAAAATCTTTTTTAAGATATTTCCCAGACAACATTAAAATATCCTGGATTTAGCGAAGTACCTTGTATTGAGGATTTAAAATACCATCCATGACGTATTTTTCAATCATACTATCTTTGTATTTATTCCATAACGCTAAAGCATTCTGTGGTGATCCATGACTAACAAAAAAAATTATTAAAATAACCGTCTTTTTAAGGCCCTAAAAAATACCCACTTTTTTGGAAAAAATGAAAATTTTCGAATTTTTGAAACCCCAGAAATCACTTTCAAGATAATGTTCTGGAGATCCTAAAAATTTAATTTTTTTTTAAAATCGGATGAAAATAGTAGGATCTATGAGGCAGCAAAAAATCAAAAAATCGACTTTTTTAAACTTTGGCGGGCAACTGTGAGCGAACGGCGCAAAATGCGAGTGAGTTGTTTTAGCGTTGTAGTACACTAAGGTGGGTAAATCGATTACACTATGTGGTTTTAAAATCTGGGTGTACCATACGGTGTGCTTTCCTTGTAAGATTAAGTCCAAATAATTTGATTGTCTAACAGGGCATTTTTTCCTTAACTGCATCTTCCAATGCAAGATCCCATTTAAGATCATCTTTAAAAATTCATAATTTTATACATGCTTCTCTAAAGGTTTTGCAAGTGACTCCTACTGTTTTAAGTTGTTAAAAGAAACAGGTCCTTTTAAATTTAGTAATAAGTGTCGAAGGGCATATTTTTCGTGCTCTAAGGGATTTACCGTGTACATTTTGCCAATAACTTTATCATCAAAGCTGTTGTTGTGTTTAATATTCCAGTTTTTGTTTGCTTTATTAAATGCATAATAGTTAGGAGTGTTAGTGTACGAATAATGAGTTCTATTATTATCTCCTATTTCCTGATTTACTAAAACGAATGCAGTGAGCGATGTATTTTCTAAAAGAGCTTTGTCCACGGCTTGCTGTTCCTTGCCTTCTTTAAATATTACGATTTGTTTGCATGACAAATGCAAGTCTAGTCAATAAAATGTGTGGGACTGATACTGCATATCAAATATTCTCCACGTAGATTCTGGTGCACTTACATATCGAGAGTTAACATGATCGCTAATTTCGTCGTGATTTAAAACATTATCACCTGACAGCGGGATATCTGCGGCATCAAAACCTTATATATATGTGCTTGTAAATATACTTGACTGATTGTACTGAACTACATGTCTCAACATTTATATAGCAATCACATTTTTGGGATAAAAATGGACTGTATGGCACATCTGTCTTGCTAAATAAATATTCACTTTTATTCTTATCATTTTTAAACTTTTTTTTGAATTCTTTATTACTATTATCTGGCCGTTTGTACAACAGAAACCTTTTATCCAACTAACATGGGAACCTACTCTGCATGAACACATGGATTCAAACGAATTGTATCATAACGTCTTCTACTGTGGCTAGTAACTGCTGCTAGTATAGTCGTTCGGGTGCAAAATGGCTTATCTCCATTTTATTCGAATTTGCATTTTCGAAATTTTCTTGAAATAAAAAATCAAGAAAATTCAGTGGGAATAACAGTGGGAAATTTTAGTGAAAGCAGGGTCCCCTCTTCTATACTTCCGTGAAAACGGATAAATTATGACATGGAGTAAATGTAGTGTTAAAATTATGTTTGCAAAAAATTATCATCTTTCTGCAACTGATCATACTAAAAACAGTTTAACTGCAATGGGGTCGTCCATAAATGACGTCATAGAAATTTTTTAGGCCATTTCGGGGAAAATGTCATTTGTATAAAGAGCGTTGGAGGTCTATGTTTTCTAACAATAGCCATTACATCCTGGTAATGCTGTAGCATATTTTGTGGCGACCCAGTAAAACTACTGCGAAGAAAAATCGTTTGCCCAACTTGTGCATTAGCGTTTGCTGCTAAAGTACTCAAGTAATCTTTAAGATTTGTGTATGAGTCACATTTTGTCTCTTTTTGCTAGTCTCTTAAATAATTTAATCTATTTGCTTTCATTCTACAATAGGAATGGCATATGTATTGCAGATAAAGCTTCCGACTATTTAAAACAACATTTATATCTTAGCGAACTTGTAGTTTGTAACATGTAATACTCCATTTGTGTAATACGATCGCGTTTATAAGATGTCTCTTTTATTATTTTAGTATGCCATTGCGAATCTCCATAAGGAAAAAAAAAGAATGAGTCATTGCATTAAGTAGTTCATGAAGTATGCTAATGTTCATTGTTTTATTTACAGTTCGTAAATAAACTCTGATGTCTCTATTAAAAGGCGGTTCCCCGCCATTGTTGTTAAACACAACTGCAATGTCATTTAAACACGCAGAATTATAACGCCTCTAATCCAAGCTTTTAGTTTGATTCAACCTTTTTTAATCGCTTCCTCTTTTACCTGCTTTAGCATTTTGTAACATTCTGCTAATTTATTATTAGTTTTTATGAATTCGTCTAATTTTAAATGTAATTTTCAATCTTTGTTCGCAAGGTGTTCTAATCTGATTTCATTTGCTACGTTAAAATCAAAAAAGTATAATTGAGCATACTGAGCCGTATCGTCACCGTTTGGATGCATGGGCTCACTTCTGTGGTAAATTTGTCCATGCACACGATAACAATAATGTAAAGTTTTAAATTTTGCAAGTTTACAGCCAAACAATGCAAGCACAAGGAGATTGTTATAAGCTATAATGTTTTCCATGAAGTTTTTGGAAGCAGACGTTTTTTTATTTAAAAAATGGTCAATAACAGTAGGAACAGAAATTCAGGACTTAATCACTATTTGTTTTAGTCTCTTCATTGGAAACAGATTCCTGTCATTCAGTAATTGTTCCGTGTCCACAGCATTTTCCAAAAGACTTTTTAGTTTTATATCGTCCTCCTTTAAAATGAAAAAAAAACCGCAACTTGCTCATATAACAGTAAAAGGACAACATTTGTGTGTTTTAACCGGATTTTTATAAAAATGTGTATCTATTGCCATTTGTAAAGTACATATAGTTTTTTCTAACCTAACACGTTGTCGTATAATTTTCTGAATACTGTTTTGCTCGTGCCGTTCCTTTGAATCAGCCCGCTTTGCTGCTCTTTTTGCATTTTCTCTTAAATGCATTTTGGTTTTCTGTTCTGCAGTAGCTGCATTCCTTTTTTGTTTTCTTTGTTGAGCTAATTTAGCTTTATCTTCGCAAGTGAGACGTGCATACTTTTCTTGTCTTTTTAAATTAATAGCATCACGCTTTTGTCTATCCATTTTTAAAAGTAACAGCTTGTTTTTTGAGCTGGGTCTTGTCCGGTATGAAATGGGTTTGTGTTAGCTATGAACTGGGTTTCTGTTCGCTATGTTCTGGGTTTATGTTAGCTATAAACTGGGTTTGTGTTCGCTATGAACTGAGTTTGTGTTAGCTATGAACTGGTTAACGTTTACTTTGAACTTTTTTTTTGCTATAATCCCGTAAAAAATATTGAAGTAAAATAAATTTATTTAATCCAAAGAACGCTGGCACACTTAAAAAAGAACCTCCTCAAGCATAAGCTAAAGCTTGGCATGGTGAATTTGGTAGTTAATGAACGTCGACCGTACTCGTAAATCCTATTCCATTTTCCATCCCACTACCCACTTGCGCATGTGCTCTTCTTGTCCTACTGAATGACCAACACTTACAATTATCTCATTTGGTGTTTCCCTCCGCTCATTCAATAACATGTCAATACTACGGAAGACGGAGGGTAGAAGGAGAAGCCCCATTGAGTGCCCTGGCTTCTGGAGCTCACTGGATCTGGATTTTGAATGCTACTTTAATAATATGTACACAACCACGAAAGCGCAGACGATCAAACAGAGATGTACTAAAGAGAAATAATGCAATAAAAATGCTGCTTTGGTTAAGTTTTATTTTGCTCTATACAATTGAGTACCTACATTATACGGATGATACATTATAGTCCATTTAAATAATGTAGAATGTACTTTATACTATGCGTAATCTTAATTTGCGTTTGCCATAAATGAAGTATTAATTACCCGTAAACGTACCATTACAACACAAAGTTAATTTAACTAAAAAAATATACTTCGTAGTTTATGTTCACTTACAACAGTTAACAGTGAAAGCAATGTAGTCGATGAATATATGCGTTCTAGGAAAATTAAAATGTGTGCACGGTCTCCAAACTATGTAATGTTGCTATATTTAAACTGAAAACGTAAACGTCGTAACATTATAGCCATCAATCCTAATATAAAAAACATAAAGTCAAAACAGGAAAATATTCAGGAATATGGTTTATTAAAAAAACAATTCTAAATACTAATCATTATTAGCATTGTTATCCTCCTCAAACCCTGGGGTATTGCCATCCTCCAAGAAAGCATCTATATACTCCAGAAGCATTGTCTCATCCTCAAAGTCAGGCGATTCCGGAACTGCTTCTTCATAAGGAGGTGGCGAAGCAGGTTAGGGAATGACAGCAGCTGCCGGCTGTAGAAGGATTTGAGCTGGATGCTGACGTACAGCCAGATGCTGTGATCCAACTCGTACGGCTGGCTGACCAAGGAGTATTACTGCTAAGTTGTACCTGTCATGAGTGGACCCAAATTGTTCTGTTATAGCGTTTATTTGGTGATTCTTTACAGCGTTTTCCGTCTGCCAACGGAATCCGGCAGCTGTCTGAAAATAACACACACCACAAAAGTACTAGCTTTTTAAAATCAAATTTGTAATAAATGACGTTATTAACTAAAACTGCCCGTTTCACGGCTAAACACACTAAATGGATGGTATAAAACAATTATGTGATTATGAAATAGGTATGTGACATTACTACTAAATAGAAAACCAAGTAGGCACTAGTTACACATACAGTAGCCTCGAGGCAGCGTCGGTGCGCAAGATGAAATGGGATAGTAGCAGTCGGGGTTCCGACACTCATCTTTAGAACTAAAAAAATTTTAGTTATACAAAAATTCTGAACCTGACAAAAACTAACCTACATGCCTGCCTATTGATTGATTTTATCTATTGATGTGAATGTCTGTATTTGGGATAAATTTACTCAAATTCAGAATTTAAATTCTGTTAAATAATATTTTTAATTGACTGTTAGCATGATAAGGTAGTAGAATTAAATCAATTTATATGTAGAGAATGATGTAGACATACCCATTTTTATTTATGCTAAGTTCACTTTCAATGCCTACTAAATATTACAAAATTACGCATCCTCACTCTTTTAGATATATCACACTACATCTTACATCAGACACGCAGAGACAGTTCAGACTAATAAATAGTAGCTTTAAGGTTAAAAAAATACAATTAAAGAATAAAATACTACAATCAAAAGTGACCCAACCTATCCGTGCTTCACCGTTTTTCCACAGTTCCTACAATAACGGTCCTTTCGTTCACGTACAGCAGGAAGATAAAACTTGTCTTTATTGTTGTCATCATTCCTTCGCCCTTCAGCTCCTAAAGATCCCAATCCTAACCTAATAAATAAAATTTGTTTAATTGCGTAGACACATTTGCACAATGACGTAACATTTTCAAAAGAAATTAATAGAAAACAAACGACCAAACATAGTACTGTGTCAATGAAAAAATCAAAATAAATTTGTACAGTTACGACAGTGTAAACTACACTACACTATTACTACCACAAAATAATTTCCAATTTACTTATAAGCGACGCAATTAGTCTGTATAACTACCATATAAAAATGTTAAAAACAGAAGGAAGGAGCAAACAACCATACTTAAAACCCCTAATATAAATACTGTTTGTTACTATATTTTAACTAATGAAGTTGATGTGTTGTTGAGCTCATCTTTAAAAAATTTAAATGACACTATTATATTTATGTCTGTAAACAAAATAATTAAAAATTTTATTTTTAACTTACATAATAATTAGGAATTTCAACTTGAATTTGACAGGTTATTTCCTGTTATTGTGATGCTGCTTGGAAGAGTTGACGTTGAATGAAGTATAGCTGTCTCTGACAGTCAACATGAAATATTTAAAAAAAATTTATAAACTTTTCATTGATAGTCAATGCAATGTAATAGTACTTTAGAGCATCAAGTATCTTCTGCCTACTGTCTACTTGATACTGAGAGTGTGTTATAGATGTACACAAAGTAATAATTAAAATAATTACTTCTCATCTTATTTAAAGATTTTGCTCATTCAGAGTTTATTATTATTGTTTTATCACCGTCATTAGCATTTGTAGAACTAATAGCGATGTGATCTAACATCACACTATGCAGATATATATAATAAAGATGCGATACAATCGAAAAACCATTCCCTTATGCAGAATACAGAGAGAGAGAGGCTATTTTGAAATTGAAACAATATTTTACACATTATTGTTGTTGTGTCTTTTAAAACGGCAAGAGGAGATGATAATATTAAAAAAAGGAATCACCAACATCCTAAAAACTTGAAATAATTCCTAAATTATAGATAACTCTTCTGATCGGGAACACTATTACCGAAGGGTCCAATACATGCATGGCTTCAACGGGACATAAACAAAAAACTAACGAGCATAACTCTCCAAACCATTAGCGAGATTTCCCATGAGATATTTTTTTTCAAAAAGAGCGTCTAAAAAAACTTAGAATGGCTTAACAACATGGTGCGCGTAATAAGTTTCGTTCGATAAAACATTTTTTTTAAAAAACGAAAAAGGCCTTAAAATGGTTTTATAATCCTATTTTTTATTTTTTTAAACACATCTTAAGCACAATTTTCGAAAATTTTTGTACGAAACCCCATTTTAAAATATACAGAATTTAAAAACAAATAAAATTTAAAATTTCTAAATTTTTATTTTTTTCTAAAATTTTAATAGAACAAGAGTAGGTGCTTTAAAAATATCGATAAAATAAAAAATTTTGAAATTTGAAATTTTATTGTTTTTAAATGCTACATATTTTAAAATGGGTTTTCGTACAAACATTTTTAAAAATTGTGCTTAAGATGTGTTAAAAAAAATAGGATTAAAAAACTATTTTAAGGCCTTTTTCGTTTTTTCGAAAAAATGTTTTATCGAACGAAACTCATTACGCGCACCATGTTGTTAAGCCATTTTAAGTTTTTTTGGACGCTCTTTTTGAAAAAAAATATCTCATAGAAAATTTCGCTAATGGTTTGGCGAGTTATGCTCGTAAGAAAAACTCGACATTCTAAAATATATAGAAGGCATGCTAAAATTTATATGTCATCCTTTACTCGTTGACACTGCTTGATATTTTGTAATTCAAAATTTAAATACTTGTTAAATTTACCAAGATACGTGCGTGATGCAAACAACAAATCTTTTTACAAATCTAAACTTTAACTGCCAAACGTTCGAAAATAAAACTGGGGATAAAATTATGAGGCTAATATCTGACTGGGCAAACCAACCTGCCTCTAAGTACAAAACAAATGCTGTTGTGATCGTTGTCTTAACCCATGCGGATGAAATGAATTTACGCGGGGTCAATCATACGCCCCATGCGCCGGACTTTTTTAACAAATGGGATTTAATGCAGAGTCTGAACAATAGAAAGTATCCTACTATGAGGAATAAACCAAAATTATTCGTTTTGCAATCTTACGAATATTATACAATCTTAAGCTTGGCTACGTCAATTGCAGAATTTCTACAACGCGGCATGGCTAAATGTGAAATGGTGGTTGTCTGCCAAAGAAGTAACTAAGTTAAAAATTACACTATCTACCAAACAATAAATTTAAAATATATACAAAAGAATCGAATCAAAAATAATAAAAACTAATAAAAAACCTAATTAATTTTGGTACCTGAATTTGAAGGAGAGATTTCCAGACTGAACGATATTTCAATGGTGGCGGTTGCAGAGAGAATGAAGAGCACGCCGTAGATTGGGAAGGATTGAGGCAAAGTAGGATGCATGGAACTTTAGGGGTCTTCCATAAATGAAATCATCCAAATCTCTCCAATTTTTAGGACCCTATGACTCGATTGTTATCAGCTCAGCTATTACGAAAATGGCTATATTTAACATAGGATGTCATTAATATCCAAGTAGACCCATTGACCCGACCCATGAAATCAGTTATAGACGACCTCTTACGGTTTCTGAGCATCTTTTGAGCGCTCACAGACTTAAATCTGAAAAAAAACGTAACTACTGTTGTAAGCGCTCACAATATGCTCAGTAACCGTACAGTCTAATTCATACGACTTCGCCTCACTTGTTTTCCAGCTTTTTCAGTCTCCTTGAGTATGCAGGATGAGGCCGTTCCAATTCTTCCTCTGCTTTTTTAGCGTTGCGCATTCGTTTGTAATGCTTGACTTGGGAGGTGAAAGACCAACGCATGAAGTGGAGACTTATCGTTAGAGGCGGAGGATGGCTGAGAACGTATAGTGGGAACAACCAATGTATGCAAGATATGCGTATGAAAGCCATGCCCATAAAAAGTCAACGTTACTGTGTGCTCAGTATACACGACAGACATCAATCATTCTCTAATTATGATAATAATATATGTAGGCTTCATCATGATGGAATGACGAATGACGAAGCTAACATTTTGTTCTTCTGTATTCCAATTTTTATGTACAACCGATTTCAGTGACTACACCAAAAAATTATTTTAGATTAGCACCATTTATCAACAAAAATGCACAAGCAATGAATTGCTATATCTTCTTGAATTCCTATCCAGTCCATACAATCCAAATAGCCATTAAGGGTCGTTCATGAATGATGTCATTAAACAATCACAATTTTTAGAATCCCCTGCTATCCGCTTAAGTATTGCAAAAATGGCTATATCTTTAGTATGGCATGTCATAAGCATCCGACTAGCTCCACTGGCTCTACCGATGACACCATTTCTGGACGACCCCTTGCCATTTTCCAGCATGTGGCATAAAGTGACAAAAGTGATTGTTTGGATGTCATTTCATTTCGAAGTGTATTTCGTTCTCTTCTAATTTGAAGCTGGTTAATTTAGGTTAACTCATTTACTTCGCAACCAAGGATTTGAAGTGGATAATAGTTGAGTCATATTTGTAATTCAGTTTAGTACTATTTTGTAACTAATGGTAACGCGTAAGCGGAAGTCTTGTCCCGTGATGTTAATTTTGAATGTAGGCAATGTAGGCAATTATGAAAAAACCAATTAAAGCCAATTACAAAGTACATATAAAAATATGACTTGCCTATTAACCAAATAATAATAATAATAATATCTCGGGCAGAATCCAAAGGATATAAGACAGTCTTTTGTCATCCGCCCAGTTGTCACTACAGTAAAAACTGTTATCACGCTGAGAGGCTTGAGTCATACGGAAATTTCTTAATATTCCATCCCTTAAATTCGTCGAGTTAGTTCATAAAGGTATTTACACCACACTGGTTTACTTTGGCATTTTTGACTTCACCAGGCAACAGGTTCCACTCCTTCACTATTTGCTTCGTGAAAAAGTGATGCCTGGCACTCGTTAAGATTTTTCACTTTTTAGATATGGCGCATGTCTGCTTTCATTGTCAATGTTAAAAAACGTGATGGGTTCAATATCATATTTTTTGTTAATTAATTTAAGGGTTTCAATGAGGTCTCCCCTTTTCCCTCTATCAGTAAAAGAAAGGATTCCTAATTTCTTTAAACGCTCTTCATACGGTAGATTCTCCAGCCTCGGAAGGAGACGGTTAGCTAATCTCTGCACTTTTTCAATCACCTCACTATCTTGTTTCAGAATTGGATCTGTAATAGTATTTCCATGCTCTAAGATTGGCCGAATAAAAGTTACAATTATTTAACGTAAGGCACTAACGTCAAGGTACTTGAAGGCTAGTCTGGTCTGCAAACACATTGACTTTGCCTTTCTTGCTGCGTATAAGCAATGTTAAGTAGATTTAAAATCGTCCCGTATGTATACCCCAAGGTCCCGCTCACATGATGAACTTTCAAGCGGCAAGTTGTTACAAGAGTGCACCGGGGTTTCGGTCTTGGTTCAACCAAAGTGGACTACGTGTCTTTGAAGTATTTATCTCCATGTAGTTTTCAACGCACCAAGTCCCAAGGCTTCAAGATTCCGTTGTATCTGGTGGAAGTCAGCGTCGGTTCTTCTTGCCCTATATATTTTTGAGTCGTCAGCATACTGTTTTAATGAGCTATCAATAATTTCTTCCATTTCATCGACGTATAACAAAAATAGAATGGGGCCCAACACTGACCCTTGAGGGCAGCCGCTAATTACAGATTTTGTGATTAGACACACTTTCAAAAATCATAACTTCTGAACCATATATTATAGCTCGCAGAGAAAACCCTCATCATATCATCTAGACTAACACAAACATATCTAGTCAATGTAGAATCAGATTTAAAATTAAAAGTAGAGTGTCCCTTCAGAATCTGTTGCTGCTTGATTGTGATGGGACACTACTTTTAATTTTGATGCACTGTAAATTAAGAGCGTTTCGTGATCTAAGAATCACAAATATTCGCAGAAAATTGTGAAAAAAATACAACAGTAACGGAGACAGTACGGAACTCCCGCTGCGGTCATTAGTGAATCATTATGCTATTGGAAAGTTAACTTTTGGACATACAGTCGAATCTTGATATACCTGCTACTCAAGGGACCCAGTGATTTTGGCCAGTTTAAAGTTGGGCCATTATACATTTACCGGCCGATGACCATTATATGTAGATGCCAGTCAGTGGCCAATATACGGATAATAACAAAATGCCATTATATGAATGAATGAATGAATAAATGAATTTATTCAAAGTCAATAAAATCTTATGATCTATGTAAGGATTTATATACCATAACAGTAAGAACAAAGCACATCAAAATGCTGTTATGAATCTAAAAAAATAAAACAAAAATAAAAATTGCTTTCAAAAACAGTCACTTTCGTGTTAGGTGGATCAAATTAATAGCGTTTACGTATAGCTTATAGTAAAGTATTGTGGAATCGTAGCTTGTTTCAGCCCTGATGTTTTAAGATTTAAAAGATATTGTTCTAAATATAAAATGGAATTTAATGCCTTCCTATCTTCAATTTCTTGAGACAAAATGCTAATATCTAATTAGCAAAATTAAATAATACCTATAGTTAATACATACTAAAAAAGATACTTTTAATATCTAAAAAAATTGTGTAACGTATACTGAGTCTATTGGGCTTCCCTCGGTGGAGGTCAGTTTTTAAATTTGTTCTATTCAGTAAAGTTATCATTTCTTGTTACATTAAATCAATGGCCGGTGCAAAGGTGTAAATACACATTGTAAAGTAGCTCTGGGGCCTAGTTTTTTTGGCCGGTTTATCGAGCTTCCCATTATATCGAGAGCCGGTTTATAGGCGTATTTCAGAATTACAAGCATAGGCATTTTGACGGGGATTTTAAAATTGGCCGGTGTAGGGAAGGCTGGTATTAAGAGATTCGACTGTATTCCGATTCTTTTGGACACCTAACTCACTACTAGTTTTATTATAATTTAAATCGCTTACTTGAAAAACCCAAAAATATCTACTAACTGGGAAGCCGGTCATAAATTGTGAGGAAGGGAGGAGGGGGAGGATGTCATGCGCTCGATAAACCCAGAAGTAACCCTTCCCCCTCCTTTCCAATTGGAATATTTTTTGCCTCTAACCACTAACGGCATCAAAGTACAATTCATTTTACACTGAAAACAAATTATTGAATTGTACATTGATGCCGTTAGTGGTTATAGGCAAAAAATATTCCAATTGGAAGGGATGGGGGAAGGGTTATTTCTGGGTTTATCGAGTGCATGACATACTCCTCCTCCTCCTCAACATCCTCTTCCTCCTTCCGTCCTCACAATTTATGACCGGCTTCCCGGTTAGTAGTTATTCCACTGAGTTTTCTCTTCTGCGATGTATAGTTTAACGTAGCCAGTCTGTGAGGTAAGATTCAGGTTGAAAGTATCAGTATGGTGGAGCTTCGGAGTAAATTGTTAAAAATTGAAGTTTAGTAACCTTTAATTTTCACATTAATAATATTAGGTACTCGGTGTTTTCGATTGGATTCCTGTTCAGTAAAATTGTCTGTATACCGTAGTGTGAAGAATTCCGTGAAGACAAACTTTTTCACTACTTTTTTATTTAGAAAACCTATTATTATTATGCGTCAAAAATCTGGTATTTCCATTCAGGTTACTTAGGCAGTACTCTTTGTTTGAATTTACAATTTGCTTCACAATTTTCTGAGTAGGTGTACTTGTTGTTGGAAATGTCTACCTTGTTGTTGTGTTTCCCGGTGGATGTTAAATTGTTTTATTTTGTCACTCACTATTTTAAGTAAAAACTTTAATTATTTGCTCAGCTTGGATCGGCAATTTGGTCCACGGCTAATTGTTCCAGTCCCACTCTTCGCTGTACACTGCGGCATTGCGCTGCGAGCTAGTTGTGAGCTTAAGAGACAATGGACTGGACTTTGCAACTGTAGGCAGGCCAAGCTCTGGATTTCGACACTCCTGTACGGTAACGCGTCTTTGGTGTTAAATCCCTGAGTTCAATTAAGATGGTTGGTTGGGCAAATGACGAGGCATGGGGCTTGAGGTATTCACGGTTGAAGAATTAAGGTGTTAGACGTTAGACGACTTAGAGACTTAGACTATCCACGTGCGTGGATTGTGGGGATGAGGATTATTTATCGATTTACTTTTTGCTGTGTGCCCTGCCTTTGTACTTCGATACCCTTATCTTGGGGGCTATCTTATCTCGATGGATATGTTTTATTAGTCAGGCGTCGGTGGCTCCGTTTGTGGCGCTCTCTTGCTCTACGGGCAGGCTTGCTGTTTGACCTGTGTATTTCTGCTTATTTTTTTTAGGAAGAGTCTGCAATATGTCATAATTATAAAGGCCTCTGCGGCGTTGGTCTCTCTGAGACCAACTCCCTGTGATTTAAAAACAATAAGGGCTTGCTTGCCCTAGCTGCTACGGTCAAACCAGTTTACATTGGTTCATAGTTAAATCTAAGCTAAGTATATAATTCTAGCTTTAGACAGATAGTTAAGTCGTGATGATCTATTTCTGTAAAATGTTGTATTTTAACAGACGCCCGAAAGGATTACACCAGAAAGGATGAACGTAACTGATGTGGTAGACGATGGAGAGTTAACGGAACATGTCATTAGAAAAATTGTGGAGTCCTCGTTT
Source organism: Dicyrtomina minuta (assembly GCA_949802685.1). NCBI lineage: Eukaryota > Metazoa > Arthropoda > Collembola > Symphypleona > Dicyrtomidae > Dicyrtomina > Dicyrtomina minuta. The sequence continues at coordinate 44,132,426 of OX461809.1, read as the reverse complement.
AAGGATTGCCTAACCTACCCTGGATTGCTCCTTCATGAAAAAATGACAGTTCTTAGAAACTTTGTTATACAGAGTGAAAAAGGAATTATCGATCCGGACTCACCTTGTACAGATGTAGTTAAAATCCCATTGGTATGTGCATTAAAACGGACATAGTATGACGATTTAAAAGTGCGAATTTCAACATTAAATGTAATTTATTAAAAAAAAAGGGGGCACAGCCCCTTGTTTAATGGGAGCCTTAATGCATTAAGCAGTTTGAATTTTACGCCAATTCTAAATTCGTAATTGTATTAGTGAGCAGCCTGAACTAAAAGGATCTGTAAGAAGAAAAACTACTGACTAAAAAGTACATGTTTTTAATATTTCCCGCCAAATCTTAAAACGGACGACATATCACTAAATGAGGGTACACATAAATGATATACCATTCAATCGAAAATAAACAGGCTAACCTATTTACCTTGTTACTAACCCGAACGTATTTAGTTTTTGAAATTAGTTAAAAAAACTGAAATAAATGTTTTTCAAAATTAACCGATGTTAATAAATGATACATCATTGTCAAGCTCTTGAAAAACATAGAGAACATTATTTTTGTTTTAGGCCTCCGGCCTAAACAACAATGTTTTGGCAACAATTTCAAAAAAAACTGGCGGTTTTTTTTCCACAATAATGTCAAACGTTAGCGGATAAACTGATTGAATTTCCGTTTTCGAAATCTACTCTTCCTTACCTTTTGAATGGTATATCAGACGTTGATACTAGTCGAGTATTTCAAAATTGTGAACATAAAATTATGTAGAAAGGTAGTAATAATTATTGCTATTTATTTATTACTTTTATTTTTAAGGGCATTGCAATGTACGTGTTATAATTGTTACTCTTATTATTGTATGTATCTTTTGGGTTTCATATCGAGCACGCTCACAGTTTCGCACTCGATAATCATTAGACCAGGCCGGTATCGACCCATTTCTTCCCCAATTAGAATAATTTGCTGTATGGAAATTCACCTAGGACATACCCAATAAGTGGATTGTGCAAGCACAGTCACGTGGGTAGCCTTCGGATTCTTCCGACTTAATGCTAATCTATCTTAATACTATGAGTTCCATGACCAGCTAGTCCGGCCAGGAATTTAAGAAAAGCGAAAGAGTCCTATATCAGGATCCTCTGATGCGCTGAATGCACCATCTCCCACTTTGGGCTGAATTAAGTATGCAAAACTAAAGTGCTCCTTTCTATTCAGATCGACGGAACAGATAACGCAAATAGATTCACCAGATGCATCTGGTTGATCTCACTGCGTATGTAAGGAATGTAAAACAAGCAGCCACAGCCAACGACCCCAGAGTTCAAATAGCTGAATCTCCCTATCTCCACCCTCTCCCGTGCCCAGCCTCTCACAAACACAGAGATAGTGAAAGCATGAAGGAAGGTATGCAAATGAGGAGAGTACAACTAATGTCCTTCACCTCTGTTCCCTTCCACCACTATCACTGCCTCTGCGAGCAACGTGGCCCGAGATGAGATCGCAATAAGCAAATACCAGCAAAAGGCTCCATGGAGCCGATCGCGTGTAGCCGTCTTATCACTCACTCACTCCCAAACCCAGAAAAATCCCAAACCGAGTCCGCTATACTTGGAGTATATATTGGTTCAATGTTAGCAAGGGAGAAGGACGAGAGCTCGAGAGCACACAACCTTCTTCCTTCCCCACCAAAAGCGAACTCCTCTTACTCTTATTATTACTATTAATGTAAATTATTATTATTCTTGGTTCTCCGAGAATGCGATCACTCAAAAATTTTATCGGCCGTTGTCGTACTTGTTTGTATTACTATGTAAGTATACAGCTGTGAGAAATAACAGTGAGATTTTACTATGTAAGTATACAGCTAAGCTGTGAGAAAAACAGATATGAGAAATTTCTATGACAACAGTGGTGGATGGCAATGGAAGCAGTAGTTATTACTTTACTTCCAATCCAAATCAATGCGGACTATAGTACAACAATGTTAAAGCCATAGCAACCACTCGCACTCCGCTCCACAACTCCTCACACAGTTCCACTGTCACAACAAATTGCAGTATTACAGCTGGCGGATGGTGTTGAGAAGCGATGTTCGTAGATGCGAATGTATTTGCGCGCAAAATCAAATTAGTCAATGGAAAAGTATACACACTGTAACTTAAAAAAAAAATTAGTAGCTTTACTAAAGGCAATACTAATAATGGATGGATGTAATTTCTATTGGAGTTGTCTCATTAATACTTCGATCAAATACTTATACTCACATGTTCACTGCATTCTCACACTGTGTTGTCATAGCCATAGCCGACATTTATTATTTAAGACAGACCAGCTGGTCCAGAGGTACCAAGTAACAAAAGAACTACAAACTAAACTGTATCTAAATAAATTATAACACACCCTACTATTATATAATAGTAACTGTTTTTGGGGGCTGACCAAGGTGCTCAGCTTATTCAGCCTTTGTAATCTTTTGAGTGAACTATGCCACTAACAATAGAGTTCTGAGAGGACACACACCTATTTCTTAGAGAGGATTTGGCTGCAAATATAACTTCACTTAAGTTTAGAGTGTTGGTTTTCTTAAACTTTTCCTGTCACTGGAGTCTCTTCTGTATCCACAGATTAAACGAAATGCATCATTGTATGCTGCTGTGATTCGCTGAAGTTCCGTCTTACTGAGATTCCACAGGCTGCAACAATAAATCGTTGACAGATATGTGCGAAATAGGTAAATCTTGACTGCTTTGCTGCATAAACCAAATCTTGATTTGATCATATTTGGCCTCTTGTAGAGCTCACATATTCTTTTATTAATCTCAAGCTAATCACTAAGGGAGTCAGCCTTTTTTGCCGTCACTTTCTGGATCTGTACTCCTAGATACTTAACGCTAATTTCCAGATTCAGCTTGTCACCATAGAAATACACCTGAAAGTCCAAGTTACAGCGATTAAGCCATTTAGGAAGTAGTGCTTGGATGTGCGTTTTATCTAGATTGAATGACAGGTCATGATTCAAAGCAAATTCAGCACAGACTTGGAGTATTGAGTTCATATCCGACACTGACGTAGTTAGTAGGCAGACATCATCTGCATATATAATATTGTTGACTGTGATGTCGCCTACCTTACATCCCAGGTTGGTCGAATTTAGAGAGTCACACAGCGTGTCCATATAAATAGCCAACAGGCAAGGCGACAGGATTCCCCCTTGACAGACTCCCCTGCGCACCTCGAAGCACTCACTAATTGTTTCCCCCCATCTGATACATAAAAATTGATTGTTTAGCCAATAGGTAATAAAATTAACAATACAATTAGGAAAGCCTCTGGACCTTAACTTATTTACAACCATGTTATGATCTACGCAGTCAAAAGCCCTTGAGGCATCAAGATAACATACGTAGACAGGCGTGTCTTGACGTTTATAGTGATCCATAATTTGCTTGAGCGTGCACACACAGTTCACATCCTAGCTTCCTTTTGAATCTAAACTGGTTACTATTTGTAGTAAGTAGAGAGTCAAATTCCGCTAGAATAAGTTTTTCCAGTAATTTTGAGAAAACGGTGGCCAGGGCAAAGGGTCAGTAATTCTCCTTCCTTAAATTATCCAGACCTTTACGTTTTAAAATAGGGACTAGATGGACTAGCATCATTGATTGAGGGATAGTAGATTGCGAAATCATAGCATTCGTAAGATTGCACAAAAATTCGATTAGAATCTCATTAGCATATTTCAGATGTTCAACTTTCATGCCGTCATGACCGGCCGCTTTATGGGTTTTCATGTCCCGTAGGGATTCGATCATAAGATCAGTGTTAAATTTTGTGGTCTTTCCCTTATGAGGTAGTATGCAGGGCTAGGCCTGTTATTACCACCATGTGTAAATTGGGCTTTGTAGTGCTTCTTCCAGAACGCTGCAATATTATCATCCCCTTCTACTGACTCTACTACACATGGAAGGCTGGTTTCGGCCGTCTGGGACGTTTTACTGACTTCCGTCCAGAACTTTCTAAAATCCTTGATGTCATATGCTTTCACTAAGCCATCGGCTTTGGCAGTATCAATCTGATTCCGAGTTTCTTTCATTGCCTTTTTGATTTTTTTTTGCTGCCGCTACCCTAGTATGTAACAGCTCAGTTTTACCACCCACTATCCATTTAAGGTACTCAGACTTATACGCATCATAGTGCACTTTTACCACATCGCCCCATCCAGCTTCATTTTCGAATAGAGGATTAAAGTGTTGGCGCTGACCTAGAAACTTGTCAATTGCTTGGAATCCTGCTATACATTCATCATATATATTGCAGATTTCAGTTGCATGAGCCGAGCCTAAGGAGCAGTTAGTCTCCACACAGCTTTCAATACTGCATAGTCTCGAGCCAACAGATTTCGCGAGTAGCCCTGTGAGTTCACTGTATTTCAGCTTCAGCTCACTATTCACCTTTCTCCAGTTAATAGATTTACTGTGTTGTGACGTATGACTTGAACTTACACTTTTATTGTTGCTTTTAATAGGGAGAAGTTTTAGATTCAATTCAGTGCACAAACATGCATGGTCACTCGACGTTGGGTCAATGATCGAGATAGTACATTTGTTGTTAAGCGCTTCACTGACTATAACATGATCAATCCACGTTTGTGCCCCATTGATGTCATTTAAAGTACAAATTTTGCCGGTCCATGATTTACATGGGATTTTGAGCTGACAACCACAAGTTTACATGCAAAATAAACTTTACAAATCTTCGCGATTTTTCCACTTTAATTTTCTTCTTTTTAAAATTTTTGTTTAGTGAATTTTGTAGTGAATTTTTACGTTGGCTACATATTAGCTCGCGTTCGCCGTATTGCACTGTAAATCCCAAAGAAGAACTGCATCTCACTACAAACTGAAGCCGACATCTTATTCGGCAATTATTATTTTAAAGTAAGTAGAAGGTATGTCTCCTCAAATTCAGGCCACAGCTAAAAACATATTCGACTAAACGTTAAAACCTACAAAAAAAAATAAAGTATATCGTGGGCGAAGTATTAAATCCGTTAAGTTTCATTGTTTGCTAAAAGCAAATCTGCTAACTTCCATTTTTGCTACGAAGCAAATCCGCTAACTTCAACTTTAAATTTAAATAAGCGATTTAGCTGACAAATTTTTAATAACATGGTTATGAAAAGTGCAAATTGCTCTAATTGCATATTTTAAAACGCAAAATGTTCTAACTATACAAATGCCACCACTGCAAATGGTTCTAACTACATGATTTTAAAACGCGAATTGCTTGAACTTTATGATTTAAAAAGTATGCTAAAAGCATTTAATTTAAATACTTTATTTTAGTCGAAAACTGTTCTAACTGCATGATTTCAAACGTAAACTGTTCTGAATCGTTTAAAAATATTTTAATTGTTCTAACCACACGGGTTTAAGTTTCAAACTGTTCTAACTAGATGATTTTAGAAAGTGCAACATACTTTAATCGCATGTTTTCAAATGTTGCATATATTTCACATCATTACAAAAGGCAAAATGTTCTAAATACAACATTTTAGAAGTGCAAAAAGCTGTAAATACATGTAATATTCATTATTTTGTAATAATAACATTTTGCACTTATCCAAATCATGCATTTAGAGTTTTTCCTTTTTTCAAAATTACTTAGACTAGTTTGCAACTTAAAATCATGTAGTTAGAATCATTTGCAGATGTTGCATTCGTATAGTTAGAACATTTTGCGTTTTAAAATATGCAATTAGGGCAATTTGCACTTTTGATAACCATGTTATTATGAATTTGTTAGCTAAATTGCTTATTTAAATCATAAGTAGAAATTAGCGGATTTGTTTCTTAGCAAAAATGGAAGATAGCGGATTTGCTTTTAGCAAATAATGGAACTTAACGGATTTGATCCTTCGCCCATGATATGTACTCCATGGTAAGAGCTGTGTGCAGTAGTTTGCACACTAAGTACCAAGTTCCACAGCCACTGACGGCGAGGGTTACGGTTTTGAATGTTGATGACTATGGGAGCGTGCATAAATTTCGTGGTGCAAAAGTTTGAATTTTTAAACACCTACTCCTACATTGTTTCGGAATGTCCGACCATTTTAAATAATAGGCAGGTTGAACCCCTACTTCACGTTAATATTAGTAACATAAAGTAGCAATTTACAACACTGCACTGATGGCAATATAAAATACAATTAAAAGCTCCATCAGCTGTGATGTTATCTGTATACAAAAAAAAGGACATGAGCAGCAAACACGTTGCGCGGAATTAAAAGGTTGTAAAATCAAAAATAAAGTCGGAAGGAAATTCGGAACTGCTCTGAATGAGACTGCAAATATTAAGTGAATGAGTTAATTGAAAATGGTAGTCAGTCGGCTTAGGAAATTCAAATCAGCCCGCCGAAAAGTAGAAACAGTAGGATTTCTATGCATTACTGCACCATGCATCATGTGAGAAGGCTAGTTAAGTTGAGGCTGGGCTGAGGAAGAGGGAGCAGGGACAGGGAGGACGAAGGCTGAGTATTAGCATAGAAAGGAAATCGAACAGCAGCAAGAGATCGTCCATAAATGATGTCATCAGTGGCTCTAATTAAGTATTGATGACATGCCATGACCATGCATGTCACCAATTTTAGAGAGCCCTGGTGGTCCAGTGGTGCCGGGCGAGACATAGCGTCTGAGGCTCTCCATTACTGTTGACTCGGCGGGGGTTCGATTCCCACTTGCCTCGGATCTCTTTCGTGAGAAAGTTGATCTTAAACGCCGGGCTCTCCACATGTGTGGCGATCTATATCATTAAACGCTTACTTGGCTCTGTGTTAGTACGGGGTAAGCTAGTCACACTGGGGTCTGTGTTGGGAGACCAGATCTTAAGCGATTTGAAACGCCTGACCCCTCAGAAACTAAACATTTTTCAAACATTTTTTTTTCAAATGCATGCTAAAGATAGCCGCTTAAGTAAGGTTAAATGATTGGGATGTGAAGCTCCTAAGGGAGTGATAATTCCAGTGACATCATTTATGGACCACCCCTAAGAAGTTGTGAAGCGTCCAGCTATGTATGTACTTTGTGCATTGGTTTAGGGTTGGTGAATTGGTAAATCAGAATCAAAAATCTATTCCCGCTTAAATGTGGTCGCCAATTTGCATAATGGAAAGTGTACATGCATTCATGCACAGCAGGAACAAAATGAGTTCATAGAGTAGTGGTAGCTTCATCGAAACAGTCTTGCTTATTACAATAGATTCGTTTGCTGAAATGCAATAAGTTTTAATTCCCAAGTATTTAGTTCTAATTACTGAGGATTTAGATTTAAAAACAGTTCATGTATTTAAATCTAACTGCCCAGCAATTAGAATTATTGATTGTTCACTGACTTAGGATTGAGTTTCGAACTCATGAGGGTTTAGGTTTCGTACTCACGAGGATGATGATTACAGTTTTCGACTCACGAGGATTGCAGTTTCGTACTCACGAGGGTGGGAGTTTCGTGTTCACGAGGATTGGGGTCAAGCCTATTAGCTTAACTGGAAAACGCATAAATAACCAAACCCGGGGAAGACGCGGTTCTCCTCGAGTTACGTAATCACGTCCTTTAAACAAACTTTTTTGTGCTCTTAAAACACAAATAATCTCCAACCACTTTGTTCTTACTCGCTAAAGTACAAAAATTAACTACACCGTGTTTCTCTTGTCCTTGTCAAACCCATAAATAACCATCACACACCTAATACTGTTTGTTTTCCGTAAATTCAACATTACAATACGTGTTAACATCAAAGCTAAATTTTTTTTAATTCATTAAAAGTGAAAGATAATCTTCTCGTACCGAGTCGATGATTGTTGAGCAATTAACTAGTTAATACAGTTTACATTTCTCAAAGGATCAAAGGGCATTCTTACTTGGGAAGAATTTTGCATGTAACTCTAGGATTAAACCGATTGTTACCAAAACGTCTTCTACTGGCCCTGGACACTTCCACTAGTATATGGACTTGAGTGCATTTTGCGCTGTTCGCGCATAAAAGGGGCGCGCATTTTGAAAAAGTGGTCGACTTTCAAAATGGCCAAACCTTTATGGAATTTAACATGTGAAAATGAAAAAATCCAGGTCCCCTTCCTGTGGCTTTTATTCATTTTTGACAAAATCTCAAAATAACTTCAAAATACCAAAAAAAGTTTCAAAAGTTGTAATTACGAGTTTTAAGCAAAGAAATCACAAATACGTGTTTGAAAATTATGCCTGGCATTCATACATACCTATGTGCATTTGGGAGCATTCGACACAATGCGATAATATTCAAATTATCGAAATATTTCGTTATGGACGTTTACTCCGAGGCCTACCTTTAGTCAGTGTCAGACAGAACAAAAAGGACCGAGTCATTTTCGTTCACGACCGGCCTCCCGGTGGGTAAAACCTATAATTTTTGGGCTCGACCCTGACTAATTCTTTTTTCCTCCAAGCGCAATAGGGCGCAAGCCATGAGCTTTTAACAATATAATATCTATTTAAAATTTTCAGAGGAGGTAAAACAAACAAAGTTGAACGGCACTTTTTTTCTGGGCTCCTTCCCAGCTCACAAAGAGGTAGTTTTTCTAAAAATTAATGACTACCGTTTACAATTTTTTAGACGAGACAAAGTGACCGAATGTCTTTCCCTGCCTTTAGTGTACCACAGCCTCGAATTTAAATTTAATCAACTGAGTCATGACGACCACTAAGTGTACGTCATGAGTACAATACAGTCAGTAACATACGACACCCATCTAATGCAAAGGACAACGCGAAAATTACCCGGACAGCAGCTACCAATTAAATGGACTTGCGACAGAACGACTAAGAATCGTATAGACTTGCGACAGAATGATTTTAGCTGTGAAATGGACTTACGATAGAACGAATCTTCACCGAGGATACGAATGAATGACAGGCATAATTTTTAAACACGTATTCGTGATGTTTTTGCTTAAAACTTGTAATTACATCTTTTAAAACTTTTTTTGGTATTTTAAAGTTATTTTGAGATTTTGTCAAAAATGAATAAAAAACAACAGGAAGGGGACCCGGATTTTTCATTTTCACATGTTTAATCCCATAACAATTTAGCTATTTTGAAAGTCGACCACTTTTTAGATGCTGAGCTTAAGCATCTATAGGAATGGCTGTGTCCGTCTGTCTGTCTGTCTGTCTGTCTGTCTTTCCGTCTGTTCTTTATGAGCTACAGGTCACAGTTTTCAAGCAATATTCGTCAAATATTTTTTAAATGGCCACAAATGCGAGGGAAAAGTGCCCTATTGTTTTTGAGAGAGATCGAACTAACCAGTTTTTCACAATTAACAGTTGACTGGACTAACTTTTTTAGCCATCTAAAAGCATTAGAGAAAAACGGGTGATTTGCCTTTGCACCAGTCAAGTGCACCAGCTAAATGCACTAGCTAAATGGTTTTGTTACAGGCGCCAGTCAATGCACCAGCAACAAGCACCAGTCATCGGCACAAGCTACCCGCAGAAGTTTCAAGCAGAAGTTACCCGCACCCACAAAGTATCCCTAAGGGAAGGAGGTGTACTTGGAGTCACCCACAAAGACGTCCCAACAATCTCAACTATTTTTGCTAAAACCATAAAAAAACTTTAAATACTTGCACCCCCCACCCACAAAGTATCCCCTAAAGGGAAGGAGTGTACTTCGGGTCACCCACAAATGACTTCCCTAAAATCTTATTTTTTTTGCTGAACCCATTAAAAAACTGTAAATACTTGCACCCCCCACCCACTAAGTATCCCCTTCAGGAGAAGGGGTGTACTTAGGGTCACCCACAAACGACGTCCCAAAAATCCTAATTTCTTTGCTAAAACCATTAAAAAACTTTAAATACTTGCACATTCACCCACAAAGTATTCCATTAGGAGAGGGGGGGGGAACTAGGGGTCACTCCTAAATGACGTCCTAAAAATCTTAATTTTCTTGCAAAAACCATTAAAAAACTTTAAATACTTGCACTCCCACCTACAAAGTACCCCCTCAGGGGGGAGGGGGTGTACTTGGGGTCACTTACAAATAACGTCCAAATAATCTTCATTTTCTTGCTAAAACCATTAAAAAACTTTAAATACTTGCATCCCCCACCCACTAAATAACCCCTAGGGGAAGGGGGGTGTACTTGGGGTTACCCACAAATGACGTCCTAAAAATCTTAACTATTTTTGCCCACACCAATAAAAACTTTAAATGCTCGCACCCCACACCCACCAAGCATCTCCTTAAGGAGGAGGGGTGTACTTAGGGTCACCCATAAATGACGTCCCAAAAATCTTAATTTATGTGCTAAAACAAATAAAAAACTTTAAATACTTGCACCCCCAACCCCAAGAATTATCTCCTTAAGAGGGAGGGGGGCTAAAAATTAGAAAAAGTCAGAATCTTAAAAATATAAATATTTTTTATGCCTAATGCTTTACCAACGGTAAAGTTATGCTCCCCTACTTAACAAATCATCCTTATTAGGTTCGAGGGGGTGGGGGGGGAGAATTAAGGGTCAATCGTAAAATACGTCCTAAAAATTCGAAGCCTGAAAGCCAAGGTTGGAATTGAGCACGCGACACCTAGAGTCCCGTACACAGCAATGGGTCAGTAATGGCCTGAGCTAAGAAATGTCTGATAGGAATATGTGAGCGTGTCAGATATGGAACCCATAAAATACAGTCCCGTGAGCGAGTTGGCTTTGTTCCCCGTCGTTCCAACAGAAAGTTTTGCTACGTTTTGTGTCTTGCAAAAGAATCGGCTGCTTTTTGTTTTGACAACGTTAAGGCTGGTAGGGGTCAGACACAAATGGCGTTGCTTACATTAAGGGTGGGTCACTTGACATTCCACGGTAAGGGCATCCATTTAAGCAATGCTTAAAAAGGTGACAAGCGGGTGGGTAGGCTTATAATTTTGGTAAATTTAGGTGTCGTCATTTGTGTCCGTACCCAAAGCTGGTCAAACATGCGAACTTAATATTTTAGGTTCGCTATCCTGTATTTGAATTACATTTGGAAAAATCTATGCTTATCTGCATCGAGTACGGAATTTCGGCAAAAACCAATTGCATTATACCATGGTATCTTCAACGTGTTTAACTTTATGCTGTAAACATACGTACGTTGATCGTAGAACGAAAGCGACCGTTCATAAATAACGTCATTTAAAATTTTAATTTTAGAAAACCCACCCCAACTTTTTTACTTTTTGCTGTGAACATACAAACGAAGCTTATAGATAGTTGATGACCAACCATTAATGGCGTCATTTAATTCTCAATTTTAAGGAACATACTTTAACTGAATGGCACGCAGTTCGTAATTTTTAGTGTCCAGTAAATCTTATACATAAGTTATTCATACATTAAATTTCAACTTTCAGGGTTACACAAGTTAGGAGCCATGCAAGGATGATAAAAAAATGACGTGTTCTTTAGAAAATTTATATAAAGAACGACCTTTCTTACTTTCAGAAACAAGTCAGTATTGGATTATTGCTTAGTGCACTATAAGTCTTTCAGTCAACTAGTATATACTTTTATCAGATCACATTCCTATTCAGGTAGTTATTTCTACTAGTAGAACACAAGAAAAATGTTCCCATATTTATCGATTAATTAAAGTAAGGCTAGAGAAGAAAAATATTATGTTTTTTACAAATAAAATGGAAGGCATAAAGCCGGTAGATACTAATAACTTAGTAAATGAAATGAACTGAGGTCTAGTCAATTTTATCATAAAAGTAGCTAAACATAACAAACTAGTTTGTAATCGTATTCCAACAAGGGTATTTAAGAATAAACCTTGGTATCATGAGAAATGTAAGCAAGCTAAAGCAATTGTTAAATCCTGTCGGGTCAACTGTAAAAAAACTCGACTTGTCTATAAACACTAATGGAAACATTTGTAAATCGAATAATAGGTTTAAAAAGTTATGTAAAACCAAGAAAGGTAACTACTTTTATGAAATTCGAAACTGGATTGCAGACGTTAAAAATTCTTCACAATTCTGGGAGACTGAGGCTTTATAAAGGTAGAAATGGTGCAAATAGCAACAAAGTAACCATAACAAGAATTTTATAATACCATAATGCCAAGTAAGGATAGGAGTCACATATTGTTCTATGGAGTCCTGGACCCTGAAATAGATGCAGATATAACGCATTGGGAGCTAGACTTAGCAATTAAAAAGTTCAATAACAGCCCAGGCCTAGATGGGATCTCAAATGAATTGCTGAAAGCGATTGCAGTATAATGAAAGTCCCATGTACTCAAGCTTTTTAACAAGGTTTTTTCTGATGAACAATGCCCTGATTGCTGGTCTGATATAGAACTAGTCACTTTGCATAAGAAAGGGGATACTGACAACCCCGAAAACTATAGGGTAATAGCAATAATTAGTTGCATTACAAAACTGTTAACCGCAATCTTTCTAGCAAGAATAACTAAATGGGCTAACAAATGTAATGTACTTCCTGAGTCGCAAGCTAGGTTTAGAACGAATTGATCTTGCACTGACCAAATATTTTCCCTTGCAGCTATTATGCACAAACATAAGAATCCCTTCTAGAAAGGTGTACGCAGTTTTTGTGGATAACAAGCGCGCTTTCGATTCTATTAATTATCATCTGTTGTGGGAAAAATTATTTAAATTAGGGTTGAGTGCTAATATAACCAGAATTCTAAAAAATCTTCACAGTAAAGCAAATATCAGAGTCAGAACGGGAAAAGGGTATACCAAACCCATTGATGTAAACGAGGGCGTGTTATAGGGTGAACTATCCCCGCTATTGTTCTCGCTTTCCATATCTGATATGGATGAATTTTTTACAGAACAAAGATTAAGCGGCCTGAGTATAAATGAAAAAGTAGCCATTTTTATGCTGATGTATGCCGACGATACTGTTATCTTTGGCTACAGTGAAGGACATTTAAAAAGGAAGCTTAAGAAGCTTCATGGATACTGTGCACTTAATCAACTTACCGTAAACGTCGACAAAACTAAAGTTTTAGTGTTTGCTAAGAGTACCAACATCAAAATTAACAGCACTTTCCATTACGACGGTAAACCTTTAGAGGTTGTAAGGGAGTAGGTGTACTTGGGGGTCCCGTTTAGTTCGTCCGGTGTATTTAGCAACGCGACTACATACTTTTAAAAAAATGCAACTAAGGCAAATTATGGGTTATGGGATATACTTTGTAAAAGCAAATGTGATTTCTGGACTTCGAGAATTAAACTATTTGAGTCAGTAACTATGGCCACCCTAATATAATATGGTAGCCCGATATGGGGGTTAGGGCATGGAGATATAATTGAACCAGTACAAACTAAATTCATCTAAAAGACGCTAGCGCCTCCAATAAATACCCTTAACTATCTAGTTAGACTAGAAGCAGGAAGATGTATGCTAGAATTAACGGTAGTTAAACAAGCGCTCATGTACCTAAAAAGAGTCCTTAAAATGGATGAAAACAGGGTTCCTAGGATGCTTTATAAAAAGCTGAAACAACTAGACCTACTAGAATGTAATGACCCAAAATTTAACTGGGTAAGTCAGCTAAAGAATTTGTTACTGAGCTATGGATTTAATGATTTCTGGAATAATGTGTCACCTAGCCTAATTAAGAACAACACTGACATTATTATTGAAGCTATGGCAATGATATCATATCAGGATGACATGAAAAGAGCTACATACTCCTCATACAACTCAGCCTTTCCGTCCTACTGTGGGTCAAGCCTAGTAACCAAATACCTAAACTATAGGTAAAACATAAGTTAAATAAGACAGCTCGCAAAAATTTGGCTAGCCGAAAAAAGTAAAGTTATTTTAAGAATAAATAATAAAGTTACGTTAGATGTAAGTAATACCTGTTAATGCGATAATGTTTTCTGTGATTCTATTGAACATTTTCTTTTTTGTTGTAATCTCTACCACAATGTTAGAAATAAGTACCTCAAGGAGTTAACTGATAATGTGTGATCACAACATACTAAAATTAATCAAATACTAAGTAATTATAATAAATCTGTTCTTAATAATCTGTTTTATTATGTAAGTGTAGCAATGGAGAGGAGAAATTCAAGAGCGTCCTAATTAAGATGGCATACAAATTTGGTAATATAAAATAATGATGAAAATTTGTAAATTCGATTTGTGTGTGGGCCAATGACCTAAAAATGCAATAAATCAATTCTACTACTACTACTACTGCTACTACTATGGCCCTATGGTTCTCTACGTAATTACTTCATTCTTCGGTTTTTCATAACTCCCTATCACAAGTTGGCTCACTTAAACCACCAAATTTTGTACTAAATATATTTTTTTTATTTTAGTTTTTATTGTTTCACCATTGTAATCATTCCAAGTATTTTAGTTCATTTTTGGTTAGTACGAATACGGGCTTCCTCCGAGTGTTGCGAAGTTGACTTACCAATTTTTTGTTCGACCTGTGATGAAATATGGGATTCCCTTCTTGACACCAGCAATAGGAAAAGGCTCGTAATAGAGTTTGTTAATCAGGTTTTTTTTCCTTATGATGACTGGTAACCTTCGCTTAACGCCTTAAGCTGCCATAGGATGTGTTCAGTCTAATCCTTCTAGACATCTGTCTTAGAGCAGAGATTAGTTAGATCTATGCATAGGCTGAAAACCAGGGGTTTGTGAACCATTAATTATATGTTTAGAGGTTCTGATAGTCACAATGTGATCTGCATAAGATCGGGCTGATTTGACCCAATTACAAGATGCGAGTGGACTAGATATATAAGAACCTGGGGTATCCTAGGTTCACTGTTGAACTTGGGTCACGGGCTAATTGGGTGAGATGTTTATCCCTAGGAGGGGAGGGTGTTGTGTGCTACGCAGACGGTTGTGGAAAGGTGACAATGCTGGCTGTGGGGTTCTTATTGAGGACAGAAGTCATGGGGGTAATCACTTCCCTTCTGGCTGTCTGTGTGTTTAGGCACTGACGCCTGTGTTTTTGAGTGTGAGATCTTTTACATTTCTCTGGCAGCTCATTGGCGGCTGGAATATAAACGCTGGGATCTCCTGCTCAGGGTGTTCAAAGATAGTCAGAGCTCTTTGCATGCCCTATCGAGGTCTTTCACTGCCTCCAGTATTGAAGGGGACTGCCACTCGTACCTCAATAGACTGCTGATAGGGGTTGCAAGCTTGAATTAGTTTAGGTCCTTGGTCACTCAGGGTTCAGGGGTAGTAAAGAGCCTGATAGGCTGGCAAAGGCTTCGCATGATGGTAGTTGCGTTAAGCAGTTTAGCCGAAGGCCAATGCTGTCAGTCCCAATCTTTGCTATCAATTGCGCTATTGCGGGATAGGCTTATGCGTGAGCATGAGAGACTGGCTTGAGCAATTGTAGGATGGCCAAGGTCTGCATATTTTCACCGTTGTATGGTAATGCGTCACTGATACGACATCTTAGAGATCAACTAAGGTGGTTGATTAGGCTTGTTTCCTAGCACTGGTGTTGGGGCAGTCATGGCTGGAGGATAGGAGTATTGGAATCTTCATTGTCATTGAACTGATGGGAGGAGGATGATACCCCGATTCACTTCTTGCCCAACCTTTGTATTAGTGGAAAATCTCTACCCTGGTGGTTGCGTTATCTGGTTGAAAATGCTGGGTCAGGTATCTGCGTGTCTGCTCTTGTCGTTTTTGCGTGCCTCGGGCAGGCTCACACACTGACCCGGTGTTAGGTTTCTTTAAGGGGAGTCTGCAATAGGCCATTATAAATAAGGTCTTGTAAGAGGCTGAATCCGTAGTAAATAATAATAATACTTTAATAATTTATTTAATAAAAATATTTGAAAGCATTTCTGCCTGTTATTAGCTGTTCATATTATGGCTTTATTCATTAAAATGCGCTTTACTTAGTGTTGCTGGCACACGACATATAAATCTTAGTAGATGTTTACCCTATATAATTTTGATGTTAAAAAAAAGTGTAAAATATTTACTCATTATTACACACCTTTTATATTACGTACTGAAACCTGCCGTAACATAAAGTACGCAGTTGTAAAAGCTGGCACGTGTGTAGTGTTGTTCTTTAGACGAAATCTTAATTAATATTTTGTTGATTACAGAATTGTTACTCGGGAACCAGTCTTATAAACATGCAGAGTCCTTTTTCAGCAGAGTGGTGTGCAGTAACAGAACGGGACCTGGATTCCTATGCACAGATAAACTTTAAGTGGGAACCGCATGAGAATTACCTTTTGATCATACAAGAGTTTATCGAACTTTGCAACCATCCTAATGCAACGAACAATGTTGCGATTGATTTCATCAATGATTTCATTCTTAAATTAAAATCTGGGGTTCAGAGTAAGACAAAATTGGTTTTTTATAATCTTATTTGACTGACATTTGAGTAATACAGCCAAAGTTGTATGGCTGTCATACCTTTCCGTAGACAGTATGTCGTCTCTATTGACTTTTGTCTCTTGGAAATTTTTGTCTCAACAAGGTTATTCTTGTTTAAATAATAATGGTTCCATGATAGGAATTAGATATCAGCTGTCTTTAATAGATTAAAAAGAAACCTGTGTCTATTTAGTTTTCAGAAAATGTAACATTAAAGTTTAATTAAATTAATATTCTAGAATAAGGTGCTTTGCGCTGGATTTGTCCTCTGGGCTATATTTAGTGTTCGTTTGTTTTATTTCAGAAAGTAATGGTGTGGACCTGGATGATTCAAACAAATCTGTGTCAAATGGAGACATGACCACTCTTTACTCATCTTGCTCTTCGGTGGCATCGACATGCTCAAAGCGAGAACTCATTAATTCTGAATTGACTAGACAAGAAAAGGAGTCGCCCGTTTTTGTTCGATATGCAGACCTCTTAACTTTAAAAAAGGATTTTGATGCTTACAAAAATAATTCAAAGCAAAATAAATTAGGTATGTTAAAATGGTAATTTAATCCAATCAATGCTGTAAGAAATGAGGTTTCCGAAAGTTTCCAACGCTTATAATTTAAAACAGTGTTTCTTCAATAATGGAGCACAATTACTCTCCGGTATATATGTCTATACTTGACAGTTTCCGATTTTGATATGAATAATTAAGAATTAAGCCTTGCCGCGTAGCAAACATACGAAGGTTACCTTCGCAAATAATCTAGCTAGGTGCTATGTGGAGAGCGTTACCAAAGCCCACGTGGGCGTTGTTTTTTCTAACTTCTCACCCAAAGTTAATTGCGTTAGGCTAGAACTTAATACCAAAGGACTTAGGGAAGGCGACCTGTGCAGGTGATATCTAACTAAAGGTCCTGCACTTACTACACTTGATTTTTCCTTCCTTTAAACAAGGATTTCTTATCAACTTTCGTTGATTGGCTCTGAGGAGACATGAGCCAGACATGCGTTTGAGCAAAGAGATGAAGTTTGCTATTTTTAACTTAGGTAAGGATCTGCGGGTTATCTTTTCTTTGAGGATACCTACAAGATATGACTATGCATCCTCCGTAATTTACTTAACTAAATCGTTGTGTGACCAGGCTTTCCCACTTACTTTACGGGCTAGCCCCTGTTACCTTAAAGGACGCAAAAGAGCTTGCAAACCCCCTAATAAAATTGAATTGAAAACTGTTCTCTGGATACAAAATCAATAATTGTAGCTAAGTGGGACTGTCCTAACAGTTTCATATCCATACGAGCAAAGGCACACGGGAACGGTTTTAAAAGCCCTAATCAGCTATCTTGACTGTGTATAAAGAGAATAAATCTTCGCGTATTCAGTCGAACTTATTTAGCTTCTCGGTGGACTGCTTGATACCATGATTTCAGCTTTCAACGCTAATGGAATTAAGTGTAATATAACATTTAATTTATTTAATAAAAATCCGGCGCTTCGCGCCGGATTTGCCTACCGTGGGCCCGAAGTAGATGCTGAGCTTACAGCGAATATTAACTTCAGTCAATCGATGCATCTTTTCACATAATTTACATAAAATACACTCTATACCCTCTAAAGTGCAATATTTTAGTGACGACATTGTTAGACGATCCTAATATGTACAATAATAATATTCCATGCTAAAAATACTATTTTACATAATGTTTGAACTGATAACGGGTGTTTTTTCAAATGATGACATTTAGACGACGTCAGT
This sequence comes from Dicyrtomina minuta, assembly GCA_949802685.1. Classification (NCBI taxonomy): domain Eukaryota; kingdom Metazoa; phylum Arthropoda; class Collembola; order Symphypleona; family Dicyrtomidae; genus Dicyrtomina; species Dicyrtomina minuta. Next base: position 44,114,217 of record OX461809.1, on the reverse strand, counting down.
TATGGACAATCCCTGTGTGTATACTGGTAAAAGTAGATTTTGAAAATATAAATCTACCAAATTTTGCATTTAGCACTAACAAGTATCCTTAAAATGGTGATTTTGTGATGACGTCACTTCTGAAGGATCTCTGTATGTATGCTAGAAAAAAAAGGTGTTAGGGATACCCATTAATTTGATTTTTGAACTAAAGGCAGAACAGATTCCTATAATCAAAATAATTAAATGGCGTCATTTTTAGATCATCCTTGCATGGCTCCTAACTTGTGTAACCCTGAAAGTTGAAATTTAATGTATGAATAACTTATGTATAAGATTTACTGGACACTAAAAATTACGAACTGCGTGCCATTCGGTTAAAGTATGTTCCTTAAAATTGAGAATTTAAATGACGCCATTAATGGTTGGTCATCAACTATCTATAAGCTTCGTTCGTATGTTCACAGCATAAAGTAAAAAAAAGCTGGGGTGGGTTTTCTAAAATGAAAATTATTAATGACGTTATTTATGAACGGTCCCTTTTCTTCTACGATCAACGTACGTAAAACATCCTAAAGTTAAAAAATCGTGAATCCCACCCGTTTTTCATTCCACGTTGAATATATCATGGTATAATGCAATTGGTTTTTGCCGACATTCCGTACTCGATGCAGATAAGCATAGATTTTTCCGAGTGTGATTCAAATACAGGATAGCGAACCTAAAATATTAGGTTCGTATGCTTAACCAGCTCTGGGTACGAACACAAATGACGACACCTAAATTTACCAAAATTATAAGCCTACCCACCCGCTTGCCATTTTTAAGCATTGCTTAAATGGATGCCCTTACCGTGGAATTTCAAGTGACCCACCCTCAAGGTAAGCAACGCCATTTGTGTCTGACCCCTACCAGCCTCAACGTCGTCAAAACAAAAAGCAGCCAGCTCTTTTGCAAGACACGAAACGTAGCAGGACTTTCTGTTGGAACGACGGGGAACGAAGCCAACTCGCTTACGGGACTCTATGTATCTTATGGGTTCCATATCTGACACGCTCACAGATTCGTATCAGACATTTCTTAGCTCAGGCTATTACTGACCCATTGCTGTTTACGGGACTCTAGGTGTCGCGTGCTCCATTTCAACCTTGGCTTCGAGGCTTCGAATTTTTAGGACGTATTTTAGGATTGACCCTGAATTCCCCCTCCCCCCCGAACCTAAAAGGGATGATTTGTTGAGTAGGGGAACATAAGTTTGCAGTTGGTAAAGCATTGGAAATAAGAAATATTTATATTTAAGATTCTGCCTTGTTTTAATTCCTAGCACCTCCCACCCTTGAAGAGATAATTCGTGGGGTTGGGGGTGCAAGTATTTAGAGTTTTTTAATGGTTTTAGCAAAGAAATTAAGATTTTTTTGACGTCATTTTTGGGTGACCCTAAGTACACCCCTCCTCCTTAAGGGGATACTTAGTGGGTGGGTGTGCAAGTATTTAAAGTTTTTTAGTGGTTTTAGCAAAAATAGTTGAGATTTTTGGGACGTCATTTGTGGGTAACCCCAAGTACGCCCCCCTGCCCTGAGGGGATACTCAGTGGGTGGGGGGTGCAAGTATTTAAAGCTTTTTAATGGTTTTAGCAAGAAAATTAAGATTTTTGGGATGTCATTTGTGGGTGACCTTAAGTACACCCCCCCTCCCCTCCTTAGAAAATACTTTGTGGGTGGGAGTGCAAGTATTTAAAGTTTTTTAATGGTTTTAGCAAAAAAAATTAAGATTTTTGGACGTCATTTGTGAAAGACCCCAAGTTCACCCCCTCCCACTTGCCCCCCCCCCCCCTATGGGGATACTTTGAGGGATGGGGTGCAAGTATTTAAAGCTTTTAATGGTTTTAGCAAAAAAAAAATAAGATTTTTTTGACGTCATTTGTGGGTGACCCCAAGTACACCTCTTCCCTTAGGGGATACTTTGTGGGTGGGGGGTGCAAGTATTTAAAGTTTTTCAATGGTTTTAGCAAACAAAATAAGATTGTTGGGACGACTTTTTAGGTGACCCCAAGTACACCTCCCCCCTTAGGGATACTTTGTGGGTGCGGGTAACTTCTGCTGGAAACTTCTGCGGGTAGCTTGTGCCGATGACTGGTGCATGTTGCTGGTGCATTGACTGGCGCCTGTAACGAAATCATTTAGCTGGTGCATTTGGCTCGTGCAAAGCGGCAAATTAAAATTTCGATTAGTGCGTGTCTGGTCCATTTAGCTGGTGCATTTGACTGGTGCAAAGGCAAATCACCCGTTTTTCTCTAATGCTTTTAGATGGCTAAAAAAGTTGGTCCAGTCAACTGTTAATTGTGAAAAACTGGTTAGTTCGATCTCTCTCAAAAACAATAGGGCACTTCTCCCTCGCATTTGTGGCCATTTGAAAAATATTTGACGAATATCGCTTGAAATGTGTGACCTGTAGCGCATAAAGAACAGACAGACGGACATAGCCATTCCTATAGATGCTTAAGCTCAGCATGTAAAAACTGAATCAAGGTGTAGGTTTTTTACAGGAAAACGTTCAAGCTAACAGGAACACAATCCCTTCATAAAAGACTAAGGTTAGTACTGTCATGGTCACGGATTAATCCTGCTTAATATTATGTTGGCGATTATTATTATTAAAAATATGAGAATGGAGATTATTATTATTACAAATATATGAGAATGGAGATTATTATTATTATGTATGTAGGTATGTTAGAAGTATCGTACTTACAGGCTATAAGCCAATGTACACTTACAATTTACTTTTACCGCTTTACTCTTCAGGGGTACTCTATACAGACAAGTCTGAATGTACCCTTTGAGTTTTTGCGGTGTAAATTATACTTAACTTACTTGGGAAGTTATACCTATTGATTACAGACTATCTTAAATGTCGCGCTCTGTGAGACCCCTGGTTTTAGCTCCTGGTTAAGGAGACATTTTACTGATTATTTACCCAGGCCATGGTGCTCGGAGTATCCTCATACTCTATGGTGTGTCACGTCATAGCCAAAGCGGACTCCATGTCACCTGTACACCTGCCTACCTTATATGGAACAGATTTTCTATATTACGTCCTCCGTCAGTGCAATCGAATTGAGGAAGAGAGGATACAGTATAGGGATGGTACAAGTTCTAGAAAGCGTATCACTTTGAGTAAGAGGACTCTCCCTCTATTAAGCCCCGGCTCTGTCACGGTCAGAGTGCTTACATACTAGAAGTACATGCCTCTGTTCACAGATCTCCTTAGTCGCTCTCCATGTAGCCTCGTCTTACTTCCCTGTCCATCCCAAACTATAGCTCTATTTCCCCTCCTCTCAGCTCATATAGAGAGACAGCAGAAAAAACTGCTCCGTGAAGACAAGTGGATTAGGGTATCTCGTATGCAAAATATATTACTACATATGCTTTTCACTCATCGACAGCCCGTATCTCGACGTGCACTGTGCACCACTGAGCCCACTTGCCTCCCTGATTATTATTATTACAAATATGAGAATCGAAATTATTATTATTACAAATATTAGGAGGAGGAATATTATTATATCATTGTATTGGTTGTAATGTATTATATTAGTAATGCATAAAAAATTATTTGAATCAGGATTCAAATCATCATTCGATTATTTTCTTCATCCATATCTTATTTTACTGTTAAATTGTGTTGACGCGTGTCGAATTTCGGAAGAGTAAATTACGAATAGAATATATTTCACTACAACTTACTCTCATTTATTGAATACCTACCAAGGCTCTGACAGTACTTACCAGGGTTTTAAATATGCCACTTTTGCATAGAAAATATTATGACACTGTTAAATACGGACATACCGGTATGAAGTGGTAAATACTGTTATATTCATTTATAGCCTAAAGTATTTTAAAAGGGTGCTAATATAATTCTTAATCAAGTAAACACAACAATATATCTTTAATGGTTAATACACAAAACCTTAGTGCTCTATTTGGTGAAACTTAATTGTGTAGTTGCTACATAAATACATTTATTTAGCACATGCTAAATTAAACCAGTTCAGTATTTGGTCATGATGTAGCAAATCCTTGTGCATTTTTGTGGTTAAATACTGCGCCATATAGGCCTTTCAGAATAGAATGGATTGTATGCTTTGATTTGTTGGCTACTTTTGAACCTTGTCAATTTTCAAGTTTTTGTAATATATAAAAATATGTATATATTTTGGGTGGTAATTTAACGCTTTAGGCATACAAAATTGTTTTGGCAGGCTAAAAATTCAATGAATTTCCAGACAAATTTCAATTTATTTGTAGACAAAATTTGGGGTATAATAATAATTTTTCCAGCCGACAATTATTTAGGAACTTGACATTCTCTTATTAGGTTAAAAAAATACAAAACGAATTTAGCTTGTTGGTAAATATTGTCGAAAGGAAAAAGTATTAATACACTTGGATGACTTCAGACTACAATGAGCTGAGTTGTTTCTGCTTTTTAAATGCTGAGCTTTAGCTCACAAGCATCTATTGAAATGGTTTTGTCCGTCCGTCTGTCGGTCGGTCCGTCTGTCCGAATGTCTGTGTGTCGTGCGCTACAGGTCACAGTTTTGACTTGATCTTCTTTAAATAACTTTTAATCGCTTATAAAAGCGCCCGCGCAGTGCTGTATAGTTTTTGGGCAAGATCGAATGAATAGTTTTTGCACAGTTTGCAGTTAACTAGAGCAACTTTCGATATTTTTTCACATTTTTTTTCTCTCAAACAAAAACCAGCCGTTTAAATTACATTAGCATTCAAACTTACCTCCATCTCTAGGTACGGACGTGGTAGGCAAGGGTAACGTCGTTTAAGAGCCACACACAAATGACGCTTTTCAAGATAAGGATGGGTTAGTTGAAACAAGGCGCTCTACGAAAAAATTACCATTTACACATTGATTTGAAGGGTAATTAAACCTAAAGTGTGGGTGACTCAATTTTTATAAACTTTATCAAGTCGTCATTTGTATTCGACCCACAATCTTTGTCTTTTATTTATTGTTCTCTATGACTTTGCACCTGAAAATATTTAAACAGTTAACATTTCTATAGGATGCTACTAATATGCATATAGGGATCGTCCGCAAATGACGTTATTAAAAATTACCATTTTACAGGTCCCCTTTTTCATTAGCTCAAGAATTAGGTAAAAGAATATCATTATTATGCAAGCTTACTAGTATGCATATGGGGATCGTCCGCAAATGACGTTATTAAAAAATTACCATTTTAAGGTCCCCTTTGTCATTAGCTCAAGAATTAATTAAACGGATATCATTATTATGCAAGCTTACTAGTATGCAAAGAATATCATCAATATGCAAGCTTACTAGTATGCATATGGGGATCGTCCGCAAATGGCGTTATTAAAAAATTACTATTTTAAGGTCCCCTTTGTCATTAGCTCAAGAATTAATTAAAAGGATATCATTATTATGCAAGCTTACTAGTATGCATATGGGGATCGTCCGCAAATGACGTTATTAAAAAATTACTATTTTAAGGTCCCTTTTGTCATTAGCTCAAGAATTAATTAAACGGATATCATTATTATGCAAGCTTACTAGTATGCATATGGGGATCGTCCGCAAATGACGTTATTAAAAAATTACCATTTTAAGGTCCCCTTTGTCATTAGCTCAAGGATTAATTAAACGGATATCATTATTATGCAAGCTTACTAGAATGCATATGGGGATCGTCCGCAAATGACGATATTAAAAATTACCATTTTACAGGTCCCCTTTGTCGTTAGCTCAAGAATTGAGTAAGCGGATATCATCAACATGCAAGCTTACTAGTATGCATATGGGGATCGTCCACAAATGACGTTATTAAAAAATTATGAACTACAGGCCACGTACTTCTATATATGGCTCATTGGTGGTAGGAAAGCCTCCATAAATGATGTTATTTGTGAATGGTGCAATTTATGAAAGATTTTCAGCTATATTTAACTACATTCTACGCACATTTGTATGTGTCTAATTGTTTGTAGTGGAGCTTGAATAAATCTTATAATATCTTTTAGCGTAACATAAATTGTCTTGCGCCTTTGTTATAGCTCAGCATCAACTTCGGGCCCGCCCCAGGTCAACAAATCCGGCGCGAAGCGCCGGATTGTTGTTGTTGTGATTGCTACTATCCGCGGCTCTTGTCGAATTGCCCATAATCATTTATATAATATGAACTTATATAATAGCTAGTTTTTAAAAAACATCAAATTCTAAAAAAACAGTTTCTAAAATAATTCTAAAGCTTTAATTTTCCTAAAACTGTATATTGTTCTTACTGTGTCTTAATGGCAAACGTTATTGTAACGTCAGTTGTAAATAAATATTTACGTTCTCTCTCACTGTATTCCTCATTCGTTTTGTAAAACTTAGCCTTACTAGTTTCTTGCTTAACTGTGGTCTGTGGATATCTGAAGCTTCCAATATGAGCAAAGGTGTTGTTTTTGTGAAAAAACGAAACATAACAGAAACAGAACTTATTGGCGAGCAACCGAATAAAAAACAAAATGTGGGTAAACGTCCACACTTACACTGAAAAAGATTCAGCCGCTTTATCTGCCGAAAATAAGTGCAGAATAATTAAAACCTTCAAGGAAAGTTTTTTCTCATTGCATAAGATAACTTTGAACGTGAAAAACTGGAAAGCATCTTCTTGTTCTTGTGTTAGTTTCAACAAAAAATTTTGTCTAAACACATTTATAGACTTGCAGTTCACAAGAATCGTCATTCCTTCCCCAAAAAAGCCATAGATTTACCTATAGCTGCAAAACCTAAACGAGGAAGACCTGCAAAGGTTGGACTAGGGAGGACCAGGGATTCCAACCAAGAGGATGCTCAGTTTCGACAATAACCAACGTCTGACTCTTACATTATTACTTACATTTTGACTTTTTTTACTACGTTATCTTTGTTGATTCATTCTTACATTTTTGTTTAATTCGTTCGCTCATTAGATTCACCTGTCTGCTCAAAAAACATTATCCCAAAAAATTTACCGCATCTGTGCTTGTATAAATGCCAGGATATGTCAATAAACAATTAAATTGTTTTTTATTTTACCCCTTTATACTAGTATATGCCAGTATGTGCCAATGTGTCACATAAACAGTATTTGCCACCCCTGGTATTTACCGGTATTTATCACGGCATATACCACAGTGGTTCTTACCACTTTAAAACCTTAGTAAAGCAAGATTCAATACTCGCATCGTTCCTGTCCTCGGAACTCTCAACGGTCTGTGCTGGCTACAGGTATGTCAGGAAGATGGTATAGTTAATAGGGGAATAGAATAGTGAGAAGTTTTTTATTATGTCCAAGACAAAGATATGGTAATTCTCTTATCGCTTCCGGACCATCGAGTAGTAAAACTGTGTGGGACATAACGGATAGGTTTGAGAGCTCAATACACATACATTCGCGGTAGTACTGGTACTGGTATTAGCCGGTTGTAATGCTCCTGTACGCAATAAATGCCCGTTAAAAGGATCGTTGGTTAAAACTGACTCATATGTATGTGTCAACAATACAATAAAATAAGCATAAAAGCGAGTAATAAGGAATGTGGGTCGCAAAAAAAGTTATCCAGATTCAAAATCAAAAACTTATTTCGCAGTCATAACTTCTGTGCTTTTAAGCTTTCATAAATTTATTGTTTACATAGGTATGCGTCAATTTTAACCAAAGACATTTTTAAGGGCAACTAATTTCTTCCAATAGCAGAGTTTGCTTGATTCAATTGTTTCATTGGAGATGTACTCATTTGTCCTTAAACTATATTCTAGCACTCATTTGTCTCTGCAATCTTTCGTTCTTTTATTCTATCATTTTGAACTTGAACTCTTTGGTATGCGCTCTTACGTTGTGGCCGTGCTCTTTCGTGAGCAATCTTTTGTGGGCAATCATGTGTCGTGAAGCCGTATTACGAATTTTAGTCTGTACACTCTTATAGTTAGTTATTATGGACCAAATGTAATTGCTGAATTTATGCTTGAAACATTTTAGGAAGCGGCTACGTTTTCACTTGCTCATCTTCGGACGAAAAAAATGAATGTAAAGAAAACAATGCATGTGCAAACAAAAATTCGAAACGAAGAGTGGTGGATTTGAACAATGGCAGTGGCGGTATAGATGGCGAAATCAAGCGAAAGAAAATCATTACTGCTGAAACAGGCGATGTGCCTCGATACAGTATCCAGTGTTGCAGTTGCGAAAGAACATTTAGCTCATATTTGGGTTTGTTTTCCCATTTACGACTTATACACCATGTCGGCGTCAAATCTAACTCGAAACGTAAATGCAAGCTCTGTCAGTCCTTGATTAACGAGGACCTTATGATGCTCCACATTGAACTTGTTCATACTGTGTCTTCTCCTTCCGTGGAGTTGTATGGAGTAAATGTTGGGTTTAAAGATTTTTCAGGAGAAACTCATAAATATGTAGAAATTTTCCCAATATCATTCACTGACGGGACGAAAAACTAAATTAAATTTGCTGCCTGAACGGTCTGGCGACATTCGACCGTAACGACATTAAGTAGACGACATTTTGAAGAAAGACATTTTACCTAAAGTCATTGCGTCGAGTGGACATTGAGTCGACGACGTTGCGTTGATATACATCAATTTGGAGACTGTAAGTTGACGGACATTACCTAGACACTACGTTTAATTACATTACGCCGTTAGACGTTACGTGGTTGTTGAATAACGGAATTGATGTCATTTTATATTAACGAAATGAAAATGAGGTAGACAGAAAGACAGCTTTATTTAAATACACTTGTTCTCGTGTAGAGGATGTAATGCGATGTGACATGGATATCGCAAGTATCGCATATTTTGACGCATGCGATATAGATGCGATATGAACCTGCATATCGCAAACTATCGCAACAAATTTTCACCGCATTGCAAATCCAATCATATTTTCAAGCGCATTTACTCACTAGTCAGTATGCTGTCTGCATTTCAAAGCATAGCCATATTTTATGACATAAATGATGTAAAACCATTGAGTTGGGTTTAATTACATGCGGAGTGGGTTGGTATCAGTATTGACGGCGGGAAGTAAACCGTTAGAGAGCATCAAATTTTCGATTTGCCATGCTCGTAATTATACTGGGAAATGAAAACCTTTCTTCATTTTAGTTAGAACAGAAGACAAAAACGAAATTAGGGTTTGGTAAATGCCACCTTTTTATAGAAAATACCATGACACTGGCATATACTGGTAAATACCGGTGTACACCGGTATAAAGTGGCAAATAGTGGCTGCTAATTTAGTTATAGTAAAAAGCCAATGCCATTTAATTTATTATATAGTGCAGTAAAAATATCTGTACTGCTGAATTACGGCATAATGGCAAAATCAAGTCGACCATTCTGCCGCTTTCAAGACCATAATATACAACAGGGCAAAAATCTTGGTTTTCAAGGCATTGAAAAGCAACTACTTAAACACTGAATGTAGACATGACACATCTAAAACACATTTGAAAATTTTCGTAAAATCTTGATTTTTCAAAACATTTATTATTCTTGATTTCGAAAGTCTTGGTCTTTTTATGAATTTTTGAATTCCTATAAAGTGCAAAAAAAATATTGTTGTATGCAGAAAAACCTAATAGCTTATAGTGTTTAGTCACTTTATAATTGCATCTACTTGGCATGCCTAGACAAAACAATTTAGTACATGTCTAGTAAAACTGAAATTGTTTTACAAACTGCACTATAAAATAATAGTAAGAGGCCATCCAGCGCTCGTCGGAGGAACATATTGGCCTAGACCGCTTTGGAAAAATTTGAAATTTTTTATTTAACTTGTCAATTTTCATAGTAAAAATAAAATTTTCAGTTATTTAAACAATCACACTGTGCTTAACTAACCTACCTACGTCAGAAACAGATCGAAGAAGTTTCATTTCTAATAGTCTAGACTATTGTTGGAGTGTATTTGTTTTCCACCACGCTGAACGCTATCCTACCCTACACAGTGCACATACTAAGAAAAGGAGCCAGAGTCAAAATTGAAACAAATCTGCATGTGGAAGTACCTACCCATTACCTATATAATGTGTACGTAATACTCGCCTACTACATACATACTGCATACAATGTGGAGGCCATCTAGCGCTCGTCAGAGGAACCTATCGGCCTAGACCTAGGAAGAATTTGAAATGTTTTTATTTAACTTGTCGATTTTAATAGTTAAAATTAAATTTTTAGTTACTCTAACAACCAGAATGTGTTCATCTAAGATAGTCGCATTAGAAACAGATTAAAGACGTTAAATTTTTAATAGTCTGGACTATTTTTGTAAGTGTTTTTGTTACTACAACGCTAAACGCTATCCTAGTCTACACTGTGCACATAATAAGAAAAGGAGACAGTGACAAAATCGAAGAAATTTATCCCCAGGACTCAATTCTAACCGGATTAAACTAAAATACAAAGAGCTAAGTTCGATCTAATTAATGCGTATTCCGAAAGGCACAATTATCATATTTTCCTTCTAGAAGGCCGTAAGATACTAGCAAAAAATATATTTTGATAGATTTTAAAGATGTCAAAAGGAAAAAACAAGACGCCAATTTCAATAGCGGAGCAGATCTCGTATATTGTGAATCAGCAATTACAGACGATGACAGAAAAAATATCCTCAATAGCCGCAAATGTTATCCTGCACACAGTCAATATGATGACTAAAAAACTTAAAAAGGAAACAGCCAAAAAAATGGAAATACTAAAAGCAAATGTCAACAGTAAGGTAACCACTCTGAACGATATTATTGAAACTTTAAAAATGCGGAATAAGGAAGGGAAAGCAAAAATCACGCTGTTTAAGGACCAAATAGAAAAACTAATTGAATTTAAATCAGACGTACAACTCGGAGAAAACAAAAATGAACTCGCAGGAAAACTTGAGGGGCACTTTCAATAGAAAGGTTACTCACTTGGATCAAAAAATTGCCGCATTAGAATCCCTAGTGGAAGTGGAAAGTTTTCAGATTATTGGAGCCACAAACCAGCTAGCGGGTCTGCAGTGTAGACTATCAGGGGTAGAAAAGGGAAACAGAAATAAAGAATTCGTGATATCGGTACTAAAAGTAAATAAATCAGCTAAAGAAGACACCCTAGACCTGCTAGCCGATAATCTCGGAATCCACGCTACTAAGTATGATGTTGAGGATGCTCAAAGATCCAGCGTGACTACACCAGGATAACCTCCCTTGATATTCGTGAGGATGTCGAAAAGCAGTCTAGTCTCGCAAATTATGAAGAAAAAATCAGTGTTGAGCAATAATTGGAAAGGTGTTTGCATCTACCTGTATCTCATCAAATCGGAGCAAGCAATGTACAGACATACCACTAAAATGTTCTGGCAATTTGAATAACGGCAACCAAATACAGTAGTTCGGGTTATCCGAAGATTCGGTATTGAAGTAGATAGGAAGCAGTACAGAAGCAACAGAACTCAACGAATAGAGTGGGGAGGTAATCCCGGCTGAATCAACTTTTAAAATATTCACTGATAACATAAATGTTATCATAAATGTTATGTTATTAGATGAGTACAAATGTACTCATCTATTTCAGTGTATACCGGTGTAAGTTTGTTCAACTGTGTAACTATATATACCCACTAGTTGAGTGTGCTTCTCAACGTCAGTCAGTTCTTTTAGTTATATTTAATAGGTCTTAGTACTTTTATCTGTGCTGATTTCATGTTAATGATAGATGTAGAGAAAACAAAATGTTTTGTTACTATAACTGATAAATGAAAGTTATTTCATTAATAAGTTGATGTTAATTCTGCAAGTCGAGTGAAGAAAAAAACGAAATACAGTGGAATCTCGATTTACCGGCCTCTGGAGTGACCGGGTTTTTTTGGCCCGTTTAAAGTTGAGCCATTATACATATACCGGCCGATGGCCATTATACAGATTATATAATGAATGAATAAGTAAATTTAATCAAAGTCAGTATTGCTTTATGGTCTACACAACCATTTATATGCAAAAAGCAGTGAATACGAAGTAATTCTAAATCCTTATATAAATATAAAACAAAATCAATATTATAAAAACATATTTTTCATAAACAGTAAATTTAATGTTAGCTGAATTAGATTCATAGCGTTTACGTATTGATTGAATCAAAGTATTTTGTGTGGGTATACAAATGACGATATATAAATTGAGTAGATATAGGAAGTTTTTAGAAAAGCAGGATTGTCACCCTTAGGATCATACGATAACCAAAGCTTCAAAAGATTACATAATTATAATTAAAATACCTTCAGCCATTTCAATTGAAAGGCCAAACGCAATCCTGTGCAAGGTATTCAAATAACAAGAAAAAGATAAGAGTAATTCTAGTTTCTATGGATCGGTCCTAAAAGTTCAACGCGTCGTAAATTGAATAGTATATTCATACAGGTTGTATGTCTGTCTTGTGGACGACTCTAGAGTTTAACCTTATTTAAAATAATGGCCGGTATAAACGTGTAAATACACATTGTAAAGTAGCTCTGGGGTCCAATTTTTTTGGCCGGTTTACCGAGCGTGCCATTACATCGAGAGCCGGTGTGTCGGCGTATTTCACCATTACTAGCATAGGCATTATATCGGGGATTTTTAAATTGGCCGGTAAATTAAGTTGGCTGGGGTTCGGCAGGCTGGTAATCAGAGATTCCACTGTATACAGTTCGGAAGATGGCTGATCCGGTTTCTTCGACTTGCCATAAATAATTAAAAATTTGAATTATTTTGTAAATTCGATTTGTGTATGGGCAATTGACCAAAAACGTAATAAATCATTACTACTACTACTACTACTACTACTTAAATTAAAAAATTATATAAAAATAGTATAAAAGGTCTCTTTTGGTTTTTTGATGCTGAGCTTTAGCTGCATCTAATGAAATGGTTATGTCCGTCTGTCTGTCTGTTTGCCAGGCGCTACAGGTAAAACCGACTGCTCGATCTACTTGATCCTACTTTTAAATAATCACAAATGCAAGCGGGCAGGTCTGTATTGTTTTTTCAATTTGATCGGACTAGCCATTTTTTTACAATTAACAGTTACCTGGACTACTGGACCCATGTGAAAAATCAGAAAATTAAGCTTTCCAAAAACCAATAGATAGTGTAAACAAATACATAATGTGCATACATACCTAATTTTAAAGTTCTGCGCGGCGAATACAAGTACTTCAAGTAAAAAAAGTTACGTTTGATTAAAAATGTTTAAAAATTCCAATTTTATAAAATTTTAAAAATACATTTTAAAATACATTTTTTTCTGAATTTTCTAAAACCAAGAAATACATTCTTAGGTATTGTTTTAGAGATCACTAAACTTTAAATTTGTTGAAAATCGGACGGAAATTGTACGAGCTACAGCGCGGCAAAGATTTAAGAAGAAATTTAAAAAATATTTTTTTAAAAAAATGCAGTTTTTTGAAATTCCGTGCGCGACAGATTTAAAAAAAATTACCTTTGTTCGCATTTCAGCTTGAAAGCGCATTCAATTCTAAGTAGAAATAATCTTACATTACACCTGCATGTTGAAAACGGCCAATCTGCAATCAGCATGAAAATACCATGTTTCGCCACTAAAGCCATGATAAAAATTTTCACATATAATTTTTTTGCACGCAAACGGTCATATCAATGGATCCCAAATTTTGCACTGAAGCTCATCCAAATGTATCTATTTGTCACAAAAATTATGAAGAATTTTGGTACATTTTAAATAGCAGGTCCCAATATACAATTTTGCCGCTATTCATGAAAATTTTCCTTATGTGCAACACAAGCAGGCGAAAGTTCGTAGTTTCGTAGCGGTATTGTGCCCGCAAGTGTTTAAATTTGTTCGCTTTTTTATACGTTGTCCGGTTGTCGTTATTGCTAACAACAACGACATTTAATGACGAAATAACGACATGTCAAAATTGGTCTTTATTGTCGTTATTGTCGTTATCGTTATAACGACACGCCAGCCCTAATACGTAATGTCTTTCAACGAGATATCTTCGTCGAAGAGTCCACTACAAACTGTACTGTCGTGGGCACGCAATGTCGCCTACGCACTGTCGTTCTACAATAAGTCGTTCCGGTACAATGTCTCAGAATTGCCTGAACTACTTTTAAAATTTACTTGAACCTCTTTAGATATAAAAGTATGCACGAATATAATAGAATTCTAACGCTGAAGTATTAAATAATTTATGAAGTCAATAAAGTTAAGACTTCCTTGACGCATATATCATTATTGCAAATGGAGATTGAATATTCCATCAGGGGTATACACTTGATTGAAAATAAACTCCTTCTTTGACCCACTTACCGTGTCCCACCATTATTGTATATACTTACCTATTTTTCAATTTTGTATATTATCCTATAGTAAAATATTTGTAATGAATAGAGAAAGTTAAATTCCGTTTTTCTGTATTACCTTGTTTAGAATTATGTTTTATAAAGTTTTGATCCTCCGATTTTTTAACGAGTTCCCTGCTACATTTGTGGATGACTAGTGTGATAGTTTTATTGAACAGGAGTAATTGTTTAAGATTTGAACTTTCAACGAACAGTAAAATTACAACTAATTTAGTTTCACTGACTTAACCTCGGTCTTCCAACTCACCGAAATATTCATCAGCATCTAATAAAATTTGATTTCATATTTAACTTCCGTTATTGCATAATTCATAACATCACATTACATTACAAAAGTATCTGTAAAGTACGCAAGCTTCGGAGCCGCTTTCGAGCCCTTTTAGAGCAATAGTGCTTTAGAGCAATAGAGCCGAGTGTTTTCTCTTTCCACAATACCGAATGTGCTTTCGATGAAAGCACATCCGTCAATCATGATTTTGAATAATAATAATTGATTTAAGTACCGTTATTTTTAATTTATAGAAAAAAATTGTTTTAATCGTTTCCTTTCCAATCACGGGGCTATAACCTGTCTATATATTATAATAGTTACATAGATAGAACATTTTAGCATATTCCTATTATGCACGGCAAATGCAGTGATGACACCGGAATGTACACCGCTGCACTTTCCGTGTGTTTGGCAAACAACACCAACGCATGCATACCTGTTGATGCAGCCAATGCAGCGAAGGTTGGGATCCATGCACAAATTATGCACTGATCTAACAACCCCCCTACGAAAGGACCTAATCTCCTCATCGGTCAAGCTTACAGCTCAACCTTTGCTACTTCAGCAACCAGACTGTTAATAATTTGTAAGTTGTGCCTTTTGATCAAATGCTAAGTTAATTTTAACACAAACTAGTTGTTCAAATCTGAAATAATTCACAATTATCACAATGATTGCGACAGGTATCAATTCCTTTCCTGCTTTTAGTTCCAATTGCGAATACATGTATATTACATTTAAACTCAAATAAGTCTTCAAAACGTGTGATTGACCTAGGATTCATTTCAATTAATTTCATCCAACGCTTGAATCATCCAAATGTTAAATTGTATATGCGTGGTACTAGTTGCTGTCAGTTTTGTTAGATAATATATGTATTTTTGTAGTGTCTGGCCGGCAGACGTGTCTTTTCTGTGCTCTTAATTCATCAGTAAATTAGGTTAGATCTAGTGTTAATACATCATTAAGTGTTATACTGTTAGTTGCTTAGACATTTCATATTTCATACAAGACTATATTTAAGTTAAAATTATCTCGAATTGATGTTTAAATGTTCATTTAAATTATTGCTGATTCTTCTCGGCCGCATGGAGAATTTCGACAGAAAATGGAGCGGAGTCACGTCACGCCCCACCGCGAAATACCGTGTTTTTCAAATTTTACTGTTCTGTGTCACCGACTACCGACGAACTATCGACGTCAACATCAGCCGTAACTCCCTATCCCCCAGCTCCCCATGCAGCAGCACGCAGCCTCGAATTCCCTAATCCTAATTCTCAGCTTTCAACAAACGGATCAAGAGCACATGTAAAATTTCTGCAACTCAAAATTTGTCAATTTGTGGACCACAAAATTATTCTAATTCTAATAACTTGTGTATAATAACTACATACCTTATATTTAAAATCCACACGCCGTAGCATACAGACACACTACAGACTACTAATTTGACCCTCCTTTGAATGTCAAACTGTGCTGTTCTACTTGTTCTACTTGTGTAAATGTTCGAGGGCAGTAACGGTGCCCAAAATCCCTCACCCAGTTTACTTCAGTCTGGGGCAACAAAACTGATTTATTCACTAGTGCAGCACAGTCGGACATAAAAAAATCCGGCGCGAAGTGCCGGATTAGTCCACCGTGGGCCCGAAGTAGATGCTGAGCTTTCATCAAGATGGTGTCATCACTGAAACATTTCTTGTAGTAACGTTAACAAACTCGTAACTCAACCTCAAGCAGTTATCGCTGGTGAAAACAGACTACGTACGAGCTTTGCTGACACAAGTGGGTGAAGTACAAGTGCTGCTGCTTGGCATGGGCTCTAATAAAATAGCTCCGGTACGAGTGAGCTAGGTACGAGTGTCGATGATGAGATTAGGCAAGAAACATGTGGTCCTGGTACAAGTTGGCTCCGTAGAATTAGCATATTAACATACATGTATGTCTTGTATTCATACAGCTTTTGAATTTCAACCACTGGTTAAGTCCACTGTTTTCTCGTACAACATTTTCTTTATGAGCTTAAGCATATCCGTTTACTTAATTCATGACCTTATGACAGAGGGGATTCTTAAAATAGTAATAATTAAATAACGTTAGTTATAGAAGATCCCCGTATGCATAGTAGTAACATCTCATGTTAAAGATTTTAGTTTACTTAATTTTCGAACTAATGACAAATAGCTCTAACATCTTAATGTTTAAACAACGTTATTTATGGACGATTGCATACTAGTAAGATCGCATTTTAAAGGTATCCGTTTACTTCATTCCTAAGCTAATGACAAATGGTATCCCAAAAATGATAATGTTTGGATAACGTCATTTGCGGACGATCCCCGTATGCATACCAGTAAGATCGCATGCTAAAGAAATCCGTTTACTTAAATCTTGAAATAATGACAAAGGTGATCTCTTAAATCGTAATGTTAAAATAACGTCATTTACGGACGATCCCTGTTTGCATACTAGTAAGATCGAATGGTAAAGGTATCTGTTTACTTCAGTCTTAAACTAATGACAAAAGGGATCTGTAAAATCGTAATGTTGAAATAACGTCATTTACGGACGATCCCCGTGCCACTATAGCGTAGATTGGTTGGGTGTACTGATACTCTATGAAATACAAGTATTCTCCCGGCAGGATTTAACAAGCTCTTAAGTAGATATGTACATGACATGTAAAGTCGCCCCTTTTTTTATCCCGACACAGAAATTTCGATTCTTGGTTAACTCAGCTGCTAATTGCGGACAAACTATAATTGCGATCATTACAAAAAACAATAGAGCACCTCTTGCTCGCATTCGTGAGAGTTTAAAAGCATTTCAAAAGAAATCACCTCAAAACTGTGACCTGTAGAGCAGGACCAACGGACGAACAGACAGACAGACAGACGGACAAAACCATTTCATTAGATGCTTACTCAGCATCTAAAAAGGGGTTCTTTATATTTTTATATTAATATACACGGAATGCTTACTACTTTTTTTCCTTAGTAAGGTTTTTTTTGTTCTTCCAAAACATGAATTTGGCTGTATGATTACAAATTGTTTTACTTTAAATTCAAAATTTTAGGATATCAATTACTAGTAACACAGTCTAGAATCAAATGATTTCACATGTAAATTCTGTCATCCTCGGCGCTTGATATATGTCGCGAGGGCTTTTTTGTTTTTCTTTAAGAAAATTATGTAGTTTAGTTACTGTATTATGTTAAGTAGAAATTAAGGAAAATTCTTTATCTATTACATGTACTGTTTTCGGGATTGATAAAACATTTTTTTGTGTCTCTTTTGTGTATATACAAGTTAAATATGAATCAAAGAAATAAAAACCCCAAATAATAATAATAATAATAATATTGACCTATTTATTAATAAAGTGTTTTATTTTTGTTCTTTTCTTCTTTTAGATTAAAATTCTCTGCTAAAAATTGATTTTTATTGTGCTGTATTGTTTTTATTTTGTTTTCAGCAATATCTTTTATAATCAATTAATTAGAGAGTTATATGTGCTGTAAATTTATGTTACCCTGCTCCTCCCTCTCAAATAAACTGTAGCCCACAGTTTTAAGCTGTATCCTTGAAATTTTAGGAATAATAAAACTAAAATAATAAGTCATACGAGTTACGAATTGTGAATACCCTGCTAATAAGTTAGTAAGTGTTAAATTAATGTGAGAGAAAAAAAATATCATTTAACGCCTGCTAAATATTTAAGTTAGATGTATTTATGTAAATTAGTTCCCATATCTGTGCTTATTTTTTATGTAGTTTTATTTTTTGTGGTTATTTATTGATGTTGGTTTTGGTTATGTTTGTTGTTTGAAGTTGTTGTGGAGCGTGGGAATGATAATTGTATAGTTATTGGAGGGCGTGACTTGGGTCACGGGCCTGTATCTCGTTCATTTTCACTAACGTCAATGAATCACGTCCTTGTTGATTTATATCTACCTGGTTTTTACCTCTGCTGGTGGACTTTGCCGTTGAATTATCAGGAGCCTTCTTTGTCTCTGGAGCCGCTAGGTTTGCTTAACCCACATCTGCTTCTGCTCTGCCTCTGTTGTAGTGTGTTATTGAAACTTCGCCATCTTTGTTAGTTATAACGGTTTTGAATCTCCCTGATTTGGCAAGTACGGCAAGTGTGGGAACGCATCTGTATGATCTGTATACTTCATAAATTTTGAATGCGATGTAGGCAATGATTCCAATTAAGATAATTAAAACCATCAAAGTTAATTCAATGGATATTTCAACGCCGATGATCCAATTCTTGGTGCTTGCTCTAGCGCTAGGTTTTAGTACCTAAAGTTGTCTAATATTGAAATTTTTGCAGATTAAAAAGATTAACTAAACTATGACGATTCAATTAAGCGTGTGTGCTTCTCATCCGAGGTGCAAAGTGACGTCCCAGTAATTCTCTTTGCAAGTTTAGCTACTTCTGATCGCAGATCTGCATTAATTTCTGTGGTGTCTAGCGAAGGAGTGGAAATATTTATATTTGCTGTGACGTCCTAGTCAATATTTAGTACTGCTGTTAAATTATCATAAAGGACAGATCCAGACATGACATAACTGCTGCTTCAACTGTGCTCCATTCGTATGGTATAACGTGGTAAATTGATGGTATCTCTGTGTTGTCAGCTCGACATGAAAATTCAGGCGCAATTTCTATTAAGTTCCCTCACATGACGCAATCACAAGATAACATTATTTCGAGTGCTTCTGCCTGCTAAAGTGGTTTAACGTTATAGTCAAAACTAGATATGCATAATATGATAAAATGCTCGGCTGGATTGATAATTGAGTAAATATTGCTTTCCCACTGTGTGACGACTGTTTGAATTTCTTCTTTGGTTGTTAGAGTGTCACATGCATAAGTGCATGCTGAATAATCACCGCTACTGATACTTGCCAAAATAAAGCTGGGGCACACTGAAGACTCATGGTCGATGAGACGTGAAATCAAGGCAGATAGCAAAGCTGGTCTCTCCTTGGGTTACAGTGATCAAGAAAAATTCCAGTGGGAGAATTGTATCTCCAAATGTAGTAGTAGTAATGATTTATTGCGTTTTGGTTATTGCCCATACACAAACCGTATTTGCAAAATGATTTATATTACATTTAGGTAACTTATACAATTAGATACATATTTTTACCTAACTAGTTAGGAACATTCTATCATTTCTATCTTTAAACCTAGGTTAGATTGTACGTAGTGGAAAAGATTGTTAAGTATTGTTAAATTATATATTTATTATTATATTTATATATAAATTATATATCTTTAACATGTTATCGAGTTTGAGTTTTGCGGATCTTACATTATCATTTAATTCGGAAAGATACTTAATTCTGTTGACGGAAAATCAAGAATATTCAAATAGAAAGTGTTCAGTAGTGTCAAATACATCGGACATGCAGGCTTTACATGTATTTACTCTAATAAGACATACATACACTAATAAAGTAGTGCTCCACTTGTACGAGTCTGTATTATTTTTATCATTTTAGATGCTAAGCTTTTGCTCATTAAGCATCTAATTAAATGGTTTTGTACTCCCGTCTGTGTCTGTCTCTGTATCCACCTTTTATATCTTGTACGCTACAGGGCGTAACTTTAAACTGCTCTTGATGAAACAACATTTAAACTCTCACAAATGCAATTCAGGTGTGCTGTATAGTTTTTGGTTACAAACCATTGCATAAGTTGTTTGCAATAAGCAGTTAAGTGGACCAACTTTCAATAGTTTTTACACTTAATTTCAGTCACGTATAAAAACTGGCAAAATGTGTCCTATGTTCGTAAGTTGTACGCTGCAGGTTGCATTTCTAAACCTATTTAACTGAAACAACTTTTAAACACTTGGAAATGCGAGGGATTTTTTTAGTATAGTTTTTAATTTAGATAGAACTAGTCTTTTTTCTACAATTAGCGTTTAAATGGAGCAACTCCTAAATTGTTTATTATACAAGGCGAGTGATCGTCTAATATTGATGTCCTTAAAATATAATTTCAGGTGCCCCCTTTCATAGTGTAATCATTTCTTAAATTGATGTCGTTAACACGGGATGCTAGTCTACAGGCAGACCCGATGACCCGACTGATCAAGTTATTAATGAACGATCCCGAATGTGTTACATGTTTAAATACAACATGAAAAGTCCTCAATATTATTAAGTGGAATTTAGAAAAAAAATTCAACTTGTTTCAACCACATGTCATACACATACGTATATGGCTTTTATGTAGTCGTGAGGGGTCGCCCATAAATGGTGTCATTCAAATATAATATTTTAAATTCACCATGAAACAACTACAAACATTTTTTAGTAAGTAAAAAATCCGGCGCCTTGCGCCGGATTTGTCGACTGGGGGCCCGAAGTAGATGCTGAGCTTACAGCGAATAATTGCTTTAATAAACGAGTAGAACCATATTAAAGCAACGCTTAAACTACGACAGCACCTAACTCCACTTTAACTTCTTCTTCTTTAATTTTTAAATCGCAACAAATAACTAGGGATTATTAAAATCATAATACTTGGATAATGTCATTTATGAACGATGCGTGCAGTTATCCTTGTGACATTCTGCGTTCAAACTATCTGTTTACCTAATGTTGAAACATGTGCAGAAATTCTTTTTTTCTCCTTAAAATAGTGATGTGTAAATGACGTCAATAATGAATGAAGTATGAATACTGGAAGCATTTCATATTATGGGTACCCGTTTAGCCAATTTTAAAACTAATGACAGGCGGGATTTCTAAAATAGAAAAATTTGTATAACGTCATTTATAGACGATCCCTGCATGCATACTTGTAAAATCTTATGTTTAGGATATATGTCGACCTAATTTCTGAACTAATGACGGTGGGGGTCCCTAAAAAAGTAAAATTTGCATGACATAATTCATAGACGATCCCTGTGTGTACGCTTGAAAAATCCAATGTTAAGGATATATGTTTACCTACGTTTGGAACTTATGGCATGGGAATCTCTAAAATGGTCAAATTTGAATGACGTAATTAATGGGCGATCCCTGCATGCATACTAGTAAAATCCTATGTTAAAGATATATGTCAACGTAGTTTTTAGATGCTGAGCAAGCATCTATTGGTCTGGTGTTTGCTGTCTGTCTGTCTGTCTGTCTGTCACAATGTCAGTTGGTCGCACGCTACAGGTCGCATTTTTGAAGATTTTATATTGAAACCTTTTTTAATCGCCCAGAAAAGCGAGGGAGAAGTGCTGTATAGTTTTTGGTTATTATTCAATTTATAGTTTCTTCGCAATAAGCAGTTAAACCGACCAAGAATTAAATCAATGTTTCAAGATAAAAAAAAGGGCTGATAATACATTGAAGGTACATATGGAGCTGAGAGCTTGTCAAGTTTCGCCGTTAGAAATACACATGGAAATTTTTCACTAATATCCATTACAAGTAAATGTACTGCTGACATATGTACGTTCACAGGGCAGACTGGTATAGTGGTCGTTGGTTTGACACTGCAATGTAAAATTGGAAAATATGCGTTCTCATGACGGGGGTCCACTCTTCGAATACCAGCTCAGGCATTCGGAATTCTCCTTCCTCATCATTTTACAGACGTTAACAATGCAGCCTAGGGATCGTGCATAAATGACGTCATACAAATTTTACTATTTTAGGGATCCCCACTGTCATAATTATAAAAATTTGGTTGACATATATCCTTAACATAGCATTTTACAAGTAGGCATGCAGGGGTCTTCCATAAATGACGTCATATAAATTTTTACTATTTTAGGGATCCCCACTGTCACAAGTTTAGAAATTCGGTTGACATAATATATCCTTAACATAGGATTTTACTAGTATACATGCGGGGATCGTCCATGAATGACGTCATAAAAATTTTATACTATTTTAGGGATCCCCACTGTCATAAGTTTAGAAATTCGGTTGATATAATATATCCTTAACATAGGATTTTACTAGTATGCATGCAGGGATCGTCCATAAATAACGTTATACAAATTTTACTATTTTTTGGATCCTTACTGTCAACAGTTCAGAAATTTGGTTGACATATATCCTTAACATAGGATTTTACTAGTATGCATGCAGGGATCGTCCAAAAATGACGTCATGCAAATTTTTACTTTTTTAGGGATCCCCACTGTCATAGGTTTAGAAATTAGGTTCACATATATCCTTAGCATAATATTTTACTAGTATGCATGCAGGATTTGTCTATAAAGGGCGTCATACAAATTTTACCGTTTTAGAAATTCACATGCCTTTAGTTCTAAAATTAAGTTAACTTATATACTTAACATTGAATTTTCAAGCTTACATACGGGGATCGTTCGTAAATGACGTCATTTAAATTTTACTATTTTAGAGATCCCCACTGTAATTAGTTCAGAAATTAGGTGGACGTATGACCTCAACATATGATTTTTTTTAGTATTCATACGGAAATCGTTCATAGATGGCGTTGTCTAAATATTATTATTTCAAGTATCCCGCCTGTCTTTAGTTTTAAAATGAGGTAAACGGGTACCCATATTATGGAATGCCTCCAGTATTCATACTGGGATCTTCCATAAATGACGTCATCTAAATATCACTATTTTAGGGTTCCGCTCTGCATTTGTTTAAAAATTAGGCAAACAGATACTTTGAACGCAGGGGTGTTACAAGAACACATACACAGATCGTTTATAAATACCTTTATCTAAGTATTATTATTTTTTTAACTGCTTGCAACGTACATTCTTAAATGGCTTATTGGTGGTAGAGAAGGCTCTATAAATGACGTTATTTGTGAATTAGGCAATTCTTACAAATTTTTCAGCTATATTTAACTACATGCCACGTACTTCCATATATGGCTTATTGATGGTAGAAGAGCCTCTATAAATGACGTCATTCGTAAATAGTGCAATTTGTCAACATTATTCAGCTATATTTAACTACATGCTACGCACATTCGTATATGGCTTATTGATGGTAGGGGAGCTTCCATAAATCTAATATCATCTTTTAGCGTAACATAAATTGTGTTGCGCATTTGTTGAAGCTCAGCATCTACTTCGGGCCCGCCCCCGGTCGACAAATCCGGCGCGAAGCGCCGGATTTTTTAACTTATGACAGTGGGGTCCCTAAAATGGCAAAATTTTGTATGACTTTATTTATGGACGATCCCTGCAAGCATACTAGTAAAATCCTATGTTGAGGATAAATGTCAACTTAATTTTTAAACTAATGACAGTGGGGATCCCTAAAAAGGTGAAGTTTGTATGACGTCATTTATTGACGATTCCTACATGCATACTAGTAAAATTCTATGTTACGGATATATTATTATGTCAACCTAATATCTGAGGTAATGCCTGCCTTGATATATAGAAAGTTGGAGTTGGTCTCTGTTCCCCAGGTATGATGAGAAAGCAATGCAGGGTGCATCATAAGCTGTGGTAAACTCATAGAAATGGATACAAAATTGAAAATTGTGGTTCCATTTCTTAAATATTAAAAAAGAAATGACGCACCCTGCAGGTACACTTTTTAGTATGTACTTAAAGAAAGCATGTAATCCTGGTTTTCGGTCACAATAATTCAGATTCTTGTTCCGTTCCACTGATAATTACGGAAGATCAACTTGACCAATTAAAGTTAAAAGTTAAAGTTAAAGTATCTTTAGTTTCAAGGGGTCAAGCGTTTCAAATCACTTAAGATCTGTTCTCCCAACACGGACCCCCGTGTGACTAGCTTACCCCGTACTAACACAGAGCCAAGTAAGCCTTTAATGATATAGATCGCCACACATGTGGAGAGCCCGGCGTTTAAGATCAACTTTCTCACGAAAGAGATCCGAGGCAAGTGGGAATCGAACCCACGCCTTGTCAACAGTGATGGAGAGCCTCAGACGCTATGTCTCGCCCGGCACCACTGGACCACCAGGGCTCTAGCAAAAATTGGTTTTAGTTACCAATTGTAACTAAAAACCAACCAGCACATGTACATCGCATTTAGAGTCAAATAAAATTTATTTTACCGAAGTCGGTTTTGAAATGCGACTAATGACAAAAGGGATCTGTAAAATCGTAATGTTGAAATAACGTCATTTACGGACGATCCCCGTGCCACTATAGCGTAGATTGGTTGGGTGTACTGATACTCTATGAAATACAAGTATTCTCCCGGCAGGATTTAACAAGCTCTTAAGTAGATATGTACATGACATGTAAAGTCGCCCCTTTTTTTATCCCGACACAGAAATTTCGATTCTTGGTTAACTCAGCTGCTAATTGCGGACAAACTATAATTGCGATCATTACAAAAAACAATAGAGCACCTCTTGCTCGCATTCGTGAGAGTTTAAAAGCATTTCAAAAGAAATCACCTCAAAACTGTGACCTGTAGAGCAGGACCAACGAACGAACAGACAGACAGACAGACGGACAAAACCATTTCATTAGATGCTTACTCAGCATCTAAAAAGAGGTTCTTTATATTTTTATATTAATATACACGGAATGCTTACTACTTTTTTTCCTTAGTAAGGTTTTTTTTGTTCTTCCAAAACATGAATTTGGCTGTATGATTACAAATTGTTTTACTTTAAATTCAAAATTTTAGGATATCAATTACTAGTAACACAGTCTAGAATCAAATGATTTCACATGTAAATTCTGTCATCCTCGGCGCTTGATATATGTCGCGAGGGCTTTTTTGTTTTTCTTTAGGAAAATTATGTAGTTTAGTTACTGTATTATGTTAAGTAGAAATTAAGGAAAATTCTTTATCTATTACATGTACTGTTTTCGGGATTGATAAAACATTTTTTTGTGTCTCTTTTGTGTATATACAAGTTAAATATGAATCAAAGAAATAAAAACCCCAAATAATAATAATAATAATAATATTGACCTATTTATTAATAAAGTGTTTTATTTTTGTTCTTTTCTTCTTTTAGATTAAAATTCTCTGCTAAAAATTGATTTTTATTGTGCTGTATTGTTTTTATTTTGTTTTCAGCAATATCTTTTATAATCAATTAATTAGAGAGTTATATGTGCTGTAAATTTATGTTACCCTGCTCCTCCCTCTCAAATAAACTGTAGCCCACAGTTTTAAGCTGTATCCTTGAAATTTTAGGAATAATAAAACTAAAATAATAAGTCATACGAGTTACGAATTGTGAATACCCTGCTAATAAGTTAGTAAGTGTTAAATTAATGTGAGAGAAAAAAAATATCATTTAACGCCTGCTAAATATTTAAGTTAGATGTATTTATGTAAATTAGTTCCCATATCTGTGCTTATTTTTTATGTAGTTTTATTTTTTGTGGTTATTTATTGATGTTGGTTTTGGTTATGTTTGTTGTTTGAAGTTGTTGTGGAGCGTGGGAATGATAATTGTATAGTTATTGGAGGGCGTGACTTGGGTCACGGGCCTGTATCTCGTTCATTTTCACTAACGTCAATGAATCACGTCCTTGTTGATTTATATCTACCTGGTTTTTACCTCTGCTGGTGGACTTTGCCGTTGAATTATCAGGAGCCTTCTTTGTCTCTGGAGCCGCTAGGTTTGCTTAACCCACATCTGCTTCTGCTCTGCCTCTGTTGTAGTGTGTTATTGAAACTTCGCCATCTTTGTTAGTTATAACGGTTTTGAATCTCCCTGATTTGGCAAGTACGGCAAGTGTGGGAACGCATCTGTATGATCTGTATACTTCATAAATTTTGAATGCGATGTAGGCAATGATTCCAATTAAGATAATTAAAACCATCAAAGTTAATTCAATGGATATTTCAACGCCGATGATCCAATTCTCGGTGCTTGCTCTAGCGCTAGGTTTTAGTACCTAAAGTTGTCTAATATTGAAAATTTTGCAGATTAAAAAGATTAACTAAACTATGACGATTCAATTAAGCGTGTGTGCTTCTCATCCGAGGTGCAAAGTGACGTCCCAGTAATTCTCTTTGCAAGTTTAGCTACTTCTGATCGCAGATCTGCATTAATTTCTGTGGTGTCTAGCGAAGGAGTGGAAATATTTATATTTGCTGTGACGTCCTAGTCAATATTTAGTACTGCTGTTAAATTATCATAAAGGACAGATCCAGACATGACATAACTGCTGCTTCAACTGTGCTCCATTCGTATGGTATAACGTGGTAAATTGATGGTATCTCTGTGTTGTCAGCTCGACATGAAAATTCAGGCGCAATTTCTATTAAGTTCCCTCACATGACGCAATCACAAGATAACATTATTTCGAGTGCTTCTGCCTGCTAAAGTGGTTTAACGTTATAGTCAAAACTAGATATGCATAATATGATAAAATGCTCGGCTGGATTGATAATTGAGTAAATATTGCTTTCCCACTGTGTGACGACTGTTTGAATTTCTTCTTTGGTTGTTAGAGTGTCACATGCATAAGTGCATGCTGAATAATCACCGCTACTGATACTTGCCAAAATAAAGCTGGGGCACACTGAAGACTCATGGTCGATGAGACGTGAAATCAAGGCAGATAGCAAAGCTGGTCTCTCCTTGGGTTACAGTGATCAAGAAAAATTCCAGTGGGAGAATTGTATCTCCAAATGTAGTAGTAGTAATGATTTATTGCGTTTTGGTTATTGCCCATACACAAACCGTATTTGCAAAATGATTTATATTACATTTAGGTAACTTATACAATTAGATACATATTTTTACCTAACTAGTTAGGAACATTCTATCATTTCTATCTTTAAACCTAGGTTAGATTGTACGTAGTGGAAAAGATTGTTAAGTATTGTTAAATTATATATCTTTAACATGTTATCGAGTTTGAGTTTTGCGGATCTTACATTACGACGGAAAATCAAGAATATTCAAATAGAAAGTGTTCAGTAGTGTCAAATACATCGGACATGCAGGCTTTACATGTATTTACTCTAATAAGACATACATACACTAATAAAGTAGTGCTCCACTTGTACGAGTCTGTATTATTTTTATCATTTTAGATGCTAAGCTTTTGCTCATTAAGCATCTAATTAAATGGTTTTGTACTCCCGTCTGTGTCTGTCTCTGTATCCACCTTTTATATCTTGTACGCTACAGGGCGTAACTTTAAACTGCTCTTGATGAAACAACATTTAAACTCTCACAAATGCAATTCAGGTGTGCTGTATAGTTTTTGGTTACAAACCATTGCATAAGTTGTTTGCAATAAGCAGTTAAGTGGACCAACTTTCAATAGTTTTTACACTTAATTTCAGTCACGTATAAAAACTGGCAAAATGTGTCCTATGTTCGTAAGTTGTACGCTGCAGGTTGCATTTCTAAACCTATTTAACTGAAACAACTTTTAAACACTTGGAAATGCGAGGGATTTTTTTAGTATAGTTTTTAATTTAGATAGAACTAGTCTTTTTTCTACAATTAGCGTTTAAATGGAGCAACTCCTAAATTGTTTATTATACAAGGCGAGTGATCGTCTAATATTGATGTCCTTAAAATATAATTTCAGGTGCCCCCTTTCATAGTGTAATCATTTCTTAAATTGATGTCGTTAACACGGGATGCTAGTCTACAGGCAGACCCGATGACCCGACTGATCAAGTTATTAATGAACGATCCCGAATGTGTTACATGTTTAAATACAACATGAAAAGTCCTCAATATTATTAAGTGGAATTTAGAAAAAAAATTCAACTTGTTTCAACCACATGTCATACACATACGTATATGGCTTTTATGTAGTCGTGAGGGGTCGCCCATAAATGGTGTCATTCAAATATAATATTTTAAATTCACCATGAAACAACTACAAACATTTTTTAGTAAGTAAAAAATCCGGCGCCTTGCGCCGGATTTGTCGACTGGGGGCCCGAAGTAGATGCTGAGCTTACAGCGAATAATTGCTTTAATAAACGAGTAGAACCATATTAAAGCAACGCTTAAACTACGACAGCACCTAACTCCACTTTAACTTCTTCTTCTTTAATTTTTAAATCGCAACAAATAACTAGGGATTATTAAAATCATAATACTTGGATAATGTCATTTATGAACGATGCGTGCAGTTATCCTTGTGACATTCTGCGTTCAAACTATCTGTTTACCTAATGTTGAAACATGTGCAGAAATTCTTTTTTTCTCCTTAAAATAGTGATGTGTAAATGACGTCAATAATGAATGAAGTATGAATACTGGAAGCATTTCATATTATGGGTACCCGTTTAGCCAATTTTAAAACTAATGACAGGCGGGATTTCTAAAATAGAAAAATTTGTATAACGTCATTTATAGACGATCCCTGCATGCATACTTGTAAAATCTTATGTTTAGGATATATGTCGACCTAATTTCTGAACTAATGACGGTGGGGGTCCCTAAAAAAGTAAAATTTGCATGACATAATTCATAGACGATCCCTGTGTGTACGCTTGAAAAATCCAATGTTAAGGATATATGTTTACCTACGTTTGGAACTTATGGCATGGGAATCTCTAAAATGGTCAAATTTGAATGACGTAATTAATGGGCGATCCCTGCATGCATACTAGTAAAATCCTATGTTAAAGATATATGTCAACGTAGTTTTTAGATGCTGAGCAAGCATCTATTGGTCTGGTGTTTGCTGTCTGTCTGTCTGTCTGTCTGTCACAATGTCAGTTGGTCGCACGCTACAGGTCGCATTTTTGAAGATTTTATATTGAAACCTTTTTTAATCGCCCAGAAAAGCGAGGGAGAAGTGCTGTATAGTTTTTGGTTATTATTCAATTTATAGTTTCTTCGCAATTAGCAGTTGTCAGGATGTATACGCTCTCTCCGTATTCTTTTTCACTCTTTTCTCCTCTATGTTACACATACAAGCACTTCAGGTACAGCCTTCCTTTTTTGCTCCTCTGTATTACGTCACACTCTCTCATTGTGTCCATCTCTCAAATCCTTTTCGTCTCGCATAGACACATTGATCAATAATTCTAATTATGCGATTACCTATAACGTACATCCCACTCCCGCTTTCCCTTCTGATCCTTCTTTCGTCGTGTCCTATCCTTGTACAGCACGCACATGTTATCTCACATGTACGCCTTGTCCAGTCTATGTAATTCCCATACGTTAATTATACTTTCCCCATATAAGCATACGTGTTACTTTCTACTCTTTCCTTTCACTATGTCTCCGAGTTTCCACTGAACTCATCCTTTCTAATTGCTCCTCGAGATTCCTATGCTTGCTTACAAACTCACATGTTTTCTCACATGTATTACCTAACACCATTTAATTCACCGGCACTCTGTTCATTTCCATGTCTCCAGTCTCCCTATAAAACACGAGCTTTCTCCATCCAACTTCACTCATCAAGTGTCTGCCAGAGAGATAACACCTTCTCCTGAACCAGCCTCGATTCCACCTTTCCCTTTTGTTACCTGACTTGTAACCTGTATCGGTCAAGCCACTCTCTTTCCTTTCCTCTATTCTCTAGAATACAATCTGGTCTACACTTTCCAAATTCTTGTCAAAATATTCACATTCGAAATTCTACTTAATAAAAACTTCTAAAATATTACTCGTTCGAAATATCTATTTCTCACTCGCCTACTTATTTCACAGTTCGTAGCTCTTTATCTACGAACTCCTCAGTGCAGTGCCGTCCCTGTGGGCACGCCACTTACATGGTGGAGGTGCTATTCGAATCCTTTGCTAAACAAAGTATCTCTCGCATGCCCCGAGTTCTCAAAAGTCAAAAATTTTTAAAGCTACATTACCCCGTTCTCTAAAAAGTCTGCATTTTCGAAATTTTATAAAATAATTTACGAAACAGTCAATCTATATTGTTACATTTTACACACGTGTTCAAAATTATGAAAACACTCATCACACACACGAATACATTTTTGTCAAAGTTAATGTGCTACAAAATTTGAATCCTGTCCTGCCGATGCTGTTACCGTTGAAGTAAAATCAAAAAGCTGTAATCCTGTTCACTGCAATATAAACTCAAATTACGAATCCGTTATTCACAAACGTCTTGTCTCAAAACTTTGAAACATTTTTTGGAAACTTAATTCCAACATTGATGAAGATCTGATTGTCGAGTCCAGCACATCTACAAAAATCAAGCAAACTCAAGTATCTTGTCTCCACACAGTAACTTACCTTAAAAATTAATTCACTTACGCTTCAAAAAGGTAAAAATACAAATCTTTTCTCTTTTATCATAAAACCTAGAGCGGTTGCTTATTCAAAATTCAAAATTCAACTATCCGTATATTCAAATTATAAAGCTCCATTTGAAAATTTAAACAAACACTTGCTTTATTGAACATTTCAAAATTTACACAGTTCAACTTAAGATTACTTCATACAAAATCTAACATTCGCAGATTTAATTACGTCAAAATAGAAAATATTTGAAATCCCAGCCTAGTCACGTCGACAAGACCAACAAATCTGTTTTTATAAAAAAAAAAATAAACAAAAATAAGCAACGCTACGAAAATAAAAAATTTTAACAAGTTTAATAATGAAGTAAAGGCAATTGTTATCTTCAAATATAGAATTCCAGTCTTAACAGAAACAAATAAAAAAATAACATATGTTCTATCTAGCTCCCAATCTACATCAAAAATACAACTCAGCCCATATCTAAAGTACTAAAGCATCTATTGCTTCGACAAAACAAAATAAAAACAAAGTGCACACATGAAAATTTGTCTAAAAGTAATTTTCATCTAATGGTATATTCACACAAATTCTGAAAAATATAAAATTCCGGTTACAGAAAATAGAAGTAACACCAATTAAAGTTTTATTCTCAAATCCCTAAAAATATATGACGTTCCCTATTTGAAGATCGATATCTAGAGAAAGAAAATCCTGCTCACAGATTACAGAAAACCACAAAAAATACAAAAAATGAAAAACTTCGAAATAAAAACTTCAGTACGTTTGATCCATAGAAATGGAAAATTTATAAAGAAATCTACAGTAACAGCTCGCACTACAGTTACAAAAAAGAAATACTAACCCTAAAGCATAATCCAGATCTCGTCGCCTGAGGCATACAGCGCCCGATGAAACCAAAAACAAGAATAAAACAAAGCTAAAGCTCAGATGCTATAATAAAAGTAAATAAGTCCGATTTTATAAAGTGGAAGCTACCTCAAAGCTCCGATGCCTTTAATACGTAGTATATACAAGTTTGATATGAATTTTTACAATTCATGAACCCGTGAAGAATCCTGAATTATGAAAAACAGAAACATAATTACAGAAGTCCGACGATCAATTGAAATCCGAAATCAAGGAAATATTGCGCAACTCATATCGTTTTAATCAATATTATATTCCGTATCCTAACAATAATCCCCAAATCGTAGGCCTGCGATAAAAACAAAATATAACACCTTCCCTCATGGATACCATTAAACATTTAAGTTACAAGTTTTAAAAACTATGCATAGTCGAGTCGAATATAGTTGAGTCGATTTAAAGTCAAGTCCAGTTACTTCAGATCGTTCCGAAGTCCAGATATACAAGAAGTCCTGCCCTGATTATTAAAATATAATTGAGGGAAAATTTATAGTTATCCGAGAAAAACATGTCCTGCACCCCGCGAGCTTCATCAATGCCGAAAAGCACTAACTTGCTTTAAATTTAATCGTACGAGTTCTAAAATACATAATTGTCCGAGTATTCAACACAAAAACTAATTGTCCGATTTCCGAGAATACTAAAGCACTAAAGAACACACTTATCGTCTTCTCCTGCAGCTGACGCAGAATAGAACTTACTAGATATTGAAAAGAAAAATCTAACTGAAAGCACAGTTACAATAACTGTCATTTATCCTGCAAGCCACTTCGCTTGCATATTTAAGAATACAAGAAAATTTAGAATCTCCCTTTGAACCCTGAAAGCCACTCAGCAACTACCAATAATCCCCAATTTTTGACAAGCATACGTACTTACACCTAGTGATGCCGACATATACGGCATACTTTCAAACAAATAAAAGAAACCTTTAAACTAAAACTAAACATTTCCAAAAACCCCAACATAAATACGAGTCCTACGTTTTCTTAACCGTGAGTTACAAGCTCTAAAAATCTCCACATCTAAATTCTTTTTACTTTACAAGTTTGTCAAAAACGCTATAACAGCACCTGATTTAATTTGACAATTTTATAATATGAAACTTTAATTAATTCCGTCAGTCTCAACCATTAAAAAACTAATAGCATAGCTATATACCCATACAAAAATTGATTTTACTTACCTTTAAATAAATAAAGTAAATACATTCTGCAAATACATAATTTCACGCAACATACAAAGCCCTGTCAAGATTACAAGCTTAGCCCAGAACAATGGAAAATAGCCATTTAGTAACCACATAACCCGACTCCTCTAACAATACAAAATGCTGATAAATTATAACCAGTAAAAGTTTAGTTTCGACAAACAGCCGCCGAAAATCCCACTCAAGTAAAAATCCTTTGAAAAGTATCGTGTCTCTTATCCTTTGTGGATCACCCCTAAATACAATGAACATGTCTAGTACTACATCAACGCGTCTCGACTACCTACTTATTCCATAAAAAATACTAACAAAAATTCATGATTATTCCTGATATCTCTTAAAAACTCTAATCCATGAAGAATATATCCTAATGTCCTTACTCCCCTCCGAAAAATATAATTGATTCTTAAGAATTTACAAGAAAAGGAAATATACAAGATATTTCCGTTACTGACTCAGAACTGCACACCAAGAAAAACACCGTCTCCTGGAGCTGAAAAATAAAAACTGTACTTAAACCTGAAATAAACGCAACATTCAGAAATTTACAAAAACCCATGAAATTGTAATCATCAAGTCCTCGGCAGACACTTTCTGCACCCCTCCGAAAATACATTAACCAGCGCTTTTGATATTGACCACATCAATACAGACACAATGAAAAATATGTCATTTTACAAAAAATCTGCATAGATTTGAATTTTAATTATACTATGCGTTATTCTTAACTACATTTCAGTGTACTATTCCTATGAGTATACTACTTTTAAATCTTGGTAACTTTCATACAAGCTACACACACGTCTACATTAACGAGAACGCAACATCAAAAACAACCCTTAATCAAACATAAAATATACAATTGGTTAAAATCGATAATTAAGCATAGCCAACTTAAAGAACGATAAAATAAAACAAATCTAACCATAGCCAAGTTAGATCCAATTGTATCCCCAATCCCTGTAGAAGAATAAAGAACCAATGAAAAACCTTGAAAGAATAAATTTACAAGGACCTCTAGTTTCAGAAATCTAAGCAAACTACGGCAACTTATTAAATAATATGTCCAACTATTAATAAAAATTTGTAAAACTTTTTTTTCAACAAATCTTATCGACAAAACTTTGAACAACTATACTGATGTTATCAAATAGCAAAAATTTATAACACCTTCCTCATCATCTTATATTGAAGATTCATACAAAAACTACAACATAACTTAACGAATTCGCCCAACTGAATATAGGATTAGCTACCCTATAACCAACTGGAAAAAAAAACAAAAGAGCACAAAGGAAATTGCTACACCTTTATGCCCTAACGTTACAGTTATGAACATCTTCAACAAAAACTCTAACTGGAAGATATCATCAGCAATTAAAACGTCCTTGTTTTTCATAAAAATTAATATTGTATAATAAATATATGACTTATTTTCTGTATAGAAATCTAATTATACCCGACGCCGATGGACGTCGCCTGCATTCCTAGTGTCTACAACTTCCTACAACCCTTATTTGATAATGATTGGATACTACTATAATCCTACTCGAAATCCTTATTGTCATTCTGTCGACTCTGGAAAACGTTTTTCGACATCATGTCTCTGTTGAAAATCTTGCTAATTCAGTCTTACATTTCTTGGACATCCTTGATATTACTATCGATGCCACACTGTAACTACCTTCCTGGAATCAAGAAATGCTCCTCAACACAACGTTGGTTCTCATTGCTGTATCATACCGTCTACTCAAAAACTTGTTCGCGTATCTCGTAATTAATAATGTATTCACTATCACTATTTTGAAGTGATTAATTAGTAACACAATTATTTAAACACATTATTAATGTGACATCATCTTATTGATGTTAATTGTAAAATGAGGCACCTTGTCTCATTACTGCACTAACTTACTAGATTCTGGTCTGACACAAAAAAAAATCCAAAAATATTCAAAATGTGAAAACCCTAAAAATGAAAAAAAAACATGTCAAACAAATATTCTAAATATTACACTATTATACATATACACATTCAGCACGTATTACAAGTAAGTAACAAATGAGGACATTTGTCTCCCCCAAAAGGGCATGTCAGGATGTATACGCTCTCTCCGTATACTTTTTCACTCTTTTCTCCTCTATGTTACACATACAAGCACTTCAGGTACAGCCTTCCTTTTTCGCTCCTCTGTATTACGTCACACTCTCTCATTGTGTCCATCTCTCAAATCCTTTTCGTCTCGCATAGACACATTGATCAATAATTCTAATTATGCGATTACCTATAACGTACATCCCACTCCCGCTTTCCCTTCTGATCCTTCTTTCGTCGTGTCCTATCCTTGTACAGCACGCACATGTTATCTCACATGTACGCCTTGTCCAGTCTATGTAATTCCCATACGTTAATTATACTTTCCCCATATAAGCATACGTGTTACTTTCTACTCTTTCCTTTCACTATGTCTCCGAGTTTCCACTGAACTCATCCTTTCTAATTGCTCCTCGAGATTCCTATGCTTGCTTACAAACTCACATGTTTTCTCACATGTATTACCTAACACCATTTAATTCACCGGCACTCTGTTCATTTCCATGTCTCCAGTCTCCCTATAAAACACGAGCTTTCTCCATCCAACTTCACTCATCAAGTGTCTGCCAGAGAGATAACACCTTCTCCTGAACCAGCCTCGATTCCACCTTTCCCTTTTGTTACCTGACTTGTAACCTGTATCGGTCAAGCCACTCTCTTTCCTTTCCTCTATTCTCTAGAATACAATCTGGTCTACACTTTCCAAATTCTTGTCAAAATATTCACATTCGAAATTCTACTTAATAAAAACTTCTAAAATATTACTCGTTCGAAATATCTATTTCTCACTCGCCTACTTATTTCACAGTTCGTAGCTCTTTATCTACGAACTCCTCAGTGCAGTGCCGTCCCTGTGGGCACGCCACTTACACAGTTAAACCGACCAAGAATTAAATCAATGTTTCAAGATAAAAAAAAGGGCTGATAATACATTGAAGGTACATATGGAGCTGAGAGCTTGTCAAGTTTCGCCGTTAGAAATACACATGGAAATTTTTCACTAATATCCATTACAAGTAAATGTACTGCTGACATATGTACGTTCACAGGGCAGACTGGTATAGTGGTCGTTGGTTTGACACTGCAATGTAAAATTGGAAAATATGCGTTCTCATGACGGGGGTCCACTCTTCGAATACCAGCTCAGGCATTCGGAATTCTCCTTCCTCATCATTTTACAGACGTTAACAATGCAGCCTAGGGATCGTGCATAAATGACGTCATACAAATTTTACTATTTTAGGGATCCCCACTGTCATAATTATAAAAATTTGGTTGACATATATCCTTAACATAGCATTTTACAAGTAGGCATGCAGGGGTCTTCCATAAATGACGTCATATAAATTTTTACTATTTTAGGGATCCCCACTGTCACAAGTTTAGAAATTCGGTTGACATAATATATCCTTAACATAGGATTTTACTAGTATACATGCGGGGATCGTCCATGAATGACGTCATAAAAATTTTATACTATTTTAGGGATCCCCACTGTCATAAGTTTAGAAATTCGGTTGATTTAATATATCCTTAACATAGGATTTTACTAGTATGCATGCAGGGATCGTCCATAAATAACGTTATACAAATTTTACTATTTTTTGGATCCTTACTGTCAACAGTTCAGAAATTCGGTTGACATATATCCTTAACATAGGATTTTACTAGTATGCATGCAGGTATCGTCCAAAAATGACGTCATGCAAATTTTTACTTTTTTAGGGATCCCCACTGTCATAGGTTTAGAAATTAGGTTCACATATATCCTTAGCATAATATTTTACTAGTATGCATGCAGGATTTGTCTATAAAGGGCGTCATACAAATTTTACCGTTTTAGAAATTCACATGCCTTTAGTTCTAAAATTAAGTTAACTTATATACTTAACATTGAATTTTCAAGCTTACATACGGGGATCGTTCGTAAATGACGTCATTTAAATTTTACTATTTTAGAGATCCCCACTGTAATTAGTTCAGAAATTAGGTGGACGTATGACCTCAACATATGATTTTTTTTAGTATTCATACGGAAATCGTTCATAGATGGCGTTGTCTAAATATTATTATTTCAAGTATCCCGCCTGTCTTTAGTTTTAAAATGAGGTAAACGGGTACCCATATTATGGAATGCCTCCAGTATTCATACTGGGATCTTCCATAAATGACGTCATCTAAATATCACTATTTTAGGGTTCCGCTCTGCATTTGTTTAAAAATTAGGCAAACAGATACTTTGAACGCAGGGGTGTTACAAGAACACATACACAGATCGTTTATAAATACCTTTATCTAAGTATTATTATTTTTTTAACTGCTTGCAACGTACATTCTTAAATGGCTTATTGGTGGTAGAGAAGGCTCTATAAATGACGTTATTTGTGAATTAGGCAATTCTTACAAATTTTTCAGCTATATTTAACTACATGCCACGTACTTCCATATATGGCTTATTGATGGTAGAAGAGCCTCTATAAATGACGTCATTCGTAAATAGTGCAATTTGTCAACATTATTCAGCTATATTTAACTACATGCTACGCACATTCGTATATGGCTTATTGATGGTAGGGGAGCTTCCATAAATCTAATATCATCTTTTAGCGTAACATAAATTGTGTTGCGCATTTGTTGAAGCTCAGCATCTACTTCGGGCCCGCCCCCGGTCGACAAATCCGGCGCGAAGCGCCGGATTTTTTAACTTATGACAGTGGGGTCCCTAAAATGGCAAAATTTTGTATGACTTTATTTATGGACGATCCCTGCAAGCATACTAGTAAAATCCTATGTTGAGGATAAATGTCAACTTAATTTTTAAACTAATGACAGTGGGGATCCCTAAAAAGGTGAAGTTTGTATGACGTCATTTATTGACGATTCCTACATGCATACTAGTAAAATTCTATGTTACGGATATATTATTATGTCAACCTAATATCTGAGGTAATGCCTGCCTTGATATATAGAAAGTTGGAGTTGGTCTCTGTTCCCCAGGTATGATGAGAAAGCAATGCAGGGTGCATCATAAGCTGTGGTAAACTCATAGAAATGGATACAAAATTGAAAATTGTGGTTCCATTTCTTAAATATTAAAAAAGAAATGACGCACCCTGCAGGTACACTTTTTAGTATGTACTTAAAGAAAGCATGTAATCCTGGTTTTTGGTCACAATAATTCAGATTCTTGTTCCGTTCCACTGATAATTACGGAAGATCAACTTGACCAATTAAAGTTAAAAGTTAAAGTTAAAGTATCTTTAGTTTCAAGGGGTCAAGCGTTTCAAATCACTTAAGATCTGTTCTCCCAACACGGACCCCCGTGTGACTAGCTTACCCCGTACTAACACAGAGCCAAGTAAGCCTTTAATGATATAGATCGCCACACATGTGGAGAGCCCGGCGTTTAAGATCAACTTTCTCACGAAAGAGATCCGAGGCAAGTGGGAATCGAACCCACGCCTTGTCAACAGTGATGGAGAGCCTCAGACGCTATGTCTCGCCCGGCACCACTGGACCACCAGGGCTCTAGCAAAAATTGGTTTTAGTTACCAATTGTAACTAAAAACCAACCAGCACATGTACATCGCATTTAGAGTCAAATAAAATTTATTTTACCGAAGTCGGTTTTGAAATGCGACCTGTAGCGCACAACAAAGTGGTGGACAAGACAAGCACAAATAATAAAGCTCAGGATCTCAAAATATTGAAAGTTGCTCCAGTTAACTGCTAACATCGCAAAAAATATTCACTCAGAGGTACACAGACAGACAGACGGACACCAAAACCATATTATAAGATGCAGCTAAAGCTCAGCATCTAAAAAACCATATTATAAGATGCAGCTAAAGCTCAGCATCTAAAAAGGGTTAGGATAACTTACCAATTTCGAGGAAAATCAGCTGAGAGCTGGTGCTGAAAAAATGTTTTTGTAGTAAGGTTAACAAACTCCTTACTTAACCATAAGCAGTTACAACTAGTGAAAACGAGCTACGTGCGAGCTCTGCTGGCACCAGTTGGCTAAGTACAAGTGCTGCTGCTTCGAGTGGGCGTGAATAAAATAGCTCTGGTAAGAGTAAGAGTGAGCTAGGTACAAGTGTTGATGATGAGATTGGGCGGGGTATGAGTGGTCCTGGTACAAGTTTGCTCATTTACAAATGATCATACAAGCTAAAAACAAGTGGCTCTGTACCGAGTGAGAGCAGCAGGAGCGATTCCGGGATGATTAGGCTCTGTTTTACAACTGGCTCGAGTGGCGAAAGTTAAAATTTTTCTGATTGCTGTTGGCTTATGCAACAGTAGTACATAATCAAATTCTACTAATTCATGTGGACTTAGTGACAGCAGCACAGCTACAAGACGGATGGTCAGAAGGAGTGCTGGTTCGGAAAGTGCCGGTTTAAAAAACGATTAGGTTACAAAGTGTACACGTTATGCAATTCAAATTCATTTCAATAAAATAAATTTTAAGAATTAAATACATAATAATTATTTTGTAATATAAAAAAACTTCAATCACTTTTTCCGATTCCTAGTGTGCTTGTGGATTCTAAAGATTAATATAAGCAGCATCATTTAGGTCGAACCCCTAAGACGTTTAATTAATTTAATTGTGATATCTCGTCAGTGGATTAGTCCAAAATAATAATATAATTCCCTCGGCATTGCCTAGATACAACTATAATTTACCCAACCTCAACTTAAATGACGTCATTTGTGCCTGGCCCCTAAACTTCGTTATCCTTGTTAACCTCGTACCTACATAGAAATGGAGGTAAGTTTGAACGATAATGCATGTCAACGGCGTTTTTCGATTTAGGGCAAAAAAATGAAAAAATATTGAAAGTTATTTTCTAGCCTTCTATTACTATCCAGGTATTGCCTATGTAGTTTGCAAATCAATATTGTTCACTAGCATACTAATACTATGAATGACTGCGTGACTAAAGCCCGTAAACTTATCATCGAGACAAAAGCAAACTTTTCCATGGAAGTACTTGTTTATAGAAATGAAGCGCCAACTTTAAGTAATGCGAAGGGAAGGGCGTAAAAGCAAACCTAAAGGTGGAAAGTTAACACTATATCAAATATTTATTACGCATTATTATATCCTGAATATTACCATGAAACTAATTTTGATTTACAACCGTGTGTATCATTGG
Organism: Dicyrtomina minuta; assembly: GCA_949802685.1. Classification (NCBI taxonomy): domain Eukaryota; kingdom Metazoa; phylum Arthropoda; class Collembola; order Symphypleona; family Dicyrtomidae; genus Dicyrtomina; species Dicyrtomina minuta. Next base: position 44,073,967 of record OX461809.1, on the reverse strand, counting down.
CATATGAAGGTAAACACGATCATATAATTAAAACATTGTTTTTTATAACTGTTTGTAGTACGTCAAATATCCTAATATGTAAGAAGTAGCAGTTTGTAGTAAGTAATTTAGTTACGATAAAAAAGAAATTTTCATACAAAAATATTTTTAACAGTATAATAGCTTTATATTGTAATTGTGTTTGTATTTTGCAGGTACTACAAGTTTTAGAAATAACCAACATCTAAAGTGTGCACATTATAAAGCAATAATAGTGTAATTAGGTATTAACTAAATGTAATTGAATACTAATATGTAAAATATTGCATTTCATTTCAGCCTGATAAAAATTATTGTTAAATTCTGAAACCGGTAGCTTTATTCCAAAAATTCAAAATCATTGTCTGCCATATATTTATTTAACTCATCGGTAGTGGTTCAGAAGTCGTACAACTAAACTTTACGTGAGCCTACACATTTAATGTAATCTAAAATTTATGTCAATAACGTGGAAGGTGGGTTTGACGCTGTCGTCATTTAAGCGTTGCCACGATAGGGTTCTAGTCTTATATTGAATTAAAAAAAGCTTGAAGCAAAATTGCGCTGTAAGCTCAAGCTCTTGGGCGCCCGGTGGACAAATTCGGCTAACTAAAGAGATGGCGTCGCCTTCCAATTATTAGAGACAATTATAAAACCTATGCTGAGCTCACTTTTAACGCTTTTGCATGCTTAAATCCTTTTTACATTCTGAGGTTTAGCTCATAAGCATCTATTGAAATGGTTTTGTCCGTCTGTCTGTCTGAACGTCTGTAGGTCGTGCGCGACAGGTCACAGGTTTGACCTCATCTTCGCCAAATAAATTTAAATCGCTCATAATAGCGCCCGCGCAGTGCTGTATAGTTTTTTGGCAAGATTGCAATAATAGTTTTTACACAGTTAGCAGTGAACTGGAGCAAATTTCAATCAAAAATCAATTTAACAAAAAAAATTACCATTTAAGCGTTGCTTAGAAGAGTGACGTGCGGGTGACTCAAATGTTAAAAATATATGTCGTCATTTGTGTTAGACACCCAACCTCCTTCTTTTATTTATTGTTTTTGCATGACTTTACACCTGGGAATTGGAAATATGTAAACACGTATCCTTAGCATAGAATGTAAAAAGTACGAGATGGCCGCGTAGGCCGCACGTGTATAATATTAAGCTCCAACCTTAACTAATTTTTAGGAAGAGAAAAATTAATTGGCATCTATTGACAGCCACCTTACCATATAGATAAAAGTCAGGGCTCTGCAGGGATAAAAAATTTTATAATTAGATCATCAGTTAAGTGCGTATCTTTTACAACTCAAAATTAGAAAATAAAATTACTTCAAGGCTGTGACTATCGATCAAGCGTAGTAGCTAACCCAGTCGGCATTTGAAGTTCAGAATGGTATCATAATGAGCACATCTCCTTCAGAGTAGTGACAGCATATTGAATAACATTATGAATTACACTGTTGTCTTTCTGAAAGCTTTATGAGCGTCGGATGTCCGCTTTTATGTACCATAATGAGTTCTGAAAGGCATCATTCTACCAACCGTATTCTGAACATATTATGAATGGTTTATAAACGATGCTAATATCTAGTAGTAGTATGCCATCTACTGTCTAATTATGCAACTTAATGATCTGGTATATAGATTGCAGGTTCTTCCTTTTCCCACCTTATCATTTTATGCCATGAAATTATTACTATAATAATTTTCTATCATAATAATACACATAATACATCCTAACTTAAGTATTAAAATTACTCGTAGAACCAAAACTTTCCAACCATGATGAAATGAATTAATTTAACACTTGAATTCACTAAACAAATTTTTTATTATGGATTACAACTGTAAGCTATAAACACTTAGTATGAATTGTGAATAATACATTAACACCATAAATACTTTCATATTGGAATTTAATTGTATTTAGTGCTTCGTCACACTCATATCTGCCAATAAATCACTATCACCAACAGTAATTTTGACGTTGTGAAGCTGAAGCTTCTGTTTCACGCATAAAAGTACGCTTTTAATTCACTTTCGGCCAAAAACCACTAAACTGTAGGCTGTATGCACTCAAACTCAAAACTAATTTTCAGAAGGTTCATTTGGTCTAGGCATAGGTAACTTTTCAGATGATTTACTTCCCAGTGTTCCCAGAAAGAAGTAAGCCCGCTTGTTCCAACTAATTTAGTCAGGGCGTGAAATGTAACCTTAAACTTCGTGTCGTATGGTGAATGTAATCCGTAAAGTAAAGGTAAAGTTCTGACTGAAACCGGGTAAAGAAGCGTTTAATACTTGGTAGTAACAATCAGTATTGACACAATTAACTAACACAATACCCGGCTAGTCTTAATAGTAATGAAAAACACAATTTATTCTACTTGCTTCTGACTCCTTCTTGCCGTGGTCTGCCTGTACAACTGCTGCTTCGTCCGTTAAATTTCTGACTGCACGTTCTGCCGCCTTCACTGTATGGTATTTTGTAAAGTATTGGATGTTTGCATTGTAAACATGCATGTCAATTTTATGAATGAATTATGAAAACTTTGTGAAGCCTCGTGGGTATGCATGAAATATGACAGAGAAATGACCACTGTCAAACTTCTCACAGCTTTATGACAACTTTAAGAATTGCGTCATATTGCAGTCAGTAAACTGTTGGATTTAATGATTTCATATTTCTATCATCAGAATGATGTGAGCGATTTATGAACTAATGAACGGATTATGATATCATTCTGAAGGGTCGATGCCGACTGGGAACTCTGTATGTTAAACATAGCAGATACAAAGTGCCTGTTGCGACGGTCCCACAGTGTACAAAGAAATAGCTATACAGACCTAAAGTCCCAGACCTTCCGAAAAGGTAGAATCCTAATGACAGGCGAAACTTAAGATTCTAGTTCACAAACTCAAGCGCCACAAGCAACCTCAAATCTGACCAATCAGAATCAGAATCCAAGTAATCAAAATTCAAAACCAAAAGACACTCCATGTCCACACTGTGCAGAACTGTGCATGGGAACAAGAGGCCTCGCAATTTACACCTCAAAGCGTCATAAGATCATTCGAAGAGACCAAATAGTAAGCCAATATAGAAAAAATAACACTGACACTATAACAATAATTCAGCGGAACCCATAACCGCAGTAGAAAATTCTAAAGTAGAGAACCCGTCTTTAAAGGTAATAAAGGAACATTTGGACGTATTACTAAAAAACGAGCAGCAAGACATTGAATTATTTAAATCTGTAATGTCCACGTTAACGAAGACCCTTACAGATGTCTTAGGTAAATTATCAGGTCTAAAAATTCCTAAGCCGGTATTATGCAATGCGACAAACGAGCGCATTACAGAAAAATGGCAGAAAACTGTTACAATCTAATATTCCAGAGCGACAGTACAAAAGAGACCAAAATCGTAGAAAAGAAAAGCATAACTACAAAAAAAATGCAGTGGCTTTACTATATCTAAAGAAACAACGCTGTCCTATTATTATCAAAATCAAGTAGTAAATCCTGTAATATAGACTTGGAAATTCTACACAGTCAGTTTTCAAGTCGTTGGAGCAGCCCTAATAAAAATGTCATCCCGAAACAACCAGTAAACCCAAAACAGCAACAGCACATAGATCTAGATTTGAATTAAATTATACATCCGTATAAAATCAAAGCCGTCATCAGCAATTTGTTGTCGGACTCGTCTGAGGGTCCAGACAGAATAATTCCCCGTACGGTAGAATTTCATTCAAAAATAATGTCTAAAATACGGGCGGTAGTTTTAACGGTAATGTTTAAATGGAATTACGTACCAAGTTTGTTTAGCAAAACCAGAAAGGTCCTCATATTTAAAGGCGGAGACTCAAAATTGTCAAAAAACTGGCGCTCTATTACCTGTTAGAAATAGCAAGCTAAATACTAAAGAATTGAATTTATATTAAGCTTTCAATGATATCAGCAATTCGGATTTAGATTAGGATAAAGATAAGCTAAATTTATTAATTTAGATTCTAATTTAGCTAAGCCAAAAATAGCCAAAACATTTCAGATTTCAATTTTGATTTATTTTAACTAAAAATGGTGAAATAATTTAATAAAATTTAAATTTCTATTCAAAAAGTTCTAATACATGTATACAGCTGTTATCTTTACGCTAAAAAACTGCGAACAGTTCACAAAGTTTTTAATTAGGCCTTCTAATCCTTGCGTCGCGCGCAGATTTGAAAAGTTCGAATTGACTTTAGCTCGTGATAAAAATTTGGAAAATAATTAAGTTTTTCTGTTTCAAAGCTTTCAAAAAGTGACATTCGTGATATCCGTAACTTATACCTTCGTGTATAATTTAAGCTAAGAATACTATAGAAAAAGGTAAGAATTAATTTTATTTCCTATAAAAGCAAATCTAGGCTGGGCCGGCCGGGAGCTGGTCGTGCAAACCTGTGTTTGTACATACCTATCTATGACTAGCAATTGCATCCATTTCATGTACTCAGTAGTAGGAGTGCCGGGACCAAAAATTAAATTAACTAGTAATCTGGTTTGCTGTATCCTTTTAAGTACCAGTCATTGACATGGACGAGGACAGTAATAATTCTACGGGAAACCCGGAATACTAGGAACTGCAGAAAACAATTGAGCAGGAAATTGCTAGCGAATTAGAAAAGGAAAAAAGCAACACTGTAATTATAACTTCCACTGATGATGCCAAGAGTGAACTGGGAAAAAATGTACTGGCTAAAATACGGGTTAAATACTCCGGTGCTCAACGCATAAAATTTAAGAAGGAAAAACTACAGGCAGAGATGGAAAAGACTCATTCCATGGCATACTTTAATCAACAGCAACAACTTCCACCGCCAATGTGGCACTCACAGTTTGGTGTTAACCAAATCGAAACTCAAAACTGGCAGACCCCAGGTAGTTCACGGAGTACTATGGCACTCCGGGACCCATATCTGTGGTCCGCGGTCATGAATGGGCTCCTTCATCCAGCAGTAGCCAACAGCATAGCTAGTAACCAAACCCAAATGCTCAATTTAAATCCAAGAGGAGCAGGTTACATGCCATCACGACTACCAAAACCGACACTGGGAAGAGGCAGCGGAATTGCAAGAGGCGGGCAAGCGTTTAGGGCCGAGGTAATGCATAAAGGAGGAGGAGGTAGTGATGATATTACTTATGGAGCTAGGGAACTGAAATCCACAATTCGGGCTTTAGGACCGGAAGCAAACACTAGTAAGAGTGACAACACAATATTCCACGGCTCCACTCAAATATAAACTGAAGAAGGCCGGAAAGGCGTAATTGGTAAAGAAATCCATGGTAAAAATAGTTTATCAGCTGCACAGAGGGGCCCCTGTGGCGGACTCGTCATCTCTCAACATGGCTTTGGTAGTGTAGCCAGTGTACAAGGAGGCTCTAGTAGCGGACCGAGTACGGCTACACATAGGAAACACACTCGAGGAGCCCACATAGGCAGACTTGCTAAAACATTTGTTTCGGGGAAGCCTAGTGCTACTGTAACAGACACAGATCAGCGCAAATGGGACTATAACACCAAAGAGACCCAGAGACGTGCTGACACCAACAAGTGGGAATAAGGTTCCTAAGAGACACAAGGGGATAATTAGTGGGACCAAAGGAGCGGAGCAGGTTATCTTCACTATAAATGAGAAGCCACTTGCAAAAATTCCCCTGGATGGATACCGCTTCATATTGAACACCCTTGACAAACGCATCTTGGAGGCATTGAACAAGGAGCCATCTCAATGTCATAGAATCCATAGTGTAAAACGCTATCAAGGCTGGACCTTTGTGGACTGCTATGATAAGGACTCAGCAGACTGGGTCATTGGGGAGGTGGATGCATAGGAGTGGGAGGGGGGGCTGATGGTACTGTTCGCTTTAAATGCTATCCAGCTTCTAATGCACCCAAAAGACCTAAGCTTCTTAAATTCAGAGTCAAGTTCAGAGGGGCGGTCAAACAGGAATTCAAGGCGTTCCTGAAAACCTTTAAAGCCATGAATTACGGTCTAGACAAGTCAACATGTCCAGCAAGAGGGAGTATTTGATTTCCCATTCCTTCATAGTAGCCATGGACAAAACTGTAGCGGATTTCGTACATGAGAGGGGTCTTGAACTTTTCTATAGGTCCAGTCCAGCAATATTCTTGGCTGTCCTACACCGGAACCGAGGAGCAAGCAGGTTAGTAGAAGAGGAGGGGAGTAGTAGTAGTAAGTAGTTCTAGGCATAGAGGATCTATACATCCAAAGGGGCCGCACCTATCGATACCCTTTGCTGATGTGACCCAGATAAATATGCATCGCTTCAAAGACGCTGCTGCAGCTTTATGCAGATGGCGCGACCAAATGATGCTACCAAAACCAAAACAAAATAATACTAACCTTGCTTCAAAATTCATTCATTATTTCATAGCTTTAATACAAGAACCATACTACTTCAGGTCAGCAATAAGGGGCCTAGGTTCAGTGGACCAATTATTTACGGACAGTAGCACAAATGGTAACAATCCGCCACGTGCATGCATCCTGATAACTAAAAATGTCCATGCAGAGTTGTTAATTCAATTCTCAGACCGGGATTTAGTAGCAATATCAACAAAATGGCGTAACAAAGTAATAATATTTGCCTCGGCTTACATGGCGCATGATGCCTCATGTCCACCCCAGGCACTAACAAAGCTGATAGAGCACTGCAAAATTAATACAATCCCTCTAATTGTGGGAGCAGACTACAATGCACAACACAACTACTGGGGTAGCACTGACAAAAATAGCAAGGGTGAGCAACTATTTGAATATATGATGCAAAATGACATCGATGTGACAAATAGAGGAACGAAACCTACTTTTGTTACAAAAACTCGCAGGAGGTGCTTGACATCACACTTGCAAATCAATGGGCCTGAGTTCTTATGAAAGACTGGGAGGTAAGCAACGAAGATTCGCTATCGGACCACAAGTATATTACTTTTATGGTAAGTGCCAAGCGACCTCAACCTAAATTTAGTATAAATATTCGCAAAACGAACTGGGACTGCTACAGTGAGGATCGAACCAACTTACTGTCAGCAATTGAACTAGGGCTTGATCACAAATGTCAATTAATTGAACAAAGAGCGATTGACATAAACAATGCAATCACAAAATTATGGAAAAAAGCATGCCCTATAGTAATAATAATAATAATAATAATAATTTGCATTTATTTAAGTGTTAAAGTGATAGCAGTTATGTTTTTTTCGTCACCGAACACATTTCATATAATAAAATAAATAAATAGATAGTTTCAATAAATAGGTTGTAATAATTTAGTGTAATGCGTATTTATATATATATTTAGTTTTTACATTTCAGTCATATCACATGGCATAATAAATTAATCGTATCTTTTGTTTATAAGGTATGCGCGTACTTCTGTGTCAAAATATGAGAATGATGTAATGCCTTGTATCCTTGCTGGTAGGGAGTTCCAGATTTGAGTAGCAGCGTAGGAAAATCCTTTTCGGCCGTATTGACTAACCATTATGGTGTGTATTAAATTTTTTGGCTTCCTTAGTTGCCTAGTAGTTCGTTTTTCTCGATCAGCTATGTAGGTACTTAAGATATTTTTAATTTTGCTGTAGGAGTTAAAATAGTGTTTGTGCTGATATTTTAATTGGTATAAATATTTCCTTTCTTCGAACGAGAGCCAGTTTTTTTCCTAAATTAGGTCATGGAATGTTGTAGTTGTGGACTTCTTTCTCCCAAATATCTTTGTAATAATGTTTTGAATAATGTTATTAAATCTGGTTACTTTGGTAGTGCTGACGTTTCCACATACAATAATATCATAGTCTAGTACAGATATTATGAGACTTGCAGTGAATATTTGGAGGTTTACTGCACCATAGAACTTACAGTATCTTGATAATAATTTAGTTCGTGTGTGCATTTTTGTGCACACGGTTTCCATGTGTTTTTTAAAGTTCAAGTTTTCGTCAAGTAATACGCCTATATATTTAAATTCGCGCACTTGTTCTATTGTGTGATCCTCTATTTAAATGTTTATTGGGAATTCCTGTTTGTGTAAGAATGGGGATTTAAACATCATCCATTTTGTTTTATCTAGGCTGACGACCATTTCGTTTGTACAGGACCATGCATGTAGGTTACCCAGGTCTTCGTTAAGTGCACTCTGTATTTCTTGAGTAGTTGCAGCCTTGTAGTATTTAATTAAATCGTCGGCGTACAAAATAAACTTGCATTTTTTAAAAATATTTGGCAACTCGTTTATGTTGATCGAGAATAGTAATGGTGAGAGACAGCTTCCTTGCGGAATTCCTTTGTTTAATTTCACTCGGTATGAAACGTACCTACCCTGGGCGCAAAGCGGTGCCATGGTAAAACAAAGACCTAGACACCTTGCGCAAAACAGCGAGGCGGGCCTACTAAGGCACTAAACCTGGCGCAAGCGATGTACACAGATTAAACTACACATATGCTTTAAGAGCACTCAAAAAGACTATTCTCAGGGAAAAGAGAAACTTATGGCAGACGTACTGCAGTGAGGTATCCACATTACCTGCGGCGTGCCGACTACATAAAATACTGCCTGGGGATGCAAGGAAACAACTGGAGATAATAAAAAACCCAGTATCCGGCATCCGACTAATTGACTTAAGGACTGCATTGCAGACTCTTGTAGACTGCCACTTTCCGGATAGCCCAGACAGGGACACAACAATAGTAGATCACACAGTAAGTGACTTAAGCCTAATAGAGGAAATTGTCACTCCAGCAAAGCTGTGGGCTGCGGTCTTCAGCTTTAATCCTTTTAAGGCGCCAGGGCCTGATGGCATAGCCCCAGTGCTATTGCAGAAAGGTTTAAGCGCAGCCTTTAATCATATGCTGGAGTTATTTAAAGCTAGTCTTGCGACCGGCTATATTCCAAACATATTGTGGCAAGCTAAAATAATCTTTCTTCTAAAATCAGGCAAGTCAGACTATGAAATGCACTCAGCATGGAGACCGATTCAACTGAACTCATTTATGCTAAAGACTATGGAGAGACTGATTGACAGAAAGTCCGCAGCTTGTCAAGCACTTAAAGGCCAACAATCAGTTTGCCTAGTTAAAAGGATCCTCAACTGAAGCGGCCATTCATAGGCTAGTTTGGTGCATCGAAAAAGCCATAGCAAACAATGAATAAGTACTGGTTGTCTTTATTGACATAGAGGGTGAGTTTAACAACCACTATCATAGTGCAATCACCCAGGCACTAACTCAATATTAATCTAACTGTGATAAGATGGATAAGCTTCATGCTTTCACAGAGAACTGCAACAGCTTCAGTGAATGACATCTCCATTTCCAAAAATATTACTAGGGGTTGTCCGCAAGAAGGCGTGCTGTCGCCATTGCTTTGGAACCTTGTAATTGATGAGTTGCTAGTTAAACTCAAATTAATATCATCCGCACTATCACAAGCATTTGCAGATGATGGCTGCGTTCTACAAATAAGGTATCGACTCTAACGTAGTGGCGGCCCTAATTCAAAGAGGCGTTAAGCTTATTGAAAACTAGTGCCCTACTAAGGGTCTGAATGCCAACTCAAGTAAGACAGATGTGGTACTGTTTTGGCACAAGAGGTCAGTTTAACTAAAACCTATTGTCCTAAACGGGGCAGTACTTCAACGTAAAGACGTGGTAAGGTACTTAAGTGTACTTATCGACAGTAATCTTCTTTGGACTAGGCACTGCTTAAGCATTGGATTGAAAGTCTCAACAGCGATGGGGCGATGCCGCAGGGCTATAGGTTAGACCTGGGGCTTTACTCCCAAGATTGCTAAATGGGTCTACACAGCAGCAGTAAGACCCAAGATAAAATATGCTATCATCGGCTGGTGCATAGCACTCAACAAACAGTGCTGTACAAAAGCACTTGACAAGGTACAAAGGCTAGCTTGTCTTTGCACAACCAGTACCATGAAATCCACGCCAATGGCCACAATAGAATGCCTTATTGATATCCACCTCATGTGTTTAGCGCTAAGGACCAGACAGAGGCTCACTGATCAAGGCCATTGGCAAAACAACTCCCGGAGTCAAGGTATCAAAAATCATACAGGGCTAAGCAATAGCTGGGCAAAAAATGTCCCGGTTCTCCAAATGTTCTCCTCGGATAATGACACCACGCATGAACTGAGCAAGACATTAGTGGTACAAATTCAGAATAAGGCACTCTGGAAGCAAGATCTTTCAGCAGTGTACACCGGCATTGTATGCTTCACTGATGGCTCTAAAGATGGTAACAGTCCAGGTTATGGATGCCGTATTGAAGATAGGGAAGACATAGAGAATGTAAGTGTGATCTGTGAAATCTATGAATCCCTAGGCAAATACGCCATTGTCTTTCAAGCCGAGGTGGTAGTTATTTCCTTGGCAGTAAAAGCGTTAATTGAACGCAATTACAGTAACTAATCTATCACTATCTTTTAAGTGACAGTCAGAGCGCCTTGAGATCTCTGACCAAACTAAATACAGACTCCAAGCTCCTTAAGGAGTGTTGTAACGACTTGACGGAGCTGGCGACAACAAATGAGGTAAAACTTATCTGGATACCTGCTCACATGGGCTTTGAGGGCAACAAGCTTGCTGATCAACTAGCCTGTGGTGCGCACATGTTGAAGGAAGAAGGAAAGAAGACTCAAAAGGGGCCTGAACCCATACTTCCTGTATCAAACTGTAAAGAATAGCGAAATCCGCTTATAGCAACGCGCCCTACATCTCCGCAGGTGGAAAGAAAGAAAGGACTGCAAAATGGCTAAGCTACTTTCTGTAAAGCCGAATTATTCAACCGGCTCACTTTCACTTGTGTCACTACTGAGGCGATCAATGCAGTTACTGACGTACATTTAGTCAGGACACTGCCCGCTACAAAAGCACCTCCACTGTATGGGCGTTGTCAATTCCCCGCTATGCCAAGAGTGTGGTGAGGAAAACGAAACGGTACTACATTATTTGGTAAGGTGTCATATTGATATGTATCATCGCATGCAAAGCTTGAACTGGTTCTTCGGTCCCAGCAAGGATTTGCATGAAATAATCACAGAAGCCTCTAGAATAGACGTGTTAGCATATATAATTGCTACAGGTCGATTCGACAGGGGCTATATTAATTATTAAGTTAAGTCTTAAGTAGGGATAGCAATGGGTCAGTAATGGCCTGCGCTAACTTGGTGCTGTTACAATAACGGTATTTAAGACCCTAAAGATACATACATACATACATACATACAGCTGTTATCTTTACGATAAAAAACTGCGAACAGTTTACATTGTTTTTTAATTAGGCCCTTTTATTGCAAGATAAATTTTTATTAGTATAATAGAAAAATATTAAATATTTAAATACCTTGTTAAATTTGAAGCGTCTTTATATTTATATAAAATACAAAATTTCGACAGTAGTATGCTTAAAAAAGCCTACAAGATTTTGGTTAGAATATTTTTTGTCAATAATAATACAACTGTAGGAATTTATTTCATCAATCACAAGTTTAAGCTTAAGAAAACAAAAACATACATATTAAATAGCTTTGTACAACTTTAACCAATAAATCAATGTATAATTTTAAATAAAAAATATTTGCTTTTAACTTATTCAGGCATTAGCAAGTGATGTTAGTATAGTTTTCAACGTACTTCAACATATGTACGTTCACAGGGCAGCCTGGTATAGTCGTCGTAAGTCTGGCACTGAACTGTTGAATTGGAAAATAGCAATGCTCATGACTGGGGTCTACGGTTTTAGCACCAGCTCAGCTAATCAGAATTCTCCTTCCTTATCATTTTACAGGCGTTGACAATGCAGCCTGGAATAATAGTCATGGGTCTGGCACTGCACTGTTGAACGAACATATCTATATAGTTTATAGATATTCAGGGCTCGTCCATAATGACGTCATACAAATATCATAGTTTTAGGTACCCCCAATTTACAAATTTGTTTTCAACCTATTCTAACAACATGTCACGGACATATCTATATAAACTATAGATATTAGGTTTCGTTCATAATGACGTCCTACAAATATCATAGTTTTAGGCACCCCCATTGCCAACTTTTGAACTTATTTCTAAACCATTTTACCCAAATGTCACAAACATATCTATATAGATTATAGGTATTTAGGGATCTTACATAATGACATCCCACAAATATAGTTTTAGGTACCCCTAATTTGAAATTTAATTTTTTAACATATTTTCCATAATAACGTCTTACAAATATCATAGTTTTAGGTACCACCATTGTTAACTTTTGAATTCTTTTCCAAACCATTTTACTAACATGTCACGACCATATATGTATAGATTATAGATATTCAGGGATCGTTCATAATGACGTTCTTTAAATATTATAGTTTTCAGTACCCCCCAATTTTAAATTTAAATTTTTTCAACCTATTGTAACAACATTTCACAAACATATTTATATAGATTATAGATATTCAGGGTTCGTCCATAATGACGTTCTACAAATATAGTTTTATTTACCCCCATTGCCAACTTTTGAATTATTTTCCAAACCATTGTATTGTATTGTATTTGAAGGGATTCCGCACAGTATGATATTGAGTGAAATGCCGCTCAGGTCACCGATAGGCCTATTGCAGACTACCCTTATACTATAACTTTAATTTAGGCATTACGCAAAACGACCTGTTGCCATCGTATAGGACAACAAGTCTTTCAATGTAGCCAGTAGTAGTTGATCAATTGTCAAGATGCATGCACCCAGATAAATGACTATAATGTTTCTCGGACACTCCGCCAAAAAGTGACGTGCTGTTTCCTGCGGTAGTCTACAATGTGAACACAAAGGAGAAATAGCTAGTCTAATCCTGTGAATATGTGCGTGACATCTTCCGTGACCAGTGAGTATTTCCACGAGCCATTTTAAATGTATGCGAGAATATCTTGTGAGCGAGTGATTTCCGTACCAGGGTTTGTTAATCTATCGCTTAGATTGCGCATATGTAGCTATTTTATCCCATTTATCTGCGTGTGCTTTCCTCCCTCTTGAGCAGAAAGCCATTTTAACCTAAGATGTGGCAATAGAAATAGAGTGCAATGCCTCTTGTTTAGGGACAATGTTTTCATACGATGCTTTGGCGAAGCGATCTGCCTCTTCATTGCCTCGATATTGCCAGATGCCAGATTGCCAGAATGACCTAATATCCATAAATGTCTAACTACGTTGGCTGTGGCCAGACGGTTCAGACTTTCGTGACACGCAAGCACTAGCGTGGACACGGTCGTATTTTTTACTAGCGCATTTAGAGAACTTAGGCTGTCGCTAAAGATGTGTATTTTTTGACCTTCACAGTCCATCCCTAACAGCCAGTTGGCCGTGCGTAGGATTGCAAAAATCTCACACTGAAATACAGTAGCGTACTTGCCTAGGTAGATGGATTCTGAATACAGTGTTTCTCAGGTGTTTGATTGACACAGCTCAATGAGGACACTGCTTCCCGAGAGAGACCTACAGAACTTTCAGAGCTCACAGCAGGGAGAAGGTCCCGCTAGGACAGTTGGAGTCAGACTAAAGAGCGGACAATTCTAAACCGAATTCAGTCAAACAACTTTTAATCGTTTGTAAATGTTAGCAAAATGTGCTGTATAGTTTTTGGAAATGATCGAAACAGTCGAAGAGTTGGTCCGCAATAAGCAGCTGAATGGACTAATTTCTGAAATTTTGGGATAAATGGCAATGAAAACTATCAAGTGTTCCATAAAAGGCTAATACTTAGTATTGAAGCAAGACAGCAAATTCTTACGTGGTACTAAATAATGGACATGCCCCACCCTTACCTTCTAAGGGAAATAGATTGTGTATAGTGCATACATCTGTTAGAGGTGTCGGTGAAGACGTCTTGGGTGCGTCCACCTAAGGACACATATGAGAGGATATGTGTCAGCATTCGAGGCTGGTGTGAAGCGGTGGTGTGATGCTGAGCGTTGCAGAAATGTCAGAATTGTGAGTGGAGGTGGTGAGTGCACCGGATATCTTTGGCCTTAATGGGTTCATGATATGCACTGGAGTTCGTGGAAGAATGGAAACTGCATATGAAGATGAGTCTTCGTCAGCGGATTCAAGACACCAAGTGTAGTTAGGGGACATGTAAAGGCGAGCATTATGTTAATGCTCGCGCCCTCCATAATGTATGTAATGTACTGTATTGGCGACTATTACTTAATAGTCGCCTCATAGTAATTAATGGCAACTAATATTATGTATAATAGTTGCCCCACTTATTGTAATATGAATGTGTATAATTAGTAATCAAATGGACTGAAATTATGAATGCATGACAATAAAGAAGTTAGTCTACAAGAAAGATTCGTTGGCACATGTTATTTCTGGAGTATTTTTGCTTATATAATGGAGATAAAATAGACTCAGTGATTAGCAATATATATCGTAGTACACCTGAGCATATAGGCATATTGATAGACAAGTACTAGGAGGTATATTCCAACACGTTGTTTCTTAGCACGAAAAAGTTGGTTTTTTTCTAATTTGTGATTAAAACATACTTTAGTGAAAGAAAAATTCAAACTTTTAATAATTAGTGTGAAGAACACTTTATCAAGGGAGTTTAAAAGATTATAGATAACTGATTTTGTTTTTAAGTAATAAATAAATTTCGTAAGTTACAGTATAATCTGCGATTATAGATAACTGATTTTGTTTTTAAGTGTAAAATAAATTCTGAAAGTTAAAAATAATCATGTCGGTGAATTGTGTTGACCCACGGAGTATCACAACTCTGACGGACAAGAATTTTGCTCGTTGGAATCGGCAGTTAAGTACAGTGTTAAAGCATACTAAAGTTTGGGGAGTGGTGAGCGGAACTGAAGTTAGACCAACTAAATTGTTTGCCTCTGGACCAAATGCGGGTAAAACTCTTGATAAGATTAAGGAGGAATGGGATAAGAAGGATGTCGATGCGATGTCTATTCTATTGACAACCATCTCGGATCCTCTTTAAGTGCACACGCAGAGCTGCCTAACGGCTAGGAAGATGTATACTACTCTAGAGGCACCTAATTATGACACTAGCGCCGCCAACATGAAGACAACGGAGCTGGCCTACTATCAGTGGGTACCACCATCTGGGGCAACTCCTATGGACATCTATAACGAGCTGGCACCTAGAGCTATGGAGCTCAGTACTAAGAATCAGCCAATTCGACCGGAAATGCAAATCGGTAAGGTACTTGAGACTTGGTCCTAATTTTGAATATTTTAGGGAGTCTTGAAAAGCTACTCCGACTGATCGCAAGACTCTGGAAGAATTACTTTCTCGGATTAAAGCCTTGAAAGTCGATGGTTTAGTAACAACGGCTAAATAAGTCGAAAATAAGGCTTCTGCCGCGGTGACAGCTGGCGATGGAGGTAGGGGAGGAGGCAGGAAGAAGGGTGGGAAACAGAAAACCGATAAACAGAGGGAAGCAGCTAGGGCGAAAGCCAAGTGCTTCTGTTGCGTTAAAATTGGACACTATCGACATGAGTGTCCTGACAAAAAGTCGGACAATGGTGATGAGAAGAAGACGGAGAAGGCAAAGAGGTTCGAAAAGGATATGAAGACTTCTCTCAGTTTCTATAAGGCTGATATGGCGAGGAGGAACCGAGGCATCCGAAACAAGGCAGTAGACTCTAGAGACTTTACTTGGATTGTGGATTCGGGTGCCAATGCTCACTATTGTCGAGTATCAGAATGGTTCCGGTCCCTGAAGGAGTTCAAGAAACAGAAGACCATCACGGTGACCGACAACAGGGTCATTTACGCACATGGGATTGGGAACGTACCCGTTAGGGCTAAAACAGCCGACGGGAAATGGATAGATTACACTTTAGAAAATGTAGTTTATGCTCCGGGGATGCATAATTTGTTCTTGGAGGTTAAGATGACAGAGGCAGGGTATAAGATCGTAAAGCTAGGTATTCATGTAGCTTTTGAGTCCCTAACGAGGAAGATCCGGACCTGTTTGGAGTAGTCTGCCCTGACGGAATTGCAGAAATGATCTTCAAACGCTTTGTATTTAACCTGGCCTTAGCGGCCAGGAGAGTCCAATCCCGTTAATGGCATGAGAGATTTGGTCATGTCAACACGCAGTATATTGAAGATACTGCGAAGAATGGGGCTGTTTGGGGTTTACCACCAAATGCCATTACTGACCGAATTGGGTGCAATGACTGTACCAAAAACAAGATGACTCGGAAGTCATTCCCATCTGTCCCTCAGTCTGATCACTTGAGACCAGGAGAGAAAGTAGCGATTGATCTGTCTGGAAAGCAATCAATTAAATCGCTTGGCGGAGCAAAATACTTTATGTTGTGCAAGGACGTAGCAACTGGATACAGGGAGGTATATTTTCTGAAGAAGAAAAGCGAGGCTGCAGAAAAAATACTCGAGTACAATGCTACAATGAAAACACAAACTGGGAGAAAAACCAAGTGTGTGAAGACGGACGGAGGTGGAGAGTTTATTAGTAAAGACTTGGAACATAAACTCAAACGGAAGATGGGAATTAAACTCAAAAAGTCCCCTCCGTATTGCCCACAGTCGAATGGACTTTTTGAGAGAGAGAACCAAACTGTAAAGGATGCAGCTTGCACGATGCTAAACGCGTCCGGGCTTCCTGCAAAGTTTTGGGCTGAGGCTGTTGATTGTGAAGTATATTTGCTAAATAGACTGTTGAACAAACGGAGCAAATTTAAAACTCTTTTTGAGAAAATCACAGGAAAAAAAGCCGTCAGTACAACACCTCCGGGTGTTTGGCTCTTAAGTCTATTTTCTGGTAAAAAGGGAACCCGGCCAAACCTGGGCCGAAAGAGCGAGAGCCGGCATTATGGTTGGATACGACCAGGATCCAAAGAATTATAGGATTTACGACAAAGAGGCGATGGTCGTTTTACCTCTGCAGCACGTCACTGTAGTTGAGGACAGTGCCTCGCTGAAATTGAATGAAGTATTCGGGATTTCAAATAAAGACGTAACTGGAACTTTTCTAGACACCAGTTGCTTGGAGTAAGAGAGTGTGGAAAACACACCTCCGACGGATCAAGTTGGTGGGAGAATTAAATGTGAAAGTCTTGGAGGGAGTGACAGGATTAAGACGTCAATGGAGAGAGTGGCTCCAGAATTCTATAATCAGGAGGAGCCAAACTTCACAACACTCCCGGTGTCAAAGTGTCATCTGAGCAATGACGAGAAAACTTTGATGTTCTACATAGAGAACGAAAAGGTCAATGGACCAGTGGATGAAGGAGGGAAGACGTTGACGAAAATCACTGTAGACTTCTCATCACTGGGCCATGAAGGTCCTGGACCGAGCAGACGGCACGTAACAATAGAGAAAACACCTGCACCAACAACAAATCAAAATTCTTCAAATCTAGAGGAGTCAGCCGCGTCCTGTAGATCGAGCTGGGATTTAGTCATTGATCGTGACATGGAGGACTCAGAGACTGAAGAGGAGCAGAATAAAGATGGAGAGGCTGTTGCTCATGTCGAGGAGGGAATTGGAACTGAGGACGTATTAGATTGTAATGCTTCTCAGGCCAAAGACTTGGAACCTCTAGTCAATGTGGAGATGGGTGAAGTGCCGGAGGACGGTGCTGGAGATGGGTTTAATGACTCCATTGTGAAAAAGGGAATTAAGAAATTTTCTAGGAAAATAAAGAAAAGTCAGAGCCCATAACATCTCTATAGTTTGGGAAAAAGAGCAAGACTGATAAAAAGAAGGGCTCGAGGAAGGCAACTACAGCCGAAGAGGCTGAGCCTGCTCCCAAAAGGACGTTACAAAACAGGGAAGCTATTCCCCCCATAGATGGACTTGAAGTAGATCCCTTACTGCCTACAGAGGAGTATAGAATGGGTGAGTTCTGTGCAATGACCGCGGCGGTTCTGTCCTTAGACAATTTCAAGGAGCTGGACTTGGCCGAGGACTTGCATGTACCAGTGGAGCCAGGTGTTCCTAGGACTTACAAACAAGCTATGGAAGGGAAGGACAGGAGAGATTGGACCAACGCAATGAAAGAAGATATAAATAGTCTTTTTGATAATTGTACGTGGAAGTTGGTGCCACGGCCAAAGGGTCGAAGAGTACTTACCTTGAGATGGGTATACACTCTGAAAAGGGAAAAGGGATGCACAAGGCAGACCCATACAGAAGAAGGCGTGATGTGTAGCCAGAGGATATAAACAGATTCATGGCTTGGATTACAACAAGACCATTGCTTCTGTGTGCAGATTTGAATCTATACGGACACTGCTGGCCATAGCGGCGGCAGGGAAATTCCATATTGTCCAGTTCAATGTGAAGACGGCCTTTCTATATGGAGAACTTCTAGAAGAGGTTTATATGGAGGTGCCTGAAGGATTCATCGAGGAAGAAGGGGAAGGCAAAGATCTGGTATGTTTGCTTGTGAAAAGCTTATATGTATTAAAGCAAGCTCCCCGCATGGGGAACGAGAAGTTGAGGGTTATCCTACAGAAACTTAGATTTATCGCAACTCTGAGTGACCCATGTACGTTCGTAGGTACCTTTGATAGTTAGCTGACGTACATAACCATCTATGTAGATGATGGACTGTTGATGTGTCAGTCTAGGAAATGGATCAATTGGATTCTCGATCAGATGGCTGAAATTCTGGCAATTACGGACGGTCCGCCAACAATCTTCCTTGGTGTGAGAAATGAAATACTGGAGAGTGGTGAGATAAGGATATCTCACGGACACTATGTACGAGAGCTGCTGGACAGGTTCAGTTTATTGGATGCCAAAGGAAAAATGATTTCCATGACCGCCAACGGGAATGCGGATGAATTATCGATTCCATAGTACATATATCCATATCAGGAGCTGATTGGAGGACTGCTATATATCGCCAGACATACAAGGCCGGATATAGCTTATCCAGTAGCTAAGCTATTGAGGTATTTGACAGGGTGCGGGGAAGTACACTTGGAGGCGGCGAAGTACGTTTTGAAGTACTTAAAGGAGACTGAACATAAAGGAGTCTTTTTCAATACAGTGAATGAAATAGCTGTAGTAGGCTACTCGGATGCTGTATATGCTGGAGACCATGTGCAGAACAAGTCGACCACCAGGATGGTTTTCTTGATAAACGGGTGCCTTGTAATATAAAGGTCCCAGTTACAGCACTGTGTAGCATTGTCGTCCACGGAATCTGAATACATAGCGGTATAAGAGACGAGTAAGGAGGCTATTTGGCTAACTCGATTCTTGGAGGAGTTGGGCTTTACTATGGAAGGCCTAATGAAAGTTCTGGTGGACAACCAGATGGCCATTCGATTGGCAAAGAACCCGGAGTTCCACCAGAGGACTAAACATATTGATGTGCGTTATCATTATGTCCGAGAACAGATTGAGAAGGGAAAAATTGACTTTCAATGGAAGCCAACTACAGAGCAGTTAGCAGACTCTTTTACAAAGGCTCTTCCCTACGACCAACTCCAGGATCAGATGAACAAAATGAACATTAATAGGTTGCCTGTTGTGACAAAGGAGGAGATGAAACAATCTGAAAAACTACTATCATATGAGAGAAGGGTTAGGAATAACAAAACTGCGGAACTGGAACAGCAGAGCATAGTGACGGGGAAGTTGCACGGAATGTCAGCCTTCATGCTAAACGTAATGATGCTGATGTGTATCTGTGCTCCCATACAGGCTCAGACTAAGACGGGAAATGTACCGTCGCAACCAACCGAGTCCGGTTGCAAGGGGATTCGAGTCTATTATTATGATGGTGTCACTCCTGTCACCGTGTACGGTGGTGGAGGAGGACTGCTTAAGTGGAAAGTTGAGTAGGGACATACGCAGAAGATGCATAGAGGCGTATTCGGAGTATTTTCTTGATGAACTCGAGAAAATTTGTCCTACAAAGAAATGGATCTCGACCAGAGGCCGGCGGAGTCTCTTGATGCTTGGAGTCACTTTAATTGCAGTGGTTGCCAGTGCCGAGATAGAGATTGCGGCGTTGTCATTTTCCGCTACTAATAAAGGGGAAATTGACCATCTGAGGGAGTTAACAGGTGATCTGGAAAATCGTCTGGATGACCTGGCCTCAAAAATTTCGACAAACGATAAGAACATACATCACCTCCAGGAGGAGCTGATAAAGGTGCTATCGCGGACGGAAATGATCAAAGTTGACTTTGAAGATTTCAAGTCAAAGAATCTAGAGGCAAATTTCATGATTTCCTATATAGTTGGGAGATTACTGATCGGGCGCTCTATCATACAAGAATTCAGCCGGGAGTGGAGAGATGGAAAAGTTTCTGGAGCTTTCATGGACTTTATGAATTTGACGTTACAATGTGAGGGAAATTGTCCTCTCCGGTACTCTCAACCCAAAGGATGCAGAATGAGCGAGGATAGGAGTAAACTCTTCCTCGATTTCTTGTTTCCACTGGTTAAGGATGACTTGGTACTGGTGGAGGCAGATCCGTTTATCTTGATGGGGAAGAACCAACAAGGTAAGATCTGCAGGCTAGAGTACATAGGGCCAATTAATGCCCTTCTATCTCGGCAGGAGGACTGTTTATATGATATAAATTTGAGATTGCCATATCCTGGGAATTTAGTAGTTTCGTCATATAGTCAGTGTCAAAATGGCTTGGTCTCTAAATCGAAGACCTCTCCATTTGTTTCAATGGGTTGTAGCAATCCAATGAAGGACGACTTCAAGGACTTTGTTCAAGTAAAGTTGTATAATGATAAATATATTATTTATTGTTATGGCTCCAATTACACGATAGGACCAAGGGCTGCTCAGATGTGTTCGAAGGATGTATTTACTCTATCCTTGACAGCGTCGTTTATGATAAACGACGTGAAGTTTGAAGGGGCTATGATTGACTTCAGTTACACGGAGTATGTGAATCCTCTGTTTGCGGAGACGGCGGTGTTTCATCTCGACGGAGGGATGAACTGAACACAGATAAATACGAAACTTGAAGAAGGTTAGTATTATACTGTAGTGAGAAGTGACAGTAAAGAAACGTCTCATTTCTAGATTGTTTTAATTATTTGCTTGTGTGTTCTGCTGTCCATAGGAGTTGGCCTAGGATTTGTTGTGGCCTGTAAACTTCAGTGGACATAGAGAGTACGTCAGAACTTACCTGGAGGAAAACGGAGTGATAAGAGCCTCATAGCACTTCTAAACGAAAGCTTGGGCTCAGCAGGTGGAGAGAACCTGGACTCTAGCGGGAGTGGTATCCTGCCTGGACGGAGCATGAGTTCATTCACTAGTTCATCTGGATCCGGAAGTCCTCTTCGGTTGGTGGTTTAAACAAATGAACGAGCAGATAGGATTCGAAACATGATAATGGGACTGCATCCCTCTCCACCACGCCAGCAAGTTGCGGCGGGTGGAAGCGGCACAAGGCCGAATGAGGAGGATGTTGGAGGTGTCGGTGGAGACGTCTTGGGTGCGTCCACTGAAGGACACATATCAGAGGATATGTGTCAGCATTTGAGCCTGATGTAAAGTGGTGGTGTGATGCTGAGCGTCGCAGAAACGTCAGCATTGTGAGTTGGAGGTGGTGATTGCACCAGATATCTTTGGCCTTAATGGGTTCATGATATGCACTGGAGTTCGTGGAAGAATAGAAACTGCATATGAAGATGAGTCTTCGTCAGCGGATTCAAGACACTAAGTGTATTTAGGTTACATGTAAAGGCGAGCATTATGTTAATGCTCGCCCCCTCCATAATGTATATAATGTACTGTATTGGCGACTTTCACTTAATAGTCGCCTCATAGTAAATAATGGCAACTATTATTATGTATAAAATTTTTTTTCTGTTAGGATAATAGTCAACTTTATTCAATAAAATTTATACAAATTTTAAACCTCATAAAAAAACCCACATGTTATTATTTTCCTAGATTAATCTTGTTTGATGTATTATTTCTAATTATTTTGAAATTAAATTCATTTCGTTTATCTAAATAATACATAACATAATATATTATATAAAGTTAGTCGTCCGGCTCAGCTATTTCGATTTCTACTTCAGGTTCAAGGAATGAATCAATAATTTTCTTTAGATTTTGTTTCGTTTTCTTGTGTCTCGACGCCATAGCGGCATGTAGTTCTTCTATCATGGTTTTCAGACCGCAGCGGTTCTCAGTAGTTTTCGATATAAGCGTCGGTAACTCCGCTATATTTCCTCTTGCGTCTATGTGTACTTGTTTTAGGAATTCTAATAGACGATTGTTTGATACGGGTGATTTTTCATTCATTAGTTTTAGATTTTGCCATTTAGCATAGTGCCAGTCAAATTGTGCGTTGCTTCTTAGCTGCATTTGATGTATTTGCACTTCATTTTTCCCGGTTGCTTCTAATTTTTGTTTCTTGTCAGACTTGGTGCTGGTGTCGCTTTCATAATCATCTGTAGTTTCTTCTCCCATGGACATAGTTGATGAGGCTGAGCTATAACCATCTATGTTTTCCGTGGTGCTCAAAGTTTTTCTTTTTCGAATTACATTGGGTATTTTAAAGACAGCCTTCGTAGTCGATGGTTTATCACTGTCTGTCAAAATGTTAGGAATTTCACCTGCAGTGATAGCAGTTGCAGTCGAAATTGATGCTAATTGCGTAGTAGTCAGTGTTGCTGTGCTTTCCGCTGGGGTAGGGAATGCATTTTTATATGTATTCTTTCGTGGGCAATTTTTACCTACGTGATCGATGCTTTGACATAGATAGCATTTTCTTCTTCCCACTTGAGTAATAATTTTGTACTCTGAGTTTTCGTATTTGACTAATATCTTATCTGGTAGTTGCTGTTCTCTTCGAAAAGACATTCCAACTGTTCGCGTGAAGGTCTTTAGCTGGGGAAATCTATCAGTCTTAAAACCGTGCATAGGTCCGGATTCAATCGGCCTCTGAATATTACCATATTTAGATAAAACTTTTTGGATTTCTTCGTGTGGTATGAATAATGGACATCTTATTAGTTTAACATCTCTAATAGGGTTAATGTACGGCCAAAGGAGCACTGTTTTGTTCTTGATTTCAATAGATCTTGCGACTTTAAGCTTATCTGATGCTTCACTGTTTGCTACCCAAATACCATAATTTGAGTTTATTTTTCCGGCGTGGCTTATGTTCTTATCTTCTACGATATTCCCTATTGCACACACGTAGTCTTCCAAGGTTGCTCCTTCCACGGGTTTAAGCACAAATCCATACCCTTTCTTTAAGGGGTTTGCTTCTTCAGCACTTATAGCACCAGAGGGTGGGATTTCCCCAATCCCTCTAAAACTGTAATGTTACTATGTAATTAATTAAACTGAGGTTTTCGATCAATATTTAATTGTTCGATACACTTAATAAATTAATTTATATCACTTGGAACACTGCTAATTTTTGTCTATCTATCGATATAATTTTATTGATGGTACTGTGAGTAGTTTTTTCAGGAAACGCTTAACTCTTGGGAGAGACGACATGAGACATGTGCTCTCGGCGACACGCTTCTCATATATAAATAAATATATAAATATGTATAATAGTTGCCCCATTTATTGTAATATGAATGTGTATAATTAGTAATCAAATGGACTGAAATTATAAATGCATGACAATAAAGAAGTTAGTCCTAAAGAAAGATTCGTTGGCACATGTTATTTCTGGAGTGGTCTTGCTTATTTAATGGAGATAAAATAGACTCAGTGATTAGCATCATATATCATAGTACACCTGAGCATATGGGCATATGGATAGACAAGTACTAGGAGGCATATTCCAACAACATCTACTATCATTACCGACAACACTACCAAGCATTATTTTTAGATGATCCCTTTTGGTGCCTAGTGAATTGTTATTGAATAGTAAACAGTTTTAGTTTACAACAACCAATAGAAACATAGTAGCGGGATTCACGAATTTTAGTCATAGTTTGAGTTCGAATTTCACAGTAGATACTTCAAAAATATTGACTACTGTCGAATATGATTGATAAAGATCGACTAATGAAAATTGTGAATTGTGGTTATTAACATGATAGTTTGTGGCCATCCGCCGTCAACAGCTTGTTCGTGTGTAGTCAGGCATCAGTCGTGCAGTCATTTTGCCACCCGTGTTTGTTGTCGGTCTGAAATAAAAATACGCTGGCTGAATTAGCTTCTGAATAAATACTTTTATGTAACAAGAAACTAATACCTATATTTAATTAGGTTGTTGGATGTTATACTTTGGCTAGTTGGCAGTTACACTGACTGATGTAAATTTGTAATAATGATCGCTGTCAAAGTTTATCGCTAGTTTTGCTAGTGTGTTTCGTTTTAACTCTCAAGTAGTACGCCACAACTTAAAACTAAAATGCTAATTAAAAATTACAACTTGTAGCCTGTTTGCTGCACGCTTAGAAAAGCATGTTAGCAATTTAAGCAATTAACTACTTTTCAGTTAATTTGTAACTGTTACACTGTTAGTCCGACAACCACAGTAAAAGCTGTTAACCGCGGTTAACAGGAATAAAGTTAGTGATTTGAAGTGTACGCTGTTAGACAGAGTATGCTAGAACGGTTACGGTATATTTAACAATTTGGCAGGAAATGTAGTTTCGCAATTAACAGGCGTGGTGTTTGACTGAACATGCAAATTTCGTTTTGCCGTAGGTAACAATTTGACACGGTAACTGTTACCACTGACAGTATTTTCTGTTTCACAAAAATATACTACAAAACCTGTTTGGTTAACTGCTAACCTTATTAACAGGATTTTGTAACTACAGCGGTGTGACCTGTGGCTAACAGCTTTCCCTACCCTCGAAAATTTCAAAATTTACTACCAAACATGTTAAAGTTAACAACTTAACCTGCTGCCACGGCCTAACCACATTTGTTTCAAGATCATTTCCAAGTGTATGATGTTTGCGTTTGTGCCGTCATGTTGTAAGCTGTAATTGTAATTGTATTTTTAAAAAATTGCATTTACAATTTTGCAATTGTTATTGTAAATACAATTACAATATTTCTCAGGCGTTATAGCATTGTAAATTACAATTGCAACACAACACCAAATTGTATTTCTGCAATGCGTTCTAAGCCCCTGTTTTTGTTTTACATTGAAATTTTGTATTTACTTAATTTATAACCATAACAATAATTTAATCCTAATTAGGGGTCAGTGGTAAGCTTTCGAAAGCACCAATTGTAATATTGTATATTGTTATTGTATTGTAATTTATGATACTACTAAATATGTGGAATTTAATTATTGTAATGTACAGTCACAACTTTATATTGTATTGTATTTACAATACAATGAAATATACAATAATTTTTTAACAATAGTTTTACAGTATAACGGAACTATTCAAATTGTGAGAATCTGAACGTGAGTTGTGTTTTGTGTTAAGTATACAGTATTTTTCGATGTTAGAACTTGTCCAGTTTATAAGGTATATAATTATCTATATAGGATTTTCACTGTACTTCTCTTTCTTTATAGTTTTCGTACCCTACACCTGCTCTGCTAAGAACTTTGTAGCGTTACTTCTTCTGTTTCAATTTTCGTCCCTGTTTGTTCAGAATTTTGGTGTTATAAATCATATCACTTTCTGATCTTTAGCGATTAAAAAATTATTAATACTTGCCTATTCTGGTTTTTAATCAAGATAAAGATGATTTTAACTGGTTTCTGAGCCCACTAGTATTACTCGTCCCCTTTCGAACGGTACCAATAGAATTCTTACATAACCCTCTCGTGCCAGCGCCTTTTCTACCAAGCCTATTCATACATCTAACTCTAACATATAGTGTTGCTACCAATCCTACTTTTACAAGCACCAGTATCTAACCGACTCGTTTCACTGAAACTCATACCGAACCCACTATTATTCACTGTTCTTATAAAGTATATGTAAACCTGCACTAATCGTACGTATGCCTTTATTTTAGCTAGCCAATCTTCTACCTAGTCTTCATTTAATGGCGGTGTTTCTATGTTAGCCTTACTACAAAAGCATTTTACAGTGATCGAGCATTTTGCTATGAGCTCAGCATCTACTTCGGGCCCACGGTCGACAAATCCGTGGCAAAGCGCCGGATTCTTTTAGGTTTAAATATTTTTTAGGCGTTTTTAGATGCTGAGCTTTAGCTCATAGAGAATCTAATAAAATGGTTTTGTCCGTCCGTCCCCTTTTTTCTCTGCCTGTCCTCCATTCCGTTGTTGTACGCCACAGGTCACATTTTTAAACCGATTGGATTAAAATAAATTTTATACTCTCATAAATGCGATGTAGATGAGCTGTATAGTTTTTTGTTATGATCAACTCATTAAATGTTTTGGAATTAGCAGTTAAATGGACCAACTCTCAACATTTTGTACACTTCATTTTTTTCCAGGACAAAAACCAGGTCTCAGCTCGCTTTAAGTTACATTCACTTACATATCAAGCTAACTCCAAATCCTCCATGCACTTGCCTTGGTTCAAACACACCGGGTGTAAAATCTATGGGCATCCAACAACCAATCACATTATTTATAGAGACATTCACGTGATTGGCGGCCGAATGACATAAAAGTTTGAACTTCTCTTGTATGTTCTTACCCAAGGTCCTCTTTGTGTATATCAACGCAGGTATTAGTCTAGATATTAGGTCGACATACATCCTAACATAGGATTTTACTAGTATGCATGCAGGAATCGTCCATAAATGACGTCATACAAATTTTACTATTTTAGGGTTCCCCACTGTCATAAGTATAAAAATTCGGTTGACATATATCCTTAACATTTAGGATTTTACAAGTATGCATGCAGGGGTCTTCCATAAATTACGTATACAAATTTTTACTATTTTAGGGATCCCCACTGTCATAAGTTTAGAAATTCCGTTGACATAATATATCCTTAACATAGGATTTTACTAGTATGCAAGCAGGGATCGTCCATGAATGACGTTATACAAATTTTACTATTTTTGGGATCCTCACTGTAAACAGTTCAGAAATTAGGTTGACATATATCCTTAACATAGGATTTTACTAGTATGCATGCAGGGATAGTCCAAAAATGACGTCATACAAATTTTACTTTTTTAGGGATCCCCACTGTCATAGGTTTAGAAATTAGGTTGACATATATCCCTAGCATAAGATTTTACTAGTATGCATGCAGGATTTGTCCATAAAGGGCGTCATACAAATTTTACCGTTTCAGAAATTCACATGCCTTTAGTTCTAAAATTAAGTCATTAAGTTAACTTATATATTTAACATTGAATTTTCAAGCTTACATACGGCGATCGTCCGTAAATGACGTCATTCAAATTTTACTATTTTAGAGATCCCTACTGTAATTAGTTCAGAAATTAGGTGGACGTATGACCTCAACATATGATTTTTTTAGTATTCATAGGGAAATCGTTCATAGATGGCGTTGTTTAAATATTATTATTTCAAGTATCCCGCCTGTCTTTAGTTTTAAAATGAGGTAAACAGGTACAGTAAACTTCGTACGTAAGGAATCCCGTGGGACCGGCCTTTTACATTCCTCGTAGCGGTTATTCCTTTTAAACGTTTAAGCAATTTTTCTTATATGCGGAACTTTATAAATATTTACAAATATACAGTTTAAGTTAAAACAAAGTCAAGATATTTTTTGCAGGTGGGTAAAGTATAAGGAAAATATAAGTACTTATGTTGATTGTTCAAAATAGTCTGTTATGTTTGTTTGCTTGGCATTAGTATGGATGGGACATAAATGTAGGCTCAGGTTATGGAGATTGGAAAATACTGTTTCATCAGTATCATCCCGTGCTAGAAAGAATTGCTGAAATTTCTGCAGCATTTCTGACATCTCAAAAGACGTGGGAATTGAGGGAGGTAGATCTTCTGTTTTTGCAATTTCTTTCTTAGAATCCTAGTCGGATTCGTCACACTGTAAAATGCCGCAGACAATTTGTTCGTCAGTCATTTCTTCACACCAAGTATGCTGTGTATTCTATAAATAACATGACCTACTTAAATGCACTTAAAAATCAAAAATGTAAAGAAGATAAGAAAATTAGATAATATTATTATTATTAATTATCAAGGGTCCAGTCTTTCGCGAGACTGACGCCGCCTAGGCCCTATTTATAATGGCCTATTGCAGACTCCCCCTATAGACGTGGAAGACTAGATCAGCTTATGAGCCTACCCGTGGCATGCAACAACGCCACTAGCTGGCCCACAGATGCTTGACCCAACAGTTCCAACGAGATAACACAGCCACCTAAGTAGAGGTTCCTCACTAATAAGAAGGCTGGACATGACGTTAGGAAGTGAATCGGAGAATCATCCTCCTCCCCACAATGCTGGCACCTTGGCGAGTCCAAAACTCCTATCTTCCGACCATGATAGCCCCATGCCCCATGCCCAGTAACTAACCCAACCAACCACCTCAGCTGATCTCTGGGGTATCGTACCATTGACGCATTACCGTACAACGGTGCCGATATCCAGAGCTTCGCCTGTCTACACTTACGCAACCCAGTCCAATGTCTAGAGTGCTCACGTCTGGTCCACCCCGCAATAGCGCAGTGAACAGCAGAGATTGGGACTGGTAGAATTGGCCTTGGACCAAGCTGCCTAGCACAACTGCCATCATGCGATGCCTTCGCAAGTCTATCCGCCTCCTCATTGCCTCTGAACCCCGAATGAGCAGGGACCCAAACCAGCTTAACTTCACATCCTCTCTCAGCGAGTCTGTTAAGGTACGAGTGGCAGTCACCCACAACACTCGAGGCAGTGTGAGGCGTCGATAGAGCATGCAAAGAGCTCTAAATATCCTGACCGGGAGATCTCTGTGCTCGTTCTCAAGCAGCCAGTGTGCTGCCAAAGAGATTCCAGAGATCTTACACTCAATTACACTGGAACACGGAAGCATCAGCTCCTACGTACACGGACATAGCCATTGGAGTACGTGAACCCTTTGGACATCGGTCCTCAATAACGTCTCCACATCCAGCGTTATCACCTTCCTGTGAGCCGTCTGTGTAGCATACAATTCCATAACCTCCAAGGGATAGATCCCTTACCCATTCAACCCGTGACCCAATTTCCACCCTAAACCTGCGGTCCTCTAGCTGCTGATATGTCCAGTCCACTGTCATGCGTAGAATTGGGTCGCACCAGCCTCATTTTTCGCAGATCACAGTATGACTACTGGGACCCCCAAACATCGGATTAATCGTCCACAATCCTCTAGTTTTCAGCCTATGCATTGATCTGACAGCCACTCCTTTAAGGCAAATGTCCAAAGGAATGAGTCCGATTAGACATTCCATAGCCGCACTTGGCGTTGATCGAGGCGCACCAGTAATCATAAGACATGCCTGGTGCTGCACCCTATTTAACAAAATCACATACGAGCATTTATCCAGTGCCGCGGACCATACCACAATCCCATACTCAATCACAGGTTGAATAAGCGACGAGTAGGCCCACCTTGCTACCTTTGGTGATAGCCCCCATTTCTTTCCAATCATACGCTTACATCGGACCATAGTCACCTCCGCTCTGCTGCCAACCGACTTGCATTGTGGCGTCCACGTGAGGTGCTTGTCCAATGTACCATTCAGATACCTTACCGAATGCCGGATTTCCAGATTCACACCCCTATAACTTAGAGCGGGGGGGGGGCTTAACCTGGTATTCCTCGTGAACAAAATCAACTCAATCTTCTCTGCGTTAAGGCGAAGTCCAACCTCAACACACCATTCACGAATGATATCAAGACCACTAGTGACCCGGTGTGCGAGTGTTTGGAAAACCTTGCCACCTTGAAGCACTCCAGTATCATCCGCATATCCCTGTGACAGAGTGGGTGACGCTATCAGCCGAAGCCTTGACAAAAGGCCTTTCATAACAAGGTTTCACAGAATGGTGAAATAACCCCACCCTGTGGGCAACCTTTCTCAACGTTACGATGTCTTGAACTACCTTTGACGTCTGACATAACCCGTCTATGTCTAAGACCAAAGTCGATCCATCTCTTTAACAAATACCACACACCAAACCTGTCCAGCGCCGCCACGATTGCATCAAACAAACCATTGTTAAATGCCCCCTTAATATCAGCAAAGGCACCCAAAACCATCTGTCCAGACCCGAGAGCTCTCTCCACAAACGCCATCACCGTGTGAATGGCGGCGTCCGTAGAGAGGCCCCTCAAGTACGCGAACTGATTGTTAGCCCTAAGCCTACCCTCCAACTCAGGAGTTCTAATGTGCCCATCCACTAATATTTCAAGGACCTTCAGCAACACAGGTGCTAGCTGTATTGGCCTACATGCAGAAACCCTGCTGTAGTCCCCTTTACCTAGCTTTGGTAGGAAAACTACCTTTGCTACTCTCCAACACAGCGGTACAGTACCCATTGCCAAGCAAGCTTGATACAGAGCTACCAACTGCTCCACAATAACTGGTAGACTCCTTTGTACTAACACTTGTCGAATACTGTACGAGCCTGCAGATTTATATGGCAGACAACTCCATACAGCAGTCTAAACTTTACAGTCACAATCCCAGAACAGCTATGCGCACCAAGTAAGCAGACTATGCTCTGGAGTATACAACTGCCCATTACCACGGCCAGGGAAGTGATGTCGTAGCAGGACATCCAGTGTCTCGTCCATTGATACAGTGAGACCCTTGGTGACCGCATCAAAGACGGACACAGGCGTTCTACACACACTTCCCTCTATACTCCGCAGACACTTCACCGCGTCTCCAAACTTGCTTACCCCACTGCAAAACTCGGTCCATGACCTCCTTTTAGCACATCAAACTGCCGACATGTAAGTATTACGGGCTGACTTATACTCAGCTCATATTACTGGGTTGCGTCTATGCCGACCAACTCTTTTATAAAGGGAGGCAGCACCATGACGCAAAGCTGTTAGCTCATTAGTCCACCACGACGCAACTCTTTCCCTTTGCCTGACAACCCTCATAGGGCACACCAACTCAAGAGATTCTATCATAGCATTCGCAATAGCCAAAGCCTCAGCATCCACCGCGCTGACGCTAGACAATTGACCAATAGGCGCTGAGTGCAATCTCTCACAAAGACACTCAGTATATTTACCCCATTCTACTTTCCTAATACTCCTGCAGAGAACAACCTCCGGCAGACCGGCCAAGATCCGAAAGCAAATGTACCTGTGATCAGACGCCAATTCCTCGTCTGACACAGCCCACTCATCCACCCAAGGCTCAGCTAGTCCATTAGCCAGAGATTCAGAGTTATGTCAATTACCTCACTTCTATTGGAGACTACAAACGTTGGAGCAAATCCCTGGTTTACCACCAAAAGGTCAGTAGCCAAGATGTACTCAAATAATTCAACACCTCTGCAATTTGTGTCGGAGCTGCCCCAAACCTGGTTATGTGCGTTGGCATCAGCACCAATAATTAGGGGCGGCTTGTTGACTTCACAGTAATCAACCAGCTTGCGCATTAGTACACCTGAAAGATCTCCAACATCCCTCGGCATGTACACAGGGGCAAATACTATCGGACCCTTGGTCCACTATGTAATAACAGAGACAACATCTCTGTCAGTAAACTGCGACAGCAACTGAGCCCTAAAATTTCTCGAAATCAAAACACATGAGCGTGGAGTCTCATGCGATCCAGATGCAAAGAGTTGATCAGCTCTGCCCAACCCTCTTACTACTCCTTTATAACAATATGGTTCCTGAATGAGACAGATATGCGTGTAGATGGGATGGATATTGGCAGCAGTGCTGTATTGTTAATTTTTATGTCGCACTAGTCTTTTACGTAGACCGGATAAGCTCAAGGCTGGCGCTTTTGAGTGGTGCATGTTAATTTGTTTCAGTTCAACCATGGAAAGGGCCATAGAAGAGACCCCTCCAGACTGTTGACAGGAGTTTTACAGGGCGATACATTGTCGCCCTCACTTTTCACAATATTCATTGATAAGATTACTGAGATTCTCCGAGCAAGTAAAATACACAAAATATAAATGTTTACCCTTGAATTACTCATTCTTCTATACGCCGATGGCATCATCCTTCTTGCATTTGACGAACTGGACCTCCAGAAGCAAATTGACACACTAAGCAGTTTCTTTAAAGCTCATTACCTAAAGGTCAACCTATCTTAACAAAAATCATGATCTTTAGAAAAGGAAACAGAATCTCTAAATCAATTGCATTTAACTGGGAAAGCAAACTGCTGGAAATCGTCAACAAATATGTGTACTTAGGCGTCCGCTTTACACAAAGCGGAATTTTTAATCAAGCAAAAGATCATTTTTGCATCAAAGCAAGAGTAGCGCAGTCCAAACTCTTTGACCTATTCTACTGATCAAAACTCACCGACATAAGCATACACATCGGACTGTTCAACTCACTAGTTAGCTCCATATTGATGTATGCTGCGCCAATCTGGGGGCTTCGATATACCGAAGAATTGATAACATTTCAGACCATGTTCCTTAGAAGACTCACAGGAACGTCCAACTCCGCGCCAGGATACTACCTTAGACTAGAGACAGGAGCGCAGAACATCAAGATGCAGCTATTTAGAGCTTTACTCAGATTCTCGGAGAAAGTTTTAACCGCAGAGGAAAACAGTATAGCCAAAAACTGCTTTGAAGAGGCAATAAACACCAATGCTAAAGACCCTAGATGTAACTGGATGCTACCAGTAAGGAAGATCTTCATCGATGCATCTCTTCAAGAAGAGTTACAGAAGCTGAACGGCGAATACCTAGTAAAGCACAAAAATGAGATCATTGAAAAATACCGGCTTAACTGTATTAACGTGGACGTTGAACAGATGCAGAGATCCAACACACTCAGACACTACAGCCAATTGAAGACGCATGCGTTAAGATCGGAATATTTTGAACTAAGTCTGGCATGGAACAAACTAAAATTTCTGGTAAACCTGGGATGTGGCCTTCCAAGAATAGTTCTAAGAGGGAAAACGACCAACCTCAACGGTATGAATAGTGTCTGGAAGCGAGAAGAACCTTCTAGCTGCGATCTTTGTCAAAGAGAAGAAGAAAACACCTTTGACATAATGCTTAACTGCCCTAACTTAAAACCGCCCAGAACCAAATTTCTCAAGGAATTGACGACTAGCAGACCAACCAGAATGAACATCACACTAAAAACTTTCAGCTGCAACCTTGATGCAAAAGAGTTTAAAAATCTCTTCAACTTCTAGGATGAAGCACTTAAAATCCGGAATTTTTACTACAAGTGCACTGAAGAAACTACTAAAAACATCATTATATTTTACAAAAATCACAACTATGTAAATGAAACTTACTTAACGCAATTGTCTCTTTATTATTTATTTATTATTTTTCTACCATGCTCTTTTACAAACACAAACGAAAAACCAAACCAACGCACATTACTACCAACTGACTTTACATACATATTATATTATATTATATTAACCAAGGATGAATCATCCGCAAAATCAAACACTTAACGATAAATGTTGTATGGGCTGAGGCCAAATCGACAAAATGAATAAATTAGTATTATTATTATATAATAATACTTACAAACAAACGCATTAATTAAAAACAAAAAGGTTTAACAAAGTAGAATATTGAGATCACAAATCTAAAAAAAATAAAACTATCAAAAATATTATCATGTAAAAGCGTTAATTAGCCCCTTGAAACCCAAGAGATGCTTTTTTTGCAATTAAAACAAAAAATTAAATAAGTTAGAAAGACTTATAAAAATTAAATATTACAGTAGTATGATATTTGTAGTTTGTATCGTAATGCTATGCTATTTGATGGTTGTCGGATAATTTATCCTTGTAGAATAATCAATAGAAAAACGTATAATCCAGAGTGGTTTAGTTTTATTAAATATAAAATTTCAACACGTTAAGGTCTATAATATCCTTAAATAAAATGAAAATTGGTATCTCGCTTGTCGTATACTTGAACTTGGTTAAACCAAAATACAATGTGTACTTATAGTGATAAGGAAAGTTTATTTGGTACTTAAACTAGTGTTGAACTAGCTAAAGCTGGTGTAAAAACGATATGAAATTATCTCTGAAATCTATTTTGTTATTCATTTTAAAAACAATTTAAACGAGTTATTTAAGAATTACACTCAAAAATTTACAAAAATAAACTAAAAGTCACATTTAATAAAGAAGGTTTTACTGAAAAAAAATTAAATAATTTTATAGAGCAAAATCCAAAAGTTGGTATAGACATAAATCTAAATAATCCTATGACCAATTTAAGTATGAAAACAGGCGTGCTTAAATAAGCGGTTAGAACTTTAGACTGTAACAAAGTTCACAGTCGCAGAACTAGCTTTAATTCTCGGCTACTGCTAATCGCTTAAGGCTCTGTGTTGTAAGGTAAACGACACTGGATAATTAATTGAAACATAATCCCCTTTAGTGCTCCTTAGTGACCACTATTTACTGTAAAAGCATAGGAAATGGGACCTTTTTACTGTAGAGGAGGGGACGGGGATAAAAAAACTACAGACTTGTCGACTCTAGGTATTCAAACTTCGGTTAAATCGACCTAATGAATAAATTAATATTATTATAATTCAGGTATAAAAGCTGCAGCAGAACTGTTTCAAAATAGTTTTGGGGGGGAATTTAGTCAACACGATTTATTAAAACAAGTCAAAATTATGTCAAAATATGCAGATTCATATAAATTAGAACCTTATACTAAATAAAAATGTATAAATCATACATCACTCACAAATAACATCTATGCTAGTAAGTGTTAATGTAATGTTATATCATTGTTATATCGTTTTATGATATAATATCTTATTTTATTATGTGACTTATACTCGTATACAAAATACTATTTTCATGCGTTTTTATCCTTTATAAACGCTAACGTAAAAACAGCGATGCAACGCTAACGTAGCGCAACCATAACGTCACAACGGTAACGGCACAACGATAAAGATACAATTAAAAGCAATAAAACAGTAACGATAACGTAACAATAGCGCTGACAAATAATTGTGTTTAAAAAAACATGTAAATCTTTTTGAAGAATACTGTTGAAGCAATACAGTGTACTTGTAATATAATAAGTTACTGCGATTTGTAAATTTTTACTAGATATTCAAAATATTGCAGCCTTTTTAGTTTCAAAATTATTACGTGTCAGCAAAATCTAGGAAAATTGTATTACAAATTGTTTATTTTAAACTTGTTGTTTCGAACAAAGTGTGGTCATATTAATAAAACAAGTTACAAATGCTGTTTTATTGATAAGGTTTGTTAATCTAGGACCCAAATGACATTCTTCATATTGTTGTATTCGTATAGCTGCTAGTTATACTGAAGATTTTGTTTCTAAAAGCGTTTTTGTTCATTCTTATTAATTTTGTAAGAATTATACTATCTAAATCTGTAAATAATGAATCTTGTGATGCAATTTTATTCTGCAAACCTACTTTCAGTTGTTGTTTATTACTCTCTTATAAATCAATAGTTCTTATATTTTCTTCTTTTTGTTTTCTTTAACTTTCAGTTATTTCTGTATATATTCAAAAGTTCAAGTTACTTTTTTCTTGAATATTATTCTTAATTCAAAAACGGTTTGTTTTTACTGCTGTACTATTAGTTTTAACTTTTTTATCAAAGAAATTTGTTTAGTTAGTTTTATTATATTTTATTACTTTAATTTAACGCATAAAATTTTGTATTTTGCTGTTTTAACAGCAAAAGTACCTTCTAATTAAGTTGTTTTAATAGCTCATTTGTAATTCTCACATCATAACTTTGTATTTTATTTAGTACATGAGTACATTATTTAATGTCATTTTATTATCTATTAAATGTTTATGTTTTTGTATATATCAAAGTATTTAAATTTTGTTTTAATAAAATCATGATTTTAAAACATGGATTTCTAAAATTTCCTCAACTATTAACAATTTGAGGGAATTAATCTAAACACAAAGAACCACATGCATTTGTTCTAATTGTTTGTAATTTAAAGGTCTTATAAATATCATCTGATTTAAAATAAATAGTGATTTCATTTGGTCTACGTCCAAACAAATTAAAATATTTGTGTTTTTAACCATTTTTACACCATAAGCCTAATGAGTCCTTAAATTAAATTTGCTGACTAGATTTATTATTTTAAGTTTTTAATTTGAAGTCCACTTAGTTGTGTATTTCTCATATATACTTCTTTGGAGATAAAACTGTTCGACTGTGATAGTAAATAGACGTTCAGCAATTACTGTGCTTCTAGTGTGTAAATTTAGACGGGAAAAGATACAGTTACGAAGACAAAACCTATACCATTTTAAAGTTCGTGCTTAAAGCTTTCAGCCAAAATTCTTTTAGCAAAAGTAATGGCTTCACTAATTTTCTTTTTTTAAATATTTCAACATTTTTATTTACAACTTCAAAAGCATATTGTAAAATTAAAAACTGAAAAACCAAAAACGTTACGTGACTTTAGTTGTACATTTAGTAATCCTGCCAGCTATTTATTTTCTGCATAATATCAGAAAAAACTTAGGCACTTGGTTCTCTGAATAAAAGTTCTTTTTAAATCATCAATATCAAATGATGGAGCTACAAAAGTTAAGATGCCAAACCCTAGTTCATAGAAAATGCTATCCTCACTACTTAAAACACACGCTTAACCTGCAAATACACAGACAAAATTACCTAATCATACCATACATCATGATTTCGCGTGACCTAGCTATGATCAGCCAAATTAGATGCACAAAATAAGATGAGATATGGAGGAAAAGGTAAGTTTACTTTAAATACATTATTGAGATTTACTACACACAAGGGAAGTACACCCTGGCAGAGACTCCGGAGCTGGTTCGGTAGGCTCGTTAAAATAGGTGATGCTTGTCTCGTTCTCTCCGTTACACTAACTAACAGACTTAAATTAGTTTACAATGCTTTTCGCAGTAGTCCTACTAGCGCTATATATATATTTCTAACATAAATTTTAATGCCACCATTATTTTTCTGCTGCCTAATAAATTTATGCATAGTATAGTTATTTATGCTAAACACACCAGTCTGCACTTCCTTAACTAATTTTAACTCGGTCACACAAAAAATATTAATATAGTTGGATTCTATAAAAACCCTAATGCTTTCCAGCTTGCCAACATTCAATTCAATTACATTAAAATGCACTTTCTCTAAACCTTTTAAATTTTAATATCAGAGCTAGCAGGTACAGCCTCATGTCGTGAAGAAGATAATGTTCCATTATGTACAGTGTAGTGTAAGTTATCGTGCGGGAAAACACAGTCCATACAAAAACATATATTAGTACTACATACTTGCATATACACATTTTTTTGTTGCACAAAAGGCAATTACTTACTTCAAGTGAGATTGAAGATTGGCCGTCTTAATTTAATTTCTTAATACCGTCATTCAACTGAGATTTTTGGTTTGTCCTATACTGAAAATATGTTTCGACTTTAAAAGTGTTAGAGAGCCAAAGCTTGTGAGTTAGTAATTCC
This sequence comes from Dicyrtomina minuta, assembly GCA_949802685.1. Classification (NCBI taxonomy): domain Eukaryota; kingdom Metazoa; phylum Arthropoda; class Collembola; order Symphypleona; family Dicyrtomidae; genus Dicyrtomina; species Dicyrtomina minuta. Next base: position 44,036,327 of record OX461809.1, on the reverse strand, counting down.
AATTCTTAGATTACCAGAAAATGTCAAAAAGGTTGTTCAATCTCTTGAATCTACCTTTAGTAGATCTGATTTACTGATTAAAAGATTAACTGCCAAAGCGAAGGCTGTTAATGTTCTAAAACAGTTAAAAGCAAGTTATTGCAATTACAACTGAACTATTGCATACAAGTTTACCTAACAAAAACTTAGTTGATTTAAAGAAAAGTTCTGATTTTAGGTTGGGGTTTAAGAGAAGCTTTCATGATGGCAACACAGTATCTTCTGCCTACAAGAAATCTCCACGTCTTGAAATGAAATGTTACTGCTGCAATAAATTAAATCATTTGATGGATGCACTGTCTTTGAAAGAGATTTTGATTGATGCTAGATGAAAAACAGTGACTGAAAACAAGTTTTGTTTTATTAGTCCTAATCGATATCATCAAACAGTCAATTGTCCGCCTGGCAAGGCTTGTGTTGTTGAAAATTAAAAGTCCCATCGTCATCGTTTACTTCATCCTACGTCTACAAACCGCGTTCTACTAACTTCTACAGCTACAACTGCTATAATTACTTCTGATTTGACTGGTCATAGATCAAAACAATATTTAGGAGGATTTGAGTTGCTTCATTCTAATACAAAGATAGTGGGTGAGAGATGAAAAACAGGCCTATTATGGGCAAATGATCAATTCACGTATCCTGAGAGTTTAAAAGAAGCGTACAGACGTTTACTACTTATAAAAAAGACGATAAATTTTAATGCTGATTATGCACGACAGTATCGTAACAAGATAAAAGACGCTATTTTAAAAGGTTACGCTAGAGAAGTTAGTTCAGTTGATCTGGCTAAGAAGAGTCCCAAAGATAGACGTTTATGTCATTTCTCCACAACCATCCCAAATAAACCTGGTAATGGTCCATGATGCCGAAGCTAAATCAAAAGGGGTACGTTTTAACGATATGCTTATTACTCATACAGACCCACTACGGCCTTTTCCTGCAGTTCTCTTGAATTTCAGAAAAAAAGAAGGTTGCTTACATTGCTGATGGGAAGAAAATGTTCCCTCAGATTCTAATTTGAGATAAAGATATTGTGAGTCAAAGGTTTTTGTGGAGAGGAATAGATAGAAATATTAAGCTGAAGATATATAACATGAAATCATTGATTTTTGGAGAAACTTGTTCTCCATCATCAGCTATATAATAATAATAATAATAATAATAATAATAATAATAATAATCATTTATTCATTGGGTCGATTTAACCGAAGTTCATACAACCAGACTCAACCAGTCACTGTGGGTGAGGAAATAGGAGACTACCGCGTTAGATCGTCTCGGTCTTAGTACCCTTTCACCTATCCCCGTCCCCTCCTTCACAGTAAAGGAGTCTCATTCCCTAGGCTCCTACAGTAAGTAGTGGTCACTAAGGAGCACCAAAGGAGATTTGGTTTCAATCAACCATCCAGTGACGTTTACCGTACAACACCGAGCCGTAAACGATTAGCAGTGGCCGAGGATTGAAGCTGGGTCTGAGACTGGTAATTTTGTTACAGTCTGCAGTCCTAACCGCTCACCCAAGCACGCCTGCTTATCATCAGCTATATATGTACTCAATAAAAATGCTGAAGAGTTTAAAGAAGAGTTACTTACAGTTTTCAAGGCTACTACTAAGCAAATGCATATGCATGATCATTTAGATTCTTAAGATTTCGAAAATAAAGCAATTATTCAGATTACTGACACAATAAAAGTTTTTGAAAAGGGTGGTTTTTGCTTGTGCAATTCGATGTGTACTTACAAGAAAGTACTAAAATCTTGACCTGATTCTTTACGAACAGCCAATTTCAAAGATTTAGATGTAAAAGGAGATCTTCGAACCAAAAGAGTTCTAGGAATGTGGTGGAGTTATAAAAAGAATGAATTTATGTATCGACTAAACTTTCATAAGGTATCAGCGGAAGTCAAAGATGAGTCAAATGTTCCAAATAAACAAGATGTCTTGAAATTAGTGATGTCAATTGATGATCCTCTTGGTTATCCTGCATTTTTTGTGGTGAAAGCTAGAATTCTACTTCTAAATATTTGGGCTTCTAAGATTGATTGATTTCAAATTTTGATTCGAATATTTCTGAGAAATTTTGTGAAGATTTTTTTTGTGAATATTTTTTCACAAAATATTTAGCAGCGACAAAGTTTGCTGAGATTTTTTTATTGCCGTAAAAAAGCAATAGATCCATGTACTTTTTTACATCTGTATAATTCACACAAGCTTGATTGTGTTTTTGATTTTTTTACACTGATTTGAACTGATACAATTATATGTACATATAATGGACGGTTATGAGAATACTTAGTTTACACTACAAAATTCTTTACGCTTTCCTCCAATGCTGTCTGATGACCATACTGATGTACCTAACCGCACTTCAACTACTATGTTATCACGCATACCTCCTGTTACCGTAGTACGACGACGATTGACAATAGCTGAAGCTGCTTTGATTGATGATGAAACTGGGTCTTCAGGTAACAACAGTACTGTTGACTCATTGGGTAGGGACATTCCAAGGTCACGCCATAGGGGTTCACATAGGTCAAAGGTGGTACGGGCGTCAAGTCAGTGACACTCTGACCCTGCAGCCGCTTTACGACAGCGATATGAGATTATGAAACTTGAACTTGAAGTCAAACAAGGTGAGTTGGCTTTACTCCAATGGTTTTGTAGGCAATTTCATGAGGTTTGTGTCCCGCGTTTGTTTATTCAAATCTGTAGAGAGTTACGCATACAATGGATGTTTTAGTGCAGCAAGTAACGTTTTCCTATATGATTCCTATGGTAAAAAAACGGGACAGCCATTTTCAGATTTTAATTAATTTCATGAGAACTACGCGACCCCTGGAGTTCAACTAAAGTTAACATATACATACCAACTAGTCAACAAATTAAAATAATTATCTCGCCCTAGTAGCGCCGTGTGGAGGGGGGGAGTAAACCACGAAAAACGCTGTCCTTATTCTATCAGGACACACTGTAAAGAAGGTTTTGTAGCATTTAAATATTAAAAAAACCTAGCAACGATGTATTATCAATCAAACTACAAATCATGGACAGTATGTTTGTATTATGTATGTATGATTATTGAGAGAATTTGAACCTGAGCGGTTATGTCTCTATTAATCAGTTGCTCTACGATGTGGTACTTGGTGGGCATGTATGTACATGTCACTCACGTTCCGTATCGCATATACTTATCCTATCTTTTTAAACATGGATAGTGTATACTAAATTACGACTGAATGTCAGCGAGTAGATTATACTCCTCGACAGGAGATAACATTTCAAGAATTCCTGCAACTGCAGAGGGATCGAGCACTGGTAACTCCACTAAATCATCTTGAGCCGCCAAGTCAAGAAGAGAAAGGGATCCGCTAGTACTCAACACCCGCCAGCCACAACTTAAATGCGAAAGTTATTGGGTAATGACCCCTGTAGCACAGAGTAGAGAGAGTGGGAATGAATGTATTGAACTATATGAAACATACAGTGAGAGGCAGTAGGTACCTACATTAAGCCATCCAACATCTCTGTCTCAGACAGTAGAACTGTCACAGATAAATGTACGGAAAGCACCCACTCACCTTAGTTCTCCACAACACCCCGTTTCTTCTCCCCACCCATCAGCCAGGAAAATCACCAACACCAACTCCAATCCTGAGCGTGACTGGCTGGCCTGACTCAGTGGTGTGACCATGCCGTAGCATCGTCAAACCACCAAGCCGGGTTACAAATCATGGACAGTAGTTATACAGATAGTTATTTTACAGGAAATGCAATACACGATTTAAGAGATTATTTTATACAAATATCTTGAAAAAAATTTCCAATGACTATTGGTTTAGGGGAATAATCAAAAAGACATCACTTTGTTAATTATGATGCTTAAGATGCTAAATCATATACTTGCTATATGTTTATATATGCTATATGTGTAAAATGACGAAGACGGCGATCTTATTGTGCTTTGCATTCTAACAGCTATTTTTTTGTTCGGTAGTATCATCGCAATACAATGCAGCAGACTATTCGTCTCGCCCTTCAATCCAAAGCATGTGCTATTACTTTCACGCTGCATCCATACACGTGATGTAAAAGCGTGGGGCATTGGGCGTTGGCTGTTCTCGTTTGTACTTTGACTGATTCTCACAAGTACACTCAGGTGCAAATACCTTTCGTTCTAGTCTTCCTCAATGAAAGAAACTGAAAAGCTCATGAAGCGGAGGAATATCTATCTTGACTGCAATAGAGGTCAGCAGTAGCGTCCGCTACTATCCCTGATATGCATACTAGCTAGTAAGACATCAGCTGTGCAATTATAACTAACTTCCTTTGGGTTCCTTTTTTTAACATTTACATGCTGATACAGTTCATAAGGAACTCATATCCAACTGGGATACGGGAGCTGCAACCGGACAGTAATAATAATAATAACATTATTTCAAATTAAGTCAAAATGTACTAGCAATTACAACTGTATGTATGATTGTAGCAGTGTAGTGTTAGGCTTTTATTGCGTATGCAAACTGCAAGTTATTGTAGGATTTTTATCACTCTTAAGATGGTACATTAAAGCAGCAGTCTAACAGCAGCAGGTTAGAGTTTCTGTACCACGTGTTAAGTTTTATCCTTTATATCCAACCTACATTTACAATTCTTTTGCTAGATAAGCTATGGTTAGAAATATACCTATTGATTGTCTGGTGTGTAGTGCTTTATTAAAACCTAAGCCAGCGAGATGATTAAACTGATTAAAGGCCTACGCAAGCAAGTGACAATCAGTAACCTTGATTGTACTAATATTAAGGTAAGGAAAGCAGCTATATTCACCTTCAATTATACTAACATATGATAAAACAAACCTCCTAATTACATACCGTATACCTTCTTATGCAACGACCCGCATTGTAATACAAATCTTAGGCTTACCCCTGGTGCTTGCACGTCAAAATGTTGCTATCGATATATCGATAATTAATTATCAAGAAATAAATAATTTATTAATAATAAATCGAATAAAATGATAAAATACAAGTACTGAGAGTAATTGTGACTCATTCTGGCTGTTCAATTCTCAATGCCCACGCTTATACTGGTACAATACTTCTATGTAGCTACCCCAGAGCAGCCAAGGGGAAACACCTATCTCCCACGAGCTCCTCTTTTATTTGATAAAAGATTTTTGTTTTTCATTTTTTTGAGTGATAAATGTAAAAATTTTGAACAATTCGAAATTGGAAGTACATTCTAGAGTGCGTTATTAATCGAATTCAGGTCGAAGTTATTAAGGTCTGACTAAATTAGTGGTATTTTAACAAGATCTAAAACCCTGCCATGCCGTTGGCTGTTTTAGTACAGAATTTAACATAAGAGGTACATAGCTAATAAAAAGGACAGGAAATTTTAATATAATAACCTTGTGCCAACCAACAAATTCAACTAGCTGTTCTCTGTTTCGTAACCATGCCAAGCAAAAAAAGAATGCAAGTACCTTAAGAACAGGAACAGCTAGCTGCCTACTTTTCACAACAACTGCAGCTCATGGGTCAACAATTAACGTCACAATTAACTTCGCAGCTCAACTCGAAGTTGGAATTTCTCTCTCAATTTAAAGTCTTGGAATCTGACATGAACGGAAAGTTAAAAGAATTGAATAAAAAGTTAACAAAGGCAGCAAAACGACAGGAAATTGAAACTAGTTTGCTGAAAGTTAAAATAAGTGAGTTGGAAGAAAAATTACAACAATCGAAACAAAGACTGTGGAACCACCAAAGACCGAATATCAGAAAAGAGATTCTAATCACAGGACTCCCAGTCTGCTTATCCCCAACAGAGGATGCGAGTTCAGTGATCTTTAAAACACTCAAACTTACTAATGTTCATATCATCAAAGCAAAACGAATTAACAATAAAACGCAGAGTAAACCACCACTCATTTTTGTCCAGCTGGCTGAAACGCAAGAAGTATCTTCGGTGCTAAGACTGAAGTCACAACTGAAGAACTCACCACCCCAAGTCTACATTCAACAGTGCCGAAGTAGAAGAGAACAAGAAATCCATAAACATCTTACGGAACAATACTGGATCAAAAAACTGGACCCTTCCTTCAAGTCAGTCAATTACTCAGGATCCTACTTCTTCAAGGCGGATGGTGTTACTTACTCTGGTGATGGAAAAAACTTAATAAGGACCAATTGTAATCAATTAAATAAATAACCGTTATTCATCCTATGCATTAATACAACCTAAACTTTAAAGCATTGAGTTAGTTAATTGTTGTCCCTTCTGGCTAGCAAATCAAAAGTTCAAAAATATTTTTTTTAATGAGACTCAAAGTCAATACCTAACTCTAATATAATAAAGTTACTATTGTTACAAGATATTATTATCAAAAATCTCAGGAAATCTTATACCGGTATGCTGAATTCCGACTTCAGTAACTGGCAGCCAAATTTCGAATTTCCGCCTAAGGTGTGGGTACCAAAATAAGGTCAGGGATAGGTCACTGGCTGGCATTAGACCTATGAATAGTGTTTTAGACGCAATGTAACTAGTACATAAGAAAACTTGTATGTTTGATAAAAATTACTGAAGTAAAGCAACTGTAACCCAATGCGAACGCAAGCGTATCATATGTAGATATCCAGGGTTCAGTTACTACTCACTAATAATTGTTGATCGGCTGAATATAGCTAGGATTGATGTGAATCTCCTCAATTAAATAAATTAATTAATCTTATAAATGTATACTGTTGAATACAGTTATAAAATGTATTGAATTTATGAATACTCATAATTAGTTTGTTCGTGATCATGCTGATTGTAATTAGAAATAATTTTCCTCTTGGATAAGGTGGCATCTTATATTATTATCTGTTTATCAAAACTCTGTAATCATCATTTAATCTGATTTGTGTGTGGGCTTAGGCCCGTTAATGCAATAAATCTATACTACTACAATACTTCTATGTGTTTTAACTGTGAACTGCAATAAAATATTTTTATTACTTTAAGTCTCAGTCTTGGGTTCTAGAGAGCCTGTACTAGTAAAATAGAATTCATATTGCTTGTTTTTACTGCACGCAGTACCTAGATTGTTATCGACACAAATTAACGTTCGCCAGCAGAAACATAAACTATTTTTAGAATAAAATTTCTTTTGCTTGTTTAACTGTACTCAGTACTTACATTGTTATTGACTAAAATCAATGTTGGCCAGCAAACACTTCTCATTTCTTCCGTTCACAGTTTAAAAGAATCTGTACAAATAAAATAAAATTTTTATTCCTAGTTTACTGTACGCAGTAGCCACATTGTTATTGACTCCAATCAACGTTGGCCAGCAGAAACCTACACTATTTTAAAAATACGATTTTTCTCGCTTGTTTTACGCTACTCAGTACCCACGTTGTTATTGACTAAAATCAATGTTGACCGGCAGACACTTGTTCCTTGTTCCGTCTACAGTTTTAAAGAGTATATACTGATAAAATGCAATATGTATTCCTAATTTTACTGTACGCAGGCCAGGCCACATTGGTATTGACTCAAATCAACGTTAACCAGCAGAAACAAGATATTTTTGTTTTACTTTTCTACACAGCAACTACTGAAAATAAATATCCTACCTATATGTTTCAATCAACATTAAAGAATATTTAAATTTTGCCGCTCTTCTGTCAAGACTTAAACCTAATCCTGGCCAAAGATAGCAACTCTGTACAAAATAGAACCCGCATATACACTTTAATTGCAAAGCAGCAAAAATAAATATAATAAAATAAATTTGAGGTTGCCCTGATTTAACCGCAGTTCTCACAGGGTGCCCGACCTTAAATATACTTCTTGCACTGTGCCATTACACAGGTTTTGTCTTTTCAACATTAGTCGGGCCTACTTCTATGGCAAACTTCATTTTACATTGACGTTTGGAGCCGCCGAGCCCTTCACTGCCAAGTGGACAAGAAAAACCCAGTGGGAAAACTTGCCACCGCCGCTAGTCTCGATCATAAAGCCTGAAGCGAGCATTTGCCTAAACAGCAGGTTCATAGACATCAGCTCAGTAAGCACTGAGCTACGCGGGCTTGCTAAAGCAGTGAATATAGGACACTTTAAAATACTTAATACAAATAATCTACATCGAGGAACAGGTACAGGCACAGGCATCCCTGTACTGTAATTTTATGTTATTACAGTTAAGCAGCAAACGTCAATGCAAAATAACAAAAGCAATCACTAAACAACTTGAACAGATCCTTCACCCACTATGTTACCTTTGACGAAATTTCAAATATCTTTAAAATGGTGTAGTACTTATCCAGTTAAACAATATTGTCACTGGAAAGTTAAAGTTTCACTAGTGTAACATTAAGTAAACAGCACTGTAAAAACCCGCGTGCGGGAAACCTTTGCAAAATAAAACTTGTTTATACTATTATGTATACAGTTGCGTCCGGAATATTTAAAGGCTAGGTTGTCTAAATCCAATTGGCACTTCTGGACGCGGAGACATTTTGTGTGTACAGGCAGAGAAATGGGATAATAAAAGTTGGTATTTGCAGTTATAACAGCAGCACGAGTAGTTAGTGTTTTTATGCCATTAAACCATCTAGTAAAACTACATCTAAAAAATATTACATCTTTCATTCATGTAGGAGAAAGACAAGATGTTTTTATTAAAAGGTTTTGAAGTAATTGTGGTAGTGTTATTTCTTTGGTGAACATCCACGTATTTTAAAGTCTTTTCAGTTAGTTTGGCTTTTTTTGCAAAGGTACTACCGCCTAAAAAACAAACTGCGAAAGTTTCACCTCGCAGGTCCAATAACTGTGTTGATCTTAACTGTAAAATTGAGTTTTCATTTTCTTGTGCAGCAAAAAACCATTTTAAAAAACGCTTCTGTTGATATTTTAATAAGCGGGAATAGTTTTGTTATCTTATGGCTTAAAATGACGTGTACCCATTCCACCCTACGTGCTTGTGGTTAAGCTTTTCATGGCAAGCTGCCAACATTTGCAAAACAGACTGCAAAACTATTAACTCTCAGGGTAAACAACCGTACTGATCTCAACTGTAAAATTGCTTTTCTATTGTCTAGTGGGGCGAAAAACTACGTTAACAACCACTATCGTTAATAAGTGTTTCCTTATAAACATTTGTGATATTTTAAAGGCTTTAAACGACATCTAGTTTTCCGTCACTATCTTCTAGTTGTTAGGCCCTTGTCGTAAAGCTGCCACTACTTAAAAAACATACTGCAAAAGTTGGAACTTGCAGGGTAAATAACCGTACTGATCTTAACTATTAGATCGATTTTATATTGTCTAGTGGAGCAAAAACCACGTTTAATACCGCCGTCGTTAATAAAGGGTACCGTCAAAGACTTGTTATTCAAAAGGTTTTTAACGACGTTTACATTTTCAAACTTTCTTCTAGTAATAAAGACCTTGTAGTTAAGCTGTTGCCACTTAAAACACGGACTGCAAAAGTTATAACTCGCAGGGTAAACAACTGTACTTATTTTATTTGTTAGATTGCTTTTTCGTTGTCAAGTAGAGCAGAAACCAGGTTAAAAATTGCCGTCGTTAATACGGGGTCCCTTGATAGCCTGCGTGTTATTCTAAAGGTTTGTAACGACTTTTACTTGTTCCACACTGTCTGCTTGTGGTACGGCCCTTGTAGTGGAGCTGCCACCACTTTAAAAACAGACTACGAAAGTTTTAACTTTGAGGTTAAACAACCGTACTGATTTTAACTTCTAGATCGTGTTTTTACAACCTAATCAAGCAAATTTTGTAGTATATGTTGTATTAGAGAAGTTGCTGCAGCTAGTGATAAGGAATATTATATGTTTAACTAAACATTTGAGATATTTAAGCTAGCTTTAATTTTTGAAAAAGGTATATTAGACCTTAAATATTGCGCGGGGGGCCTTAGCGTACTCTCATAGAGCTAAATAAGGCTATTTGTTACAAAATGGCCACAGCTAAAGAGATAAAAAATGCCCCATGGATACAACAACGGATTCGAATTCTGCAGACCGACTTGCGCCCCAGCGGCCATCGGTTGGGAGGGATAGGTCTGCAGTCTCAACACAAGGTGAAAATACTGAAACTAGGAGACACCCGGGAAACTCTGATCACAGTTATATACATAAACATACATCATCAGCTTCACATACACAATCAAGCAACACCGCACCTCACAAAACACATACACAACAAACACCTTCTGCATCTTCACTTCATGATTCTATACTTTTATTAGAAGTAGAAACAAATACAGCGTTATCTATCCCTGCTTTATCCAAACGAGATACTCGAATAATAAATAGAAACAGTTAGAAGCGGCCAGCCTGCACATCTATCTCTGTTAGAATTCAGAAATATTCAAGAGCAGCTTCAACTGGCAGGTTTCAAAAAGCTAACACATCTACTGCAAGGCGGTCATTAGATGTTGGAGCTAACGTATGCTACGATTGCAATAAAGCTTTGATACCTAAGTTACTAAATAAACTAGTCGATCAAACCCCAGTTATTCAAAATGCTACCATAATGCACCGTGCTAACCTGCTACTACTGTTATCCAGTTCAAGCAATCACTGCATTATTCAAAATCTGTAATCAATGCCTAAAACACACCAACAATTACTGCCACGAGGAGGGAATTGTTTTCAGGCAAGTTTTGACTGGTAGTTTTAGAAGGTGCATTGTATGCGCTTCTCTCAACAATCTGACTCTAGTTTCATTTTCTGCTAGATAACAAGTATACATTTAGCATGATCTGTTCATTAAAAATAGGGCTAGAATATGCAAACAACATCTTACACCGACCAAGCATATTATAACGCCAGTAATTCAAGAATTACGCTACAAAAATCTCAGAGTTTTTATGACACAAGATGAAATGAGCAAGTGGAGCCGAACAGAAAAAGGCTTACACCACTGAGGATGACTTTACTGACTTGAATTTTGAAATATTTACAGAAATATCAAAAGCTAACTTTTTAGACCTGTAATCATTCTGCGGCGATACTGTTGAAGTTAATAACAAAAACTATAAATGTACTAAGAAACATTTACTAGTTAATTAGGCAAGAAATATCTGATATGTTTTTAAAAGCTATTTTTAAAGTAAGTACACGACAAGCCGTAAGTCTAGGTATAAAAATAGCTACGCAACATCTTAAGAAAAAGTTTCTTCCACTCAATCCTAAAGTTAATGATGAACATATTACCCGCAATAACCTTATAGCTACTCACGTCACAGACTTTGCTAATGCGCTTTACAATTCCGATAACAATTTTATTCCAAGGCTAAAAGTTTTAATTCTGTATGTTGATGGCACCTATTTTTATGTTCCGAAGAGTAGAATTCATAGATTCCTAAGACAAACATTTTGCTATCATAAAGGTAGGCATCTGATTAAACCTATTATGATAGTTTTACCTGATGGATACATATTAGATGTTCACGGTCCTTACTTTTCGGACTCTGTGAATAACGATGCTGCATGTCTCATAGCGGAATTAAATAAACAAGTCAATGGGCTAAAGGACATACTAGAACCCAATGATATTTTTGTGGTCGATCAGGGTTATCGAGATGCTCTTTATCTTTTCACTAGCTTAGGGTTAAACCACAATATGCCTCCATTACTTCCAAAAGGCAAAAAACAGTTAACTTGTGAAGAAGCCAATCCGCCTTGTGCCTTGTAACAAAAACACGCTGGATTGTCGAGACTCGTAACGGACATGTAAAAAGTATTTTTAAACTGTTTTAAGAGGTGATTCCTGCGCAGTTAGTTTAATTATTGGCGTCATGTTCAAGATAGGATGTGCAATAATTATTAAATATTTTAAACCAATACACATGGAAGGTGCCGATCAAGAGTTAGCTGCTAAAATGGTTCAAAAAGTAAAAGAGATTTATATAGTGCAGTGCATAGTAGAGCAAGAAAAGTTGAAAAGTCGCCAACACGTGTATTTGGAGATGGGACAAGAACACGTTCCTGGCTTTCCAAAGCTGTCAGAGGAATACCTCAGAACTTTAATGTACGGATCCTACCAGCTTCGACTCTCTAATTGTATATTCAAGATGTTGTTGATAGGGATTTAGAATTTTTGTACGATATATTGTTAGAATTTGATGGTCTACTCCGAGCTAAGTTGTATTCTAAACACAGCTATAGAACAAAATACACAGTATGGATTGCCTACAATGACTTACTTTTAGACGCAGAAAGCGAGGAGTTGGAAGATGAAAACCCCATTCAAGGGTACTACTGCAGCTGTAAATCTGGCGCCAGAACTTTGGGATCGTGCACTCATGTAGCTACTGTTTTGTGGTATATTGGTTACGCTCGTCACGTAGGAACAATTTAATAAATATTTATCATATAAAACACTTATAGCAATTAAAGACGCAGCTTACATAACTCTACCAGCTAATGCAGCGCAAGTCGTCGATCTACCAGAAATAATCGACCCGCAAGATTATCTACAAGTTGAACTAGTGGAAGGTTAATTAAAATAATATCAAAACAAATTGTTTTATAAAGCAACCATACACACCTTTACTTACATAACGCATAGCAGTAACATACAGCATACACATACATAACTCGATAAACATTATAGCTTACATATCCTAAAGATACACATACCAATATAAACAACTTTATGCACCTAATACATAGTAATTCCTTAAAACACACAACACAAAAACACTCATTATCTATATTTGCGTTTTAATTCAACACATACACACACACAAATTACTTTTATTAACTAGCTTTACGTTTTTATGCTACACAAACACACAACAAAGTGCTCCTATTAACTAACTCCACGTTTTAAAACTACACCTACATACAAACTAAATACACTTCAACAAACTTTACGTTTTAATTCTACTCACACAAAACCAAGTGCATTATATAACTAACATCAAGTATTAATCATACACATACGCACAACCAAATACACTAATTAACTTACTTTACGTTTTAATCTTACACATACACACAACTTAATACTTTTAATTCCATACCTAATCTTAGTTTAATCATATACTCACAAATATGCACAGATGCATGAACATAAATACACAAACACATACATACAAACACAAAAAAACAAACACAAATGGGGCATATAGTAGTGGCGTCCTCGTCGCATGCCCTGGAAACATTCGTAAGAATGGCTAACATAACGAAAACTGAATACATAACTCTTCAGTTAAGATGGTTGTTTGCAGTATTTACATAACTTAGGGCTTAGGAAAGTCTTAGTTGAAAGTTTGGGGTGTTGAACTTCTTGGCGAGCTTGTAGTTTAACATAAGTTTTGCAGGTATGTGTGAGACCTAGTCTTTAATGAGCCATAATTAAAAAGACATTGCGCACATTGATTTTCTTGTGCCCAAATCTCGTCGTTATTATAATTACACATTCATGCACAAATAAATACATAAATACTTGCATACATATATACTGCGAAGTTAAACTAGGACTAGAAGTGTACAGACGGGATGCCTATAGCTGGGTGTTTTCTTACTAATTCTTAAGAACCCAGTATTGGATGGGTTACTTGCCATCCTAAAAGCCAAAGTTATATCAATATAATCCGAAGGTTTTAAAAACAATGCAGCAATGGTGAAAAGCATTCGAGACCTTAACGCCCGTGAGAGCAAAATGTAAGCATATTCACGCCTAACGGATACTTGGTGTACTTACAATGTTCTTAGGTTGAAGGTTGACAAGACTTATGTATTTGATTTCACTAAAAATCTTTATTTTAAAGGAAGACCTGTATACTATCAAGGTATTTACCTATCTAAATCAGACATGGTTAAATACCTTTGTGTGATTCTGGATAAATGCCTCAAATAGATTTCAAATGAATCTATTAGGAAAAAAATCGATTACCCTTGCAAAATGTAATCAGATGGTTGCAAAATCATCTAGACTACAGCCAAGAGTTGTATGCTAGATGTGCACAGCGATAGTTTGTCCGGTCCTTGACTACGTTGTTTTTTTTGGCATCCTGCTATTTGTACTTAAAACACAGTTACAGTTTTTACAAAAGTTCAAAGACACGCTTGTCTATTTATAACAGAGGCAATGCAGACTACACCAACGTCTGAAATCGAACGCTTGGTTAGATTTACTCCTTTGAATATACAACTTACCGAGATAGCAGTTCGGGCAATGCATAGATTGAGAGCTAGGGGTTTGTGGCATGGGAATCTACTTAAACATGACTCCCGCAAACAAACACTGGTATGAATAGGTTTTAAAAAAACCTACCCTTTAAATGGACACTGACTGTAGTTTCATCCCACTGAAGGATACTTTTAACTACTTGGTAGAAAATATATCCAGAAATGCTTGGAACCGTGGTCTATCGGAACTAGAACATATTTCGGTATGTTTGCTTTACAGACAGATCCATAAATGGACCTCTCTCTGGAAACAGTGTCCTTATTGAGCTGTGTCAATTAAACACCCGAGAAACACTGTATTTAGAATCCATCCACCTAGGTAAGAACGCTACTTTTTTAGTGTAAGATCTTTGTAATCCTACACACGGCGAATTGGCTGTTGAGGATGGGCTGTGAAGGTCACACAGTACACATTTTTAGCGAAAGCCTAAGTTTTCTGAATGCGCTGGTAAAAGATATCACCGGGTCTGTCACCACACTGCTTGCGTGTCACGAAAGTTTGAACCGTCTGGCCACAGGGAACGTAGTTAGAATGTTATGGATACCAAGTCATAGTGGCTATCGAGGCAATAAAGAGGCAGATCGCATTGCCAAAGCATCGTATAAGAACATGAGGCAGTGCATTCTATTCATATTGCAACATCTGTAGTTAACATTGATATCCGCTCTAAAGGGAGGAAAACACACAAAAAGAGATGGAGTTAAACATCTACCTGCGCGCAATCAAAGCGATGGATTGACAAGCATTGGTACAAAAATCACTCGCTTGAAAGACTTTTGTGAACGCACTTTAAATGGCTAGTGGAAATACTCACTTGTCACGGAAGATTCCAGGCACACATGCACATAATATAACTAACTAATTCACAACTGTGTTCACATTGTGTACTAGAGCAGGTAACAGCACGTCACTTTCAGTCGAAGTGCCTGAGATATATTATGGTCAGAAATACTTATCTAGGTGCATTCATCTTGACAGCTGATCAACTACTACTAGCTACACCAAAAGACATGTTGTCCTACACCATGGCAACAAGCAGTTTTGCGTAGTGCCTTAAAAGCTTTAGTATAAGGATAGTCTGCATTGGGCCTATTAGTGGCCTAGGAGTCATTTTCCATAGTATAACACTATGTGCAATTCCTACAAATACAATACGATACAATACTGTAAAGTTTGAAATAACTCCGCTGGTAGTAGTGCAAACGTTTCCTTATACTGAAGTATTAGGAATGATAATGGAAACCGTTATGTAAAAAATAAAACCACCGACTATTTTTTTAATGCTTAAGGCCCCGAAATATACTAAGATCCGGTAGGTAACTTGAAGTATGTAGGATATAAATACCTACACTGAGGCATAATATAAACATTCGTACATACATGCGTACAAAACCTATACATACATGTAGGCATAATTGCAATCTTACACATACTTATCGTTAGTACATACATACATAAATATATACACGCATAGATGCAACAGTCTTTTGTACTGGGGGATATACTTTGTTTATGCCTAAAATCAAAGGCATACTTTTGCGGGTTTCCCACTTGTGGTTTTGTTTAGTGCACATTATTTTTAGTTCCACCGGTGGAATTTCATTGCGTTAGTGCAAAAGTTGTTCAGTTTAAAGGCGACAACAGGATATATCGAGCTTTCAAAATTTGGTCAGTAGGTACTTTGTGGGTGGAGGTTCTGCGTGGTTCAAAAACAATTTCTTTTAACTGCAGGTAAAATCACAAGCAACTAAAATCTCTTGAAATCGAGGTCCTAAAAAGAAAATTTAAAAATTAAAAAATTATCTGAATACTTTTAACGCCGTTGGCTAATATATTTAAGTGTAGAATTAAACGACTTACTAAATTTCAAAGAATAGGATGTTGAATGTTTTTGAGCTAGACAAACTATATTGAAAATATAAGGTCACCATTTTAGGAAACTTAATTTTATGCGAAAACCCACAATGAAATAATAATATCTCGACCTCGAAAGGTCATCAAAAATTAGTGTCAAATTTAAAATTTTCAGCTAAGTTAGGAATTTATTTTAGAAAAATAATAAATACCTTGACCTTAAGCAGTCATTAAGGTCAAATTCTTGTTTTTTAACTTGCCCAACCATATTAATATGAAAAGTTTTGCATTCTACATAATATAAGTTTGTGTAAAAAGCTACACTAAAATGTGAATATCTTGACCTCTAGTGGTCATTAAAGAATAAAATTAAGCTTCAATTTTTCCACTAAATAAACCATGTGCATAAAATATTTTGGAATAATTACAGCAGTACAACTTAAGAATTCAATTTACAAAAATGTAAAGTACCTAGCTCTATTGATGTCATTGTAGTCTAAGGTCCAATTTCTGTTTTAAAGCTGGACTATATATATTATAAAATATAGGTTACAATTTTACAAAAATAAATATGATATAAAAAGCTACACTAAAATGTGAATATCTTGACATCCAAAAGTTGTCACAATGTATGGTCACATTTTTGATTTTTACCTAGACTCAACTCATTTCGGAACTATTTAGAGCATGTTAAAGCACAACTGATAATAAATTTTATTTTAAAAAAACATCAATGTAGTTGAAGGCAAAATAGTTGTTTTTGAGCTAGACCAAAAAAATTAAAAAAAAGTCTATTTTTCTACAAAACTAATTTCTAAATAAAAGCTATACCGAAATGGTAATACTTGTCCTCCACAGGTCGTACAAAATGATCACATTTTAAATTTCTATCTAGAATAACAATATGCATAAAAAATATTACGCTTATTACAGCAGTACTGTTTTAAAACTAAATTTTTAAAAATAATAATCATCTTAATCTACAGTTGTCACTTTGATTTAAGGTCAAGTTATTGTTTTAAGCTAGATCAACCACATTAAAATTATAATTTAACTATTTTACAAAACTACCCTATATGTAAAAAGCTACACTGAAATGCTAGTATCTTGAGGTTTAGAGGTCATTAAAAGTTAAGGTCTTATTTTAAATTTGCAGTTAGACTAACCATATTTTAAAATATTTAAAGTTTAATGAAGCGGTACTGCTCACAAGTTTACAACAAATACAATAGTTTTAAAAAACACAGATTCGAAGTAACTGGACTGCAATGAGCGGGTTTGGTTCATAGCGGCACTTTATATACTTTATATATTGAGTTTTATCTGATTTTTACTAAATCAAATATTGTAAATACCAGTTTTTTCAGAAATTTATTAAAGTAGAAATATTTATATAAATACAACTTCTTAACGGAGGGGTTTAGTTGTTTAATTTCAGTTAAAGTTTTTAATTTCAAATTAATCAGAAAACTAATGTTTTAAAAACTTTTTTGCTAGAAGAAAACTGAAATTTTGTCACAAGCAGATATAAAGCAATATTTAGAGTCACAGAGAATCAAAATTATTCTAAATTGTATAAGATTACTGTATTAAAAACACCAATTGCAAAAAAATTTATCGAATTTGTGCTTTTCAAAGCTAGTTAGATTTCTGTATACAAAAGGTTTTCAAATTGGCAGGTATAATTAAACAACATTTTGGTTTACGCTAAGCTTGTGTGTAATTTGCTTATTTTTACAATATATATAAACTGTTGCAAAGAAAGAACATAAGCTCACTACAAATAGGAGAAACTTACTTTAACTAAAACTTGCTTATAGTTCTTGACCTCAAAAACGTGTTAATTCCAGGGACTAACTTGCATTGGAAATGTCTTTGCATGCAATGTTGGCTAGAATTACGTCCAAGAGTAGTCTTACGTTTAATTTATTTGCAACTGATGATGACCTTTAATTTTCTGTTTAAGCTGGCCTCAATAAGCTTGACAAGAACAAATAATTACCTTTATTAGATGAAACTTTAAATTCCTACGTAGTATTATATAGTAAGAAGATCAAGACTGCTGTGCATGAGGTAAGCAAAACACAGATATGCTTTAAACATTTTGAAAAGTTGTAGGAATTGCAAACGATACTCAGGCGTTAGCTTAAAGATGAAAATAGATAGTTAAAAAGCTTAAACTAAATGTTGAAGATAACTTAAATAATAAACATTTAAATCACATTTAATTAATTTATAATTTAAACAACCCTTTTATTTATTCTTCACATGACTTTTAAGTTTCAAATAATTATAATCTACTTTTTAATTAACAAGATTTTATTTTAATTTATTTATTCTAGAGCTTTAAAGCAATAAAATCAAAAGGAATAAAGTTTAGTCCTACATTTAATGAATGGACTTTAATTGCTAACAGACGTTATATTATTGTTATCTTTTTTGGTCCTTCAAAGATGTTTTGGAATCTTAGATTGATTAAAAACACAGAAAGAGCTTTAGCATACAAAATCATAGAACTAATGTTAAAACGATTATATGAATACAGCAAGGACTTTAATGATGACGTTGTTTCCATTACAACCGACGGAGCGTCATTAATGACTAATATAGGTAAAGACGAATCCTTAGCTGAGCACTATCTTTGTTGAATACGTGGAATTTATTTATCAGTGACCGACCTTCTGTATGCTAAACTAAAGCGCAATCAAATAGTTACTGCTGATGAATCTGATTAAATCTGACAAAGAACTTTCTGACCCGTATGATAATGATAATTATGTTGAAAACGATTTAATAAAAGTTGTAGAGCTAAAAACTTATTCGAATTTTTACGATAAAATGATCAGAGCCACAATAAGCAAAATCAAGGATTTAGGGAGCTACTTTAAAAATCAGCTCGCAGTGATGAGATTTTACAGTCATATTTTCAACAGCATTTTAACAATCCTCTGTTAGAAATGCCATTGCTTGTTGATTTAAAAACGCGATGGACCAGCCTATTTAAATGTTAAACTGCTATTAATGCATCAAAGATCGTCTTAATTAAGCCCTAGTATTCATCACTATTAGCTCAAAGGAAAAATATAGTGTTTCGTGTATACTCATAACTCTTCGGCTAGTGATGGAAGTGGTTCATAGTCTTTCTAGCCGCGATTCGATTTTAGTTCAAGCTTGAGTTTCAATTATTATTTTGTTTAGGCAACTACATAAAAAAGTGAGTCTTTTACTAAAACGTTCGTGCGAAGGCTTTTTTGTCGAATTAAAGAACGTTGGATGATTAATTACGCAGTTTCAACCTACTTTTACACTGGCTCCATTAACAACGATATACTGAAGAATCTTGGTTTAGTGGTTGCTAACGACTCATTGTACGACTACTCGTATAATGAATTGAATGAATGCAACTTTTTGTTTGAAGAAAATGACATCAGCTATCCTTTAGAAGGGACTAACGTTTTAGAATTTTTTAAAATTCTCTACGAAAATGATATGGAAAGTCACATTGTTAAACTTGTCAAGCAAATGTGTCAGCCAGTTAAAGATGTAATTGTACTTCAAACCGAAGACGTGATCCTAGAAGTAAAATCATTTAAAGAGATTTTAAACGAAGCTATAATTGAGCTTAAAACTAACAACATAAGAGCTGTAACATCTGAATTGTCCTAGCTTGGTGAAGATTTAACTTTAGAATTCAACCATTTTAAGCGAACAAAAACCCGAATTGGAAATTTTCCTAAAATCTATGATTGCCTTATGACCCCTAAACCGACATCAGTCAAAAGTGAACGTGCGTTCTCGTTAGCCTCCTATTTGTGTGGCAAACTTTGTTCCCAACTAAATGATTCAAATTTAGATGTAATTTGTTTTTTGCGATCCTTTTTTCGCCATCTTTTTATTGTTGATGGAAATGAAAATTTGTGACTTGTCTTGTACAGAACGCATAGTATTTGTTTGTTTAGCTATTTTCATGGTTAAAAATTACACTTTGCACTATTTGCTTACAGTTATTTTAATGAGAAACTCAAAATTGAAGATTATTATTGTAATAATAATAAAATAAATTGTTTACCTCTAAAACAAAAATTCCATTTTAAAATTAATTAGACATATTTTAATAATATTCAATTAATATCTTTGAGATATTTAAACACAATAATTGATAAATGTAAAGACCTACTCTAATTTATGGAAATTCATGCTTTTACTGAAACAAATGGTAAATTATAAATGTCCTTTCAGAAACAGGAAGTGTTATATATAGTGTGTCTTGACAGAATAATAAGGCAGTGTTTTCGTGGTTTACTTTCCCCCCCCCCCTCCTCATCCTTTCCTAACGGGGCAACTAGGACGAGATAATTATTTTCAAATGGTTACTAGTAAGTAGGTATTTGTAAGCTTAAGTTAGTCTCCAGGGGTCACGTAGTTCTAATGCAATTAAATAAAAGCTGAAAATGGCTGTCCTGATAGAATAGGAGCACTTGTTGGTTTTCTTTATTTACATTACTATCACTTCTGACCCAGTAAGCAAAAACGTGTCAAATTTGGCCTGGACATTACATATGACTAGGACTAGATTCATTTACTTTTATCACCAAATTCAAGTAGCTGCAGTAGCACTGGGAAAAACGAGCTTCAGCCGTTTAAATTTTAGTACTTTATGAATTATATGAAAAGACGTAACTAGTTGCACTAAAATATATTGTATATGCGTGATTGTGAATAGATTTCAATGCATAAACACGGGACACAAACCTTATTAAATTGTCTACAATACAACGTATCCCTTGTTTATGGGGTCAACTGGGGTGATATTATTCATATGGTAATAAAATTTAATAGGCGGAAGCTCGGTTATCTCAATAATGCTGGAGCCACTCAAATTTGGTGATAAGTCATATTTGATGAAGTTGTAAATGTCCAGGCCAAATTTAAATTTTTTTTTGCTAACTAGGTCAGAAGTGATAGTGATGTAAATGAAGGAAATCGGGAAGTGTTTCTGTTCTATCAGGACAGATATTTTAAACTTTAATTTAATTGCATTAAAACTACGTGACCCCTGGAGATCAACCCAAGCTTACAAATACCTATTTACGCCTTTTTATTTGAAAAACATTATCTTGTCCCAGTTGCCCCGTTGGGAGGGGGGGGGGGAGAAAGTAACCCACGAAAACACTGCGTCATTATTGCATCAAGACACACTATAGCTTTACTTATAGATGTAAATTATATACTTATGCCACTGTAATTAATGTGAAGATTTTTCATCTAGTTGTTTCTGAGTCAATTTAGTGATTTCATTCTGAAGATATACTAATTTTATTTTTTAAGCCAAAACTATATTAAAAAATAGTATTGAGAATTGCATATAAGCCATTCTGTTATACGTACAGAACTAAGCTCACTTAACTAACTATCACGGCTAAAATAAAGCTTAAATTTCTTGTAACTCTGATTGCACATGAGAGGGGAGCTGCAAGTTAATATCGCTAAATGAATATACTACTACTGGGAGAGTTGGGGATTTACTGAGTGTGTTGTAGCATAGGAGTGTTTTGGGGTTGGTGGGGTGAGTTTGTATGTTGGGAGTGAGAAAGAGCGATTGTGGGAAGGTACCCGGGAAGGTATATGGAAAGGAACGGGAAGTGATGAGGGCAGATATGAAAGGAATGAAAACGGGAAGATATGATGGGATGGAACGGGCAGATATCATGATATGAGAGCTGAGACAGGGACTGGCATTGTGTGCAGTAATTTATGCATTGTACTATGAAATTAATCATATTATTATATGCATCCATGTACGTAGGTAGGTAGGTACTTACATAGGTAGCTCCCTATGAACAGGGATTTCCCTTGCGTTGTATGCTGAGCATGGGAAGCAAATAAAGAATGAACAGGAAATGAAAAAAATGAGGGCAGGTGGCCCCAGACGGGAATTCGAAACGAGTGCAGCATGGATCTTGGATACGGGGAGTATGTACGGCGGGTGCCTGGGAATGTGGACGGGGTATGGCGGTGGTAGCTGGCGGGTAGTGTGACGTATATATTAAGGGAGGGAATGGGAGAGGAGACATGCATGTATGATAGGATGGAATGGGATGGGAGATTATACATGGACTTGCATTGATATATACAGGCATCTATGTAATAATATAATATTATAATAAAAATATTATCAGAGCTTGTGTAGGTAGGTAGGCACTTTAAACGGCAGTCTGCCTTGTATTATATGCTGCGCTTGGAACAGTGAGGGAGAAATGGACAGAAATTAAGGGAAATAAAATGAATAAAAAAATAAATGAATTAAATACGGACATTGTAAGTAGTAGGTACGGAGTAGGTATATTGTATATACGTAATGGGTAGGTACTGGTAAATGAGGATATGCATTGTGTCATATGCTGTCAGTAGTAATGTGAGGGAAATGTGGGCTTTGTGTAGGTAGGTAGGTATATACATAGGTACCTATATAGGGACTTGAGCCCAATGTGAACGGGGTTGTCTTTAGCACTTGAGTAACGGTAGTAAGTGGTAAACTGAAGGCAAGGGGGGAAAAACGGACCCGGGCAGTAGTAACAGTACGGTAAAGGGGCTGCATGGTTAATCATACAGTGTGCTGTAGCCATAACAAACCCACCCGTCCTCCTCTTGACTGTTTCAAATGAGAGAAATAGTATATAACGGATGTAAAACTTTTACAGTTTGTCCTGAAATGAACCATCTTCGCTCCGAACACTTCGCTCCGAACTCTTCGCTCCGCTTCGCCTCGCTACGACTACGACTCCGACTAAAGCAATCGTACATACGAATTGCATCGGTATCGGCTTACACGTCGACATCCGACTTCGACTTCCGGCTTCCGCTTCCGCTTCAATTTTGACTTCCGCTCTACTACAAACTACGAATGGTATAATATTTAATACACTACTCGCATAATAATATCTATTTGATATTATAAAACTCTCCGCTACGAATAACTCGATGTATAATATTTTATACTTTACTACTCGCATAATAATATCTATTCGATATTATAAACTCTTCGCTACGAATAACTCGATGTATAATATTTTATACTTTACTACTCGCATAATAATATCTATTCGATATTATAAACTCTTCGCTACGAATAACTTGATGTATAATATTTTATACTTTACTACTCGCATAATATTATCTGTTCGATATTATAAAACTCTCCGCTACGAATAACTCGATGTTTAATATTTTATACTTTACCACTCGCATAATAATATCTATTCGATATTATAAAACTCTTCGCTACGTCTACTCAAATATAATACTTTAACAACCAAAACTCTGAAATAGGGAATTGGTGTTGTTATTATATGCATCATGTCATGTTACAAATGCAACTATTTACACTTCGCTACGCACTGCTTAATGCACAACATATTGTGCTTTACTACACTACGCATATATTAAATACACGTATACATATGTACGTTGTACTACGACTATTAAAATTCTACTTAATGCTTTGTGCATCTTGTTATGTGACAATTGCAAACATTTACACTTTGCTACGTACTACATGCTTTCACGGCAGACCACGCTTCTATACTCTTTGAATATTGAATAAATTTAATGCAATACGACAAATAATTGACAATACTAGTTCGAACTTTGTATACTTAGTATAGGTAAGCATGCAAACTACACTTAACGGAAATACATATGTATATACCATGTGTTCTTATGCAATTATTACAAAAATACGAAATTGAGCTTTTGGACATGTGACCTACCAGGGGCTATGTAATTAGACGTGCAGAGCGTGCTCCGAAAAGTTTCAAAAGTTTTTGAGTTGCCATTAAAAAATTTTAGTTTCAACGCGATATTTAGACTTGACAAAATGTGAGTTATTTTATGTGCAAAACGAATTTTTCATTTTCGATCTACAAAAACATCACTTTTTTGTTTATAAGGCGAATTCAATTTCAGGGACTCGAGCTCAAAGTATGTAGTATTGTACAAAGCTAGACTTTGCATTAGAGAAGCAATCGTCAATAGTGAAGTAAAAGTACGGGGAGCAGAATAAATCCATGTAGAAGTAATGCAGTAAAGGGGTAGGAAATGTTAAGTTTACACTGCCCTGTACCCTAACGATTTTCTCCTCACCCTTCTGTCTTTCAAACATGATTTAAAATGTATAAATGAAAACTCCACATTGAACAACATTGTCACTTGTTGGCCACTTCTACGACTACGATCACTACTGCTACCTCTCCGCTTCGCTACGACCACGACATCGACAAAAGCAAACATTAATTTGTATTGCTTAGCTACGTCTTGCTTTGAAATGTTTTGAATTATAAATTCATAAACATATGTCCAGTATACACGAATATAAAAGTATTCTGTCCGAATACAACTACGACTTCGACTTCCGGCTTTGCTTCCGCTTTGTAAATGTTTTGAATTATAAATTCATAAACATATGTCCAGTATACACGAATAATAAAGTATTCTGTCCGAATACAACTACGACTTCGACTTTCGGCTTCGCTTCCGCTTTGTAAATGTTTTTAATTATAAATTCATAAACATAAATCCAGTATACACGAATAATAAAGTATTCTGTCCGAATACAACTACGACTTCGACAAAAGCAAACGTTAATTCGTTTCGCTGAGCTACGCCTCGCTTCGATGTTTTGAATTATAAATTCATAAACATAAATCTAGTATACACGAATAATAAAGTATTCTGTCCGAATACAACTACGACTTCGACAAAAGCAAACGTTAATTCGTTTCGCTGAGCTACGCTTCGCTTCGATGTTTTGAATTTTAAATTCATAAACATAAATCCAGTATACATGAATAATAAAATATTCTGTCCGAATACAACTACGACTTCGACAAAAGCAAACGTTAATTCGTTTTGCTAAGCTACGCGTCGCTATGATGTTTTGAATTAAAAATTCATAAACATAAATCCAGTATACACGAATATAAAAGTATTCTGTCCGAATACAACTACGACTTCGACTCCTGGCTTTCGCTTCCGCTTTCAAATGTTTTGAATTATAAATTCATAAACATATATCTTGTATACACGAATATAAAAGTATTCTGTCCGAATACAACTACAACTACGACTTGCGGCTTTGCTTCCGCTTTGTAAATGTTTTGAATTATAAATTCATAAACATAAATCCAGTATACACGAATAATAAAGTATTCTGTCCGAAAACAACTACGACTTCGACAAAAGCAAACGTTTATTCGTCTTGCTGAGCTACGCTTCGCTTCGATGTTTTGAATTATAAATTCATAAACATAAATCCAGTATACATGAATATAAAAGTATTCTGTCCGAATACAACTACGACTTCGACTTTCGGCTTTCGCTTCCGCTTTCAAATGTTTTGAATTATAAATTTATAAACATATATCCAGTATACACGATTATAAAATTATTTTTTATGAATTTGATTTTTTTCTGCTTACATATAAACGATGAAAGTGATTTTAGAACCTACTGTCACAGGACTGTTTCCGTGTGAGTATTGTACATATGCGTTTATATCTAAAAAGCTACGCAAGAATCATGTAATAAAAAGCTATGCAAAGTACGAACGATATTTAATTTTACAAAACCGCCAGTTTAAAGTGTTTCGAACATTTTTTGAACCAACTGTAATCCAGTTAGGTCAATTAACG
The DNA here is from genome assembly GCA_949802685.1 of Dicyrtomina minuta. Taxonomy (NCBI): domain Eukaryota; kingdom Metazoa; phylum Arthropoda; class Collembola; order Symphypleona; family Dicyrtomidae; genus Dicyrtomina; species Dicyrtomina minuta. The sequence goes on along the minus strand of OX461809.1, from coordinate 44,010,524 downwards.
TTGGATAAAATAAGCTAAATTTTGTTATAAAAGAGCTACTATGCTGATTTTACGTATTTTATTAAAAGTTTCATCTGAAATGTATAAATTATTGCATGTGTTCGAATTATAAATGTTATATTGTAATAACCAGACACGTTTTTAAAAAATGAAAAGAAAGTGATATATACAATTTTACTATACGATAGTTGTAAGGTAATGCAATACTGTAGGGGTAAACAATTTAACAATTCTGTAAATATTAGAAGTACCACTGTATTAGTATTTACAAAATATAAAAATTACTTAGTAGGTAAATGTAAAATAATAGAAAACATTTAATGATTTTAGATTCATGGTTACTGTTGTTTACTGTATATAAATAGAAATAGCAGATTGTAGCTAGTATATAATATATTGCAATAGGCAAAAAGTTTTGTAAATATCTGTGAATATATAGTTATGTAATTAGGAAACATTGAACTAGTAAAAATGGGGTAATACATATAATACAGCTATGTGTGACACCTTTTTATTATTGTTTTCAGTGAGGTACAAATATTAAAAACAAATTAAAATAGCACAAATAGTAGGTTAACTTGATTGTGCAATACGAAGTGTGCTAAATAGAAGAAATGAAATTGTATAATTGCACTTAAATTATAATAAAAATCAATGATACGTTGTAGTAATACATAAATACAACAATAATGAAAATGTTCAATAAATAAAATCTCGGCTACTTATAAATTGTAAAATACCTAAAACGTCTGGTTTACCAAAATTTTGCGCAGTTTTACTAACAGCTGACTCAGTGACAGTCGCAAACTTTTGTATCTATACAATGGCAAAAATTCGTAAATCATATTTAAATTCAAGGCTTAAAGGCTCATTCTCTGCCCTGAGTGGATTTATAAAAAACAATAAGCATTTTTACGACAAGAAAAAAGTTGACAGAGAACTAAGCCAACTGAATTCATTTAGTCTACACAGACCTATTAGGAAGAATTTTAGGCGCAGGAAAACCATTGTGAACATGGCAGGAGAAATTGTTTGCTGTGATTTAAAAATCTTAGGGTCAGTCTTATTAAAAGCGAATTCCGGATATGAAAACATACTTTTTTGCATTGATGCTTTTACGAAAAAGCTTTTTTGTAGATTCATAAAGAACAAAAGACCAAAAACAGTAATTAAAGCAATAAAAAGTATATTCCATGAAGCAAAAATTACACCAATTTATTTATTTACAGACCAAGGTTATTATTAGCTGCAAACAGCTAATAGGGTAACATGCAACTAATTCAAACGTTTTAAATTAAACTTGGTATAATATATAGGACAAACAACAATATATATATATTATTTTGTTACTTATAGGTACTGAATTTCGAGCAGATTCGTTTCGCAAGTTTTTAAAGAGCAAGGGAATAAAATACTATTATACCTATAGCGAGACAAAATCAAGTATAGTAGAAAGAGTCATAAGGTCAGCTGAAATACACACTAACAAGTTTGCTATACAAAACTCAATATAAGGTTGATGCACATGCTCTAACACAGTATTTATCTGTTTATGTAGGACCATTTTTGAGAAGGTGGCTAGGTACATAACAGCAAAGCAAACAAACCGTATTCTTGAAATATTTCCTGCATTTGTATAAACGTACAACAACGCGTTTCACTCAACAATTCAGATGTCGCCCAATAGCGTGAACAGTTTAAATGAAAACGATGTATGGAGAACCATGTACTTAGACCTTATTAACGACACTACGAAACGTAGACCAGTGTTCAAGCCTGGCGACCGTGTGCGAATTAGTCGTACTAAATTAACATTTAAGAAAGTTAAGTATAATATAGCGTACCACGTGAGCTAAAATAACAGATTATAAAACATGTATAAATAGGGAGACTTTCGAACAATCAAGTTAATGTATTTTTATCCTTTACCCAGGCTACAACCAAAACTTTAGCGTTAAATGGTTCATTGTCATGGTCCTTAAACTTAAAAACCATACCTGAAACATACTACTTGGAAGATTTAAATCACAACAGCATTACTGGATCATTTTATAAGGAAAAGCTTAGCCGAGTTGAAGAATCAACATGAATTCCACACCGTTTATTCCATATTTTATTAACGCTATCAAGCAGCATATCAACAACAAACGCAGAAGATTAGACAAACATTGCTGTTCCCAATTAGATCGAGACCCAGCAGGTACCAAAAATATCTACATAACGATAACAAGTGACCAGCAAAACAATATTAATACTGCAAACACCCCGTCTAGCTTTGTAGCTGTTCTCCCTACCCCTCTAAACCTTGAAAATTACCACGTCGGACTAGTGAGTTTGAGATAAACAAGCAGCATACAGCCAGCTATAGTTCAGCATCTTCCAGCTACTCCAATACGTAGCGTACGTAGCGCTGAAGTTTCTGACCTCGAGCCTATTAAAAAACTGTTTCCCAACTACAAGCCAACAGTAAAAAGTTTTTTTAACTTCCAAAAACAAGAAACAACAGTACACCAATTCATGACTAGACTTAACGAGGCGTCAAAACTAAATCAAGACAAAGTTCCGCTTAAAATTGAACAAAAAGCTCTCAGCTTAGACCCTGAGGAAATACATATGATCCTTTTAAACGTGTCAAAATCAAACAATGTAATTCTTGCAATCCCTACACCTCTTGCATTGTTTTTTAAGCAAAGCAGATCACGGTTTATGTCTGGAAACCATTTACCGTACGACTACTCACGTCAAGAAGACTTTTAGATAATTCCAATGGGCACAAACTTCAATTTTGGGGCTGAAAAAATTGAAAGTATGGAGAACGTAATACAGTTATACCAGGGATTTGAGACTTTTATAATTTTCATAAAACAAATAAATACAGGAGATTCTGACTATCGTTAATGTTGTGAACGTTTTAATTCTGAGATGCGTGATCCAGAAAGTAATGACACAAAGTTAAAAATTGAGTTTCCTGCTGATACAAGCAATACCAAATGCAAATTGACGTTTGAAGGAAACGAAGGGAATTATGTTGTGTTACCCGAACCAAAAGCACTGTGCTTAGGCTCGCAGCAACACGACAAGTTTTACAATGGCGTCTACAAATCTGAATATGACTTTGACGAAGAGAAATACAATGAAATTGTAGACTACGATTACATGAACATTCGCCTGTTTAAAATGTGCGCACATTATATGCCAATGAAAAAACCAGAAGAAATGGACTTGGATCACATAGTGCATGAAATTAACCGCACTTTGAATGAGCGGCTTTGGAGTGATACGACTGTACAGTTTAAACATGAAGACGGACAGCTCAGTATTCCAAACCTACGGGAAGACATTACTGTACAGCTCCCACCACTTGTTAATAGATTCTTTGGGTTTGATGACAATTTCATATTTAAAGATGGTGTCGTCGCCAACTTGCAACCGGAATTAGCAAAGGAAGAAGAACAAGAGAAAGAAAATGAAGAAAACGAAGAAGATGTAGAACCTGAGCATACTGAACCAGCTAAGCGAATGCTTGTAACATGCAATTTAATCAAAAACCAGCTCTATGCTACCCATGCTCTACCGTTGCTGCGCTCAGTTGATATCTCAAGCGATTATAATAAAGAGACAGTGCACAACTTTTTGCTAATATTATATTTGCCACTTAAACAGCAGGAACAGCAAGTAATACGGATTACCCTTTTAAACGAATACCGAAGCCTTGTCACACTGCCTGAGAATTCGCAAGCTATCATAGAATTGCAGTTCAAGCCTCGCAAAGTTTAAAACATATTTAATGTAAAAAGACACAGTTCTTTATTTGCGAATCATTCTCAATTCAACTCTCAAACAACAACAACATCATTTTATTTACAGTGCTTCTTAATAAATTAAATTCAAAAATAAATTTGCAGTGCATTGCCTTACATGTACAACGACGATCCAATACACAAAGTGGTGGATCTTCTGTAGTTCTTACTTCTGCCCAGTTTCAGAGCAAACGTCTGAAAAATACGGAAAATGGTTGGGTCCGCAAATTAAATTGAACTACGATGAAATTGAAAACCTTGTGTTGTTCTTAACCCAAGATTGCAAATTGTAAAGTTTGTTGTGCGAAAAACATGAATACATTAACTCTAGAAAGTTTGTTGTGTGAGGCATGCCAGTTCTGCTGGTTGAACTATACGCCGTCAAGTTTGCAAACTGTCATGTATAAAAACAAAAAATACTGTACGCGATGTGAAATGCAAGAAAGGAAAAAAGATGAACAAGTACTTGCCAGCTTAAATACACAGTACGATGAGTGGATTGACTTTGATGATTTCAACGATGTTAGCAATTGGTGTGAAGTAACCTGAAGTTTTGAAAATATTGATTGTTTCGTGTGTTAATTCGATCCTGGTGATGTTTCGTCAGTCAAAGGCAAACCCGATGCAGAGTATATTCACAGCATATCTTTGTATGGGGAAACAGTGTACATTTACAAGTACACGCCAGAAATTAAAGTATGCAACTATGGCATGTTTTGGCGATGCTTGAATGTTTTAGAGAATGTTCGAGAATATATTTATGAATACAAAGAAGATAAATACCGAAGCCTTGTCACACTGCCTGAGAACTCGCAAACTATTATAGAATTGCAGTTTAAGCCTCGTTAAGTTTAAAACATATTTAATATAAAAAGACACAGTTCTTTATTTGCGAATCATTCTTAATTCAACTCTCAAACAAGCCCAGGTACTTGCAAATTATTTAAACAAACAGTGCAGTGCTTCAATTTATTTACAACATTACCAAACATGTTGTAAATCATGCGTGAAATTGTGTGAAAAAACGTTTACGAATCTGACGCTGGTGACGCACTCCAAATTGTGGACGAAGAACTTTTAAAAGACAGTTTACTCGGTAAATACTGTACACTCAAACCAATTAAAAACATTGCTACTGAAAACGACAAACAAATGGGGGCTGGAGAAGATACTGTAGGAGTTGGTCTTGAAAACACATTAAACAGCAGTGCAAACAGTGAAATAGGCCTATAAAATACCCAAAATTTAGTTCCACTTAAATTGCGACAGCCATCTAAACGCCGTCCAATTTCTCACAAGTGCCGCGTTACTCATTGCCGTACAATTTGTCCTAAAAGAAATAACAAAGTAGTAAAACGCAATATGCCTAAAACTCAGACTGGCGGACGTTGTGTAGCTCGTCGTAAGGCACAGTCTGGAGGCTCAAGAAAACGCATTGTTCGCCGGCGTGTTCAAACTAGTGGCCGCCTAAGACGTAAACGAGTTACGCATACTAAGCAACGAGGAGGAGGCAGATCATCTGCTCAGTCTGGAGCGGGAAGACGAAGGAAAGCATACAGACGCAAATAACTTATAAGCCACTGTATGTTTAATTCTACTTCATTCATCACCTAACCTACAACGAAGCAATATTAACAAAAAATTTGCAGCTCTGTCTTATCATTGATTCACCACTAGGATTCCACGACGAATCTACAATTTACGAGGGCTCTCAAAAATCAATACGGAACAGCCTTATTTTAGACAAGTTGCCCCCAACTAATGTCAGCGTTGAAGATGCCCCCGAGTATTACCCATACTACCCCGTACTTAGCCCGCGAAATAACGAAAATCCACTCATTTTTGATATCAAATGCAGTCAACTTTGCTCAGCGCAGAAAAAAGAAACAATGGAATAACTTACCCTATTGCAATTATTCAAAATACAGACCAGTTGGAAAGCCCTGGGAAGCACTGGATTTCTTACTGGATGACTTCAAAGGACAGCTTCGAATATTTTGACTCGTATGGAAATCCAATTCAACAGTATCGAAATTTGCAATTGCCAGGAAACCATATGGTGGCTAAAAACTGCACAGCGCTACAAAGCGGCAGATCAACAGTGTGTGGAATGTATTGTATATATTATCTCTACTCTAGAGCTTTAGGAATTAGTTATAAAGATTTTTTAAGTATATTTACAAGCTCTGTATTAGTTAATGATAGAAAAGTAAGAAATTTGTAGAAATGATCCCTAGTGTAATACCTAATATGTATAGCGTACCACCTAAACTACAGTCTAATACATTTAAAGTTTCGTGTCCAGAGTTTTGCCATAGTTTTATAATTTACTATTAAATATTATTGTAATATTGTGTAAGAAGTGTAGCCTAACTTTATTAAAAATGTATCACAAATTTATTATAAATAGCAAATTATGTAAAAACTTTTGTCAGTAGCAGTTTAGATTTTATAATTTCAACAGCAATAACTGTCGACTTTAGATTAATTCACCCTTTCACGGCTATGATATGTGGCCCTAGTTCATCAGGAAAAAGTACTCTCTGTCTAGAAATGGTTAAGCACCGAAAACAAATTATTAGCGACAAAATAAATAAAGTAATATATGTTAGTGTACATACAAAACCAGAACAGTTTTCTGGCATTAATTTTTCATCGGACAGTGAAATAACATTAGTGTCAGATATAAATAACATTGAAGCATTGTTAGATGATATCAACAGCCCATGCCTATTGGTTTTAGATGACCACTTAAACTTTATAGAGTCAAATCCAAAGGCCAGACTGTTAGTTCAGAAAATATTTACTGAGTTGTCGCATCATATGGACTTTAGTGTTATACTTGTTCTACAAAACCCGTTTACTAAGGAGTTGAGAACCACAAGCTTGAATACAAAATACATGATATTGTTTGACGTACCAAGAGATAGAAGCATTATTAGCCAAATTTCAAGACAGATGATGCCTGGACGTCCCAAGTTCCTGCAAGAAGCATACGAAAAAGCATGCAGTTTACGCCAGCACAGTTACCTAATGCTAGATTTGCATCCAAAGTGTCCCAATCCTACGTCCTATGTGCGAAATGACGTATTTTCGTGTAATGGTACTGAAATTTACGTACCAACTCAACCATAAAAATGGCTCAAACAAACAATAGTGGCTGTCGTTTTGAACAAAATTACAAGTTTTTGTCAAATTTAACATTTTACAAGTCTAAGGAGTACAAAACTCTTATAACCAGTGCAACGTCTGAACAATTATATGCCTTGGCTGAAACAATATACAACTTGAATAAATTTTGCAAACATCCACTTAAAGGATACAATACTCCAATAAAGACGCTAATAACGCGATTAACGTGTGACGATATACTACGCCTACGCAAAGTTTTACTAAAGTATCATAAACTTGTTCAAGCTATTTTAGCTACAGTGTTTTATAAGGTGTACAAAAGTGAAATTTGTCGTACAACTTTATTCTCTGACATAATTTGTGACTAGTTCTCTACGTGTTAACAAATAAAAAAAATGGCAACAGTTATGAAGGCAATTGAGCCAAAGCTGTATGCTGAGCTTATGAAAATACGTGCAGAACAGACTAATAATAAACCTGCCTGTAAATCCAATGCTGCATCTGCCCTACCTCCTCATAGCCAATTTGACAATACACAACTGCAAGACTTACAAAATGGCAATGGAACAGGAAATCACAAGGAAACTCCTAAACGACCAGATTGGATTCAGTACGAAGAAATAATTTCAAGACTCTTTCAACGAAAACGGCGTAATATAAATGCATAAAGAGTCTTGCAGAACAAAATGCAAAAACTTATATAAACAGTTGCAAATTTTCAACTGTCACCAGTTGCATACAACAACTCACAGCGTTCAATACTTAAGATCAACAATGCCTTCAATACGCATATACGTTGCAGTGCTGCTTGTGCTTCCGGCACTTGCATTGGCATGCAACAATGTAGCTGCAGCTGATGTGTTAGCTGCGCCACCTGTGACTAAAGATACTCAATATAAACACGCCACAAAATCCTCTGAAAATAGTAAAAGCCAAATGGACGGGACTAAACCAGCCCCGCAGTTTAATACTACGCAAATTCCTCTAATTCAATCCAATTCATTTTATAAATTTATACTTCAGGCATTAAAGTATATGCTTGAAAGTCTAAATGCCCAGAACGGAATTATCATGGACGTGGTCGAGAAGTTTCAACACACAGAAGCTAAGCCATTGGTACACAACACATTTGATTACATATGTAAGTGAATAAAAAAATTTGTTCACTCACTTGTAAGTTTGACTTATATACCTTATATAGTAAAAACTTGTATAGCTAATAGTAGTTTAACTACCACCATGTATATACACATACTAATACATGGCTTTTATGTTCTGTTTTTGCGCATGTGCAGCTATCTACGTGTCATTTATCCTGGTCCTGCTCCTGTTTGCATTCAAAATTATAAAGCTGATCAGAAAAGGAAAAACCTGGCCCCTAAAGAAGAAGGCGGAGCCCAACAAGTGGGCGTGATAGAGCGGTTCGAAGATTCAGTTATAAATACTGGTATTCAACTGACTCAGCCTCACACTACTCGCAGCAGCAGTTCACGCACCTAACTCAAGAACCTGAGAAGTCTCAAAGCCATACATCTACACAGCCCACAGTTCTAGGCAGAACTCTGCAGTACTTACAACCCAACCTTGGTGTTTCAAATTGCCCTCCTGTATACGTAAAGCCCAAACGTGTATCGCTTTACCGGCATGGACCCTCAAGTTACCCCATCCTATACTACACGAGTTGTCGGCGCACAACTGTATCACGAACAAGAAGATTACCCTTTGCCCACAGTGCTCGGATCATCCCCCAACCACTTTAAGTGTTCTTTTCCCCACTGTCTGTTTAAGTGTTACTTTCACGTACCGTATAAGACTTATGTGGAACACGTACATCAATGTGAAGATTGCAACCTGTTTTGTTTAAACAAACAGCACCACCAATGCTCTCATGTTGGAGAAAGACTTCTGCATATTTAGAACCGCAGCCAAGATCTTGTAGGGGGCGGCACCAGTCGATTAGAGGCAACATATGGACCAACTTCAAGCACTGCTAGCCAACCAGCAAGGAAAAGACTACGCCGTTTACCTCAAATAGACTTGGACGTATTTCAAGAATATTCAAGGTATCATAAGGGAATGATTGTAACATATATTTACAAGCCAATTGAAACATTTGCAAGTATTGAAACAATAATGGCAGAATTGCATAATCCCTTTGTAAAGTTACTGACACAAAACCTAAGTGTACATAGTAGTATTAAAGCTCAGCTTATTATTGTTGCTACAATGGAACTGGAAGTTGAAGTGGAAACTGAAAAAACTATAAAAGTGCGTAACCCAACCTTTACAGGTCAGAATTACGATATTTTTAATACAAGTGAAATTGACAAGTTTGTATTAAATAGCACAAATGAGTGTGTAGAAAGACTGACCAATTTTAACAAGTATGGAACTGGATGGGTACTTCGCAAAATTGAATCAGTTCAGGTGAAGATTGGTGTACTAAACTTATTTGCAAACGCGGAAGCAAAAGGGTACATCAAGTTTCCCAAAATGAAACCCAAAAAAACTGGCTATTTGAACATCAAAAATAAATGCAACGAGTGCTTCAAGTTCTGTGTCGCTGCTCATCGGTTTCGACACGAAATAATAGACAATAAAATGTACAAACTAAAGTTACAAAACAAAGTGCAACGAGCAGACAATATTAAACAAAGCTTAGAGTTGTCAGAGCAGTACCGACCATACTTTACTCGATTTGACTTTACTTGTGTTACATTTCTTTTGCAAATGAACAATTTGACTGAATTAAAAACATTTGAAATAACAAATAACCTCGGAATTAATATTTGGAGCCACCGAGAAGATCAAATTATTCAAATCCGAAGATGCCAGAATACCGACATAAGTGAAAAGTGTAATTTATTTCTCATCCAAAACGATTCTGCAAATGAAGAAAACAAAGCTTATCATCTTGTGTTGATTACTGACATAAACAAATTTCTGTGCGATAGGCATAATACCAGGCAATTTTTTTGCCAGCTATGTTTCAGATAATTCAATTCAGAACAGAATTTGGATCAACATCTAGAAAACTGCCAAACTCTTGTGACAAAAAACATTGTGTTTTCAGAATTACACGAACGAATCAAGTTTTCCAAACTGTGGCAAACCCTTCCCTACCCGTACGTCATTGTTTATAAATTTTCAACATTCTTATATCCTACTGAAGATACAAAATCTGTAACACACAATATCAAGATTTTAAACGAAATTATTCCAGCCGCATATTCGTTTGTTGTTATAAGTCAAATGAAACACTTCGATAAGGTTATAGCAGTGGAGTATTTTGATGGTCAAAATTTAATGAATCATTTCTTTAAAAGAATATTTACGTGGGCAAAAAAGTTATTGTCCAAAATAAGAAACACCAACAACTTTGTACAGCCATCAGAGGAAGAAAAAAACAATTCAATGAAGCATCACATTGTCACATGTGCAAACGTGAATTTGACAACAATAAAAAAACATTTAAGAATTTTCATCATAACCACAACCAGGGTAACTTTGAGTTTGCAGCATGCAGCAGATGTAATCTACAAATAAAATACAAGTTTGAAATACCCATAATTTCACACTGTGGAGGAGCAATTGACTACTACCTATTAATTAGTGCAATGAAAACAAATAACTTCAAAGCTAAGGATGTCAAAGTTATTGCAAAATCCGCCAGTGATATAAAATCTATAACAATAACTTCAAAGGATACTTGGCTACCAGATCTTCATCTCCAATACCCACAAGACAAGAACACTAATGAACAGTATACTGGAAAAAAATTCAACGCAAAAGTTAAAGTTCGTTTCATCGATTCGAGTTTATTTATAGATACAAGTTAAACCGATTTAGTTGAATCTTTAAAATCGCAAAATAAACAAGATCTAAAACTTGTGTCACAGTGTGTGTCGCATTTTGCTCCTTTGAGTAAAATGAAATCAACAAACCCATAAGCCAAGAAGCATGCAGAAGAATGTATTAAACTGTTACAGACGCCCCTGTGCTTTCCGTTCAAGACACTAAACAATCGTTCTGAATTTTTAAAGAAACTTATTTAAATAGAAGAATTTCAGCGATCAATACTAGACGACGGGCCAATTTCTGAAACAGAATGGGAACTTGTGCTAAAAGTGTGTGCTCAATTTGAACTTGCAACATTGCGCGATTATACTCGGGTTTTGTGTATGATAGAAACACTTTTACTTGCTGAAGTATGGCAAAACTTTAGAAGGCTTGGACTTTGAAACTACCAACTGGACCCAACTTACTCTATGACGCTGCCCAGCTTCTCTTGGGAGTGTTTTCTGAAATTCACGGATGCTGAAATTGATTACATAAGAGATCAGAGAATATTAAACATTGCGACAAACGGAATACGCGGCGGTCAGTGCATGTTCACTCAGAAGCATGTAGTTGCCAACCTTGAGCAATGTCCGGAAGGATTTGACGAGTCAAAACCTCGCAAGCAATTGCTATCACTAGACATCAATAGTTTGTATGCATATTGCTTAAAACAGCTAATGCCAGTGTCGGATTACGAATACATGGAAGCCAAAGACCTAAAACATATCAACTGGGCTAATTCTAATTTTGGCAACAAAGATGGTAGCTTTGGATATATACTAGTAGTAGATTTGGAATACCTTGCACATTTACACAAGCGAGACGAAAACCTGCCCCTTGCAATGAAAAAGCGAACATTGAATCTGCAGGACGTTGCTACCATCATGTGCCCGAATAAAACTACAACTGACAGTTTGCAGCGGCAAGTATCCCGCCCCCGATTGATGTTAACTCTTTATAACAAGTACAAGTATACAGTGCATTTCAAAGCTCTGCAGTATTACTTGTCTAAGGGATTAGTTTTACTAAAAGTTCATTGTGGCGTAAGATTTAAACAACAACGCTGTTTTAAACCATACATCGATGTTAACTTGGAAAAACGCAAAGCAGCCAAAACCGAATTTGAAAACAAAGCATTTAAAAAAATAAAAATGTAATTTACGAAAAAACAATTACAAATATCTTGGAATTTGTTAATGCTCATATTTGTACAAGCGCAGCAGAAGCTGAAAAATCATTAGCATCACCTCGTTGCAGACTTTGAGGGATTGTCAGAAGATCTCAGCATATTTACAGAAGAATTGAAAACATACCGCGTTACTAACTCGCCATTAACTGGAGTCGCTATTTTAGATACTGCAAAAGTGTTCTATAAAAAATGGAATCGTCTCTGCCAGATATTCCATGAAAAGGCACATCTGGATTACAGTGATACAGACGGATATGAAATGCACACAATTGACGAGCTAAATACATTTTGTGACGATATTTTTAAAGCAAAGATAGTTAGATTTCAGCAAAATTCCTCGCGACCACGAGTTCTTTAAAATGTATGAGCACCAGTACCCAGGTTTGCACAGTCTAAATTAGGACAAAAGCGGAAAGTTAAAAATACAAAGCTTAGACTTAAAAGAACTAATTATTTTAAAACCAAAAATGTATAGATCATTATACTTAAACGACACTCAACAACAAAAGTGTGCGGGAATTTCAGCAGTTGCAATGAGGCAGTGTAAACACAACAAGTATAAAATAATGTTGGAAACAAACAAACCTTGTAAAATAAATGTAAATTCTGTAAGGTCAAAGGACCATAACTTGTACATTGTAAACTTTAATAGATTGGCATTTAACTCTTTGGATTTATCTCGAGTATTTTTAGATCCAACTAATTGTAATTATAGTTTACCCTTTGGCCATGTTGATTTACGTAAGACATAACTTGGTTTGCAACATGAACGTGAAACAAAAACTTGTAAATATGTAAATATTGTAAAAACGATTCTTGTAAATATTAATTTTAGTTAAAAAACAAAATTAAAGTATGTGTAAGCTTGTGTGAGCAACTATAGTTTTTGATTTAATTATAAGTAGCACTATGTATTTAATGTTAGGCTTATAATATACTATAAATACAAATTTTAAAAAAATATAAATTAATTATAAAATGTGTGTATTGTAAGATGTACATATGTGTAAATATTGTATTTTGTATTTGCGTTGTGTAAATATTTAATTTAAGTTAAGTTTAATTCAAAATACTGAAAACCATTATGTAAATATCAATGTAAATTGTGTCGGTGTAGCAAGAAAATTTCAAAAAAAAATAAAATGTAAATATGTAAATACTTTAATTAAATGACTTTATTTGCATTTCTCCTGGTTCATTTTACTTATATTCCTATAACTAGCATATAACACAAGGCAAATCCTCATTCATAGGGAGCTACCTATGTAAGTACCTACCTACCTACCTACACAGATTCATATAATATTAATAATATTATAATGCATGGCTGACTGTACGCAATGCCAGTCCATGTCACCGAATACATCTCATGATATCTTCCCGTTCGTTCCCCTTTTCATTCCTTTCAAATCTGCCCTCATCACTTCCCGTTCCGTTCCATATACCTTCCCGGGTACCTTCCCACAATCGCTCTTTCTCACTCCCAACATACAAACTCATCCCACCAACCCCAAAACACTCCTATGCTACAACACACTCAGTAAATCCCCAACTCTCCCAGTAGTTATACTGGTAGTTTACCAAAGAAGAGGATCAATGTTAATGACTTGTTTAGATGACAAAAACCATACCCTTGGCTTAAATGAAATATTAGTATCTAATTGGTTTTTAAATGTACGAGCTTTTGTTGGTTTGTAATGCACAATTCTCGTCTGGCTCGAACTTATTTCTCTTCGTACACAGTGCATGTATTGTAATCATTAATGTTTTATGTGTTTTTTTACCTTGTTTTAGCATTTATGAATTCGCTCGAGCGAATCCTTAGCCGGTAGCGTATTTGCGTCTCGCTGCGCAGAAGTTAGAGTAGTGGAAGTGCTTGGTGGGAGGAGGTGTTTGGGAACTTTGTGTGATTATCTAAGGGAAATGTAGTGTACTACTGTTCATACGTGTGTAGAGACGTAGGCAGAGTACTAATTGCGCCTAGTAGGCTAACAGCTACTTTCCCGTGCTTCAGCATAGTTACAATATCACTTAGCAGACCATTCACTGCGCCTCTCATTGCATAGCATCTGCTATTTCTCTCATGCTGTGTCGATGTGCTTGACGTATGTACGTGGGGCAATCAGGTTGGGTGTACTCGTCTGCATTTCGGTTTGGTCGTCGAAATACATTCTTGTGCATATACCCTTCTCTGTAGTCCTCCGAAAGGGAAGATAGCAAAACCTGAAGCTTGCTTCAGGTAGCTCCTGAAGAGGAGGGTAATCCACCTAGACTGTAAGGAGGTCGGCAGCTAGTAGCCACAATCCATAGGAATACATATTAGTTCGTAAGACACCAGCGGTGTGTAACTGTAGCAGACTTCCTTCGGGAGCGCTCCATAGGTGGTGTTCAGACTTTGTGTCGATCATACCGAGGGGAAATGTTTGTTTACATTCACACTGCTAGTACAGTAAATTGCACTGGGTTATAGGTTATATACCTGGAGGATCCGATAAGTGCTACATATGAATGATTGAATGAATGTATGCCCAATTGTATCAGCACCGCTCGTATCCTTTCCATTTATACCACCAAGGCTCGCACCTAACCCGCTTTTTCGGGCACTAACTCCGATGATTTTATGTTAGCCTTACTATATAACAATTGTTTCCAGATGATCAGTGGTTAATAAAATCAGAAATTTAAGTAGGAAAGGTGGAAGATGAGTTAAGCGCTGTCGTAATTTAAGTGTTGCCACAATAAGGTTCTACTCTTTTATTTAACTAAATTGCGCCTTAGGCTCAGCATCTACTTCAGGTCCACGGCCGACAAATGCGGAGCGAAGCGCTGGATTTTTGTTATCAATTTTATCATTTTATCATTTTAATCATTGTAATTATTATTTGTATTATTAATATTATCACTATTTGTATTATTATTATTACTTGTATTATTTTTATATATTTATTTATAACTATTTTTATTATTATTATTACTATTATAGGTATTATTAATGCTATTATTATTATTAGGAAAAACAAGGGGCTTCGCCCCTGATTTAACGGCAGCACTAACAGTAATATGGGGCAGAAATATGTAGTATATCGTGTTGATTGTCATTTTAATGTTTTCCCTTCGACGAATTAGGTATAGTATTACATATTTATTTGTGGCCGTTTGCATTACTTGGAACCCTTTTTAAATACTTGACCGATTTTGACGAAAAACTTATTCACGTTGAAGACCTTGAAAATAGAAAAATCCGTTTTCTTTTTTCGCTTCCTACGACATCCGACATTTTATATGGTGATTATTCGAAAATATGAAGCCGTTTGTTCTGAAACATTTTAATACTGTTGCAATATCACTGAGCTTGAATGAAATTAGATTTTGATAAGTATACTCTAATTTGAACCTTATTAACTACTAATAAAAAATCGTTTCTTAGCTAGTTAAAAGCTCAAGCCTATCACTGATATACCAATTTATAAGTAATGAAGTTACACGTACTTTTTTCTCCATTTAAACTTATCTATTACTCATCTTCTTACTAGTTAGCAATTCTTTTTACTTCCAGTCTATGCAACACTTTATAAAGATGTTTAAATTTTGTTTTAAACTGTTGAGATATTGCGTTGGACTTTAACATAATTAGATGCCCGTAGTCAATTCCGTTCCCTGTCCACATTCATGGAATGGAGGACGGAACACAGAATTCAAAGCTACACTTAGCTGAGTCCACTCCGCTCTAATGAAAAGGGGAGTGTAGCAGTTCTAAGTTACCCTTGAGGTCCAGGTTTGAGTTCCAAAAAATTATATGATCCAGTGTTGCAGGAAATTTCCTACTCCCGACATTTCCAACCCAAAAATGTTTTTGTTGTAAAATGCAAACACAATATTGCATCTTGAGGTGCAGTTGGAGCATTGGCAGTACACACACACATGCTGTAAGATATTATTTATTTGTTCATTAGCAGGGAAGGGATGTATAATATCTTGTCATAATAAAAAAACTTCGTGATAATTTGAAATCCCGCAGCACTATTAACCATTATTATTGAATGGACCGAAGGGTTAACTGTACTGTGCCTACATCATGAGAAACTGAAGAAACTTGGTTGCCCCAAATTAGGGGCCAGACACCAATGACGCCACTCAACTTTAGCAACAGTATGTCATTATATTACGACTTGAAAATTCATGACAAGTTAAAGTGACAGACCTCCCATCTTAAACTATTGAAAAAACCTCAGCTGCAAGTGTAGGCTGCTTCTTCCACAAACCTATTTTGGGCCAAATTTACACTGAAATTTACAAAATTCTGGATCCACCCACCTTGTCACCTTTGTAAGCATTGACTAAATTAAATAGCTATGTCAATCATGCAGTGATTTTTGCAATGTAACATACCCTCTACATGGATGACGTCATTTGTGTCCGGCCACATAAGGTAACAGTGATGGGAGACAATTTGAAGTTCCCGCAAAACTCTTGTCGAAACCGAAAATTCGGTTTTTAGACCGGTAACTCAACGAGTATTGGCTAAAATGATACATCATTCGAACGGTAATAATTAGCAAAATATAATTGCATTCGAGTTCAGCGAGATATTTTAACAATTTACAAAAATTCAACAAAAAGCCAGCTTTTTTTCAAACAATTTTGAAAATTCCCTCTAAAAAGTGTTTTGTATACTAAAAGGGAAAAATAAACCCCCCAATATTCCTATTTTTTTAAGAGCTTCAAAATAAGCTATAATTCGCTCAAATCGGACCAATATTTCAACAAAGTTCCAAATTATGTAAATAGGTAGAAATAATATTATATATGTTTTTTTTAATTATTTCATTATAATTATTAGGAATATAATATTGTTATCATTTTCATCTATTTTCATCAATTTTATTAATTCTACCTATTTACATAATTTAGAATATTGTTGAAATACTGGGCTGATTTTGACGCATTACAGCCTATTTGAAAGCCCTTGGAAAAATAGAAACATAGGGGGATTCATTTTTCACTTTGGGCTCATACAACACTTTTTAGAGGGAATTTTCAAAAATTCGCCCAAATTTTCGACAAGTTTTCGAGAAAAAAACTGGTTTTTATTGAAATTTCTTAAACTGTTGCAATATCTCGCTAAGCTCGAATGCAGTTTTGTTCTGCTAATCATTGCCGTTCAAATGACGTATTATCGTTATTATACGTATTAATGAACCCATTTTCAGTGCGTCACCGGTCTAAAAACCGAATTTTCAGTTTCGACAAGATTTTAGCGGGAACTTTAAATTTTCTCCTATCACTGTTCTCTCATGGGGCTGTACACAAATAACGCCATCCATGTATTGGGTATGTCGCATTGAAAACACACTGCATGATAGACATAGCTGTTTAAGCAATGTTTACGAGGGTGACACAGAGGGTGGATCTAAAATCTCGTAAATTTGATTGACAGCATTAGTGCTCGCCCCTGAATGGGTCTATGATGTAGGCTGTCTGCATTTAAAGCTGAGTTTCACAAATTAGCTTACGATGGAAGGTGGGTTGCTTTATCGTGTCAGGTATTTTCGTGACGAAATATATATGACATGACCTAATAATACTACTGTCATTTCACTATTGCTGACAGAATAACCAACTGTCATAAAAGTTGGTCAGCTTGTAAACAGACAATGTTAGTTCTAATTCAAAAAGAATTTTGTTCTTCGACGAGCCCCTTAGCCCATCATCTAACAGTGAATCAGTCAATTATCCTACATGCTGACGAAATTAATAGTTTTTACTTTTAATTTAATTATTATTACTACCTATTGATTTCTACTTTCTACCTAAATACATAATTTGGAATATTGTTGAAACAATGGGCCGATTTTAACATATTAGAGCCTATTTTAAAGCCCTTGAAAAAATAGAGACATTGGGGGATTTATTTTTCACTTTGGCAGAGAAACGATTTTTGATTAGAAATAAATTATGTTCTAATTAGGATATATTTATCCCAATCTAATTTTGCTCAAGCTCAGTGACATTGCAACAGCTTTTGAATGTTTCAGAAAACGGCTGCGTTACGAAAACTCGTCCTTAAAAGTGCCGTATGTCGTAGAAGGTGAAAAAATAAAAGGGATTTTCAAGGTCTTCAAACTGATATATCTTCTCGTCAAAATCGGCCAAGTATTACAAAAGGGCTCCACATTATGTAAATGGACACAAATAAATAATTTGTCAAAGGAGAAAAATGAGAATAACACGATATAATACATATTAGCTGTTAATGCTGCCCTTAAACAAGGGGCCAAGCCCCTTGTTTTCTTTCTATAATAATAAAATATATAACTACGGGGGTTTTGATGGAAGTGGCGGTGGAGTTGTGGCGGTGGAGTTGAAGTACGCGAGAGTATCGTCTGGGACAGCCTGGGCCATGGCAAGGATTGAGACATGATGTGACATATGGGACTGAGACGACAGAAAACCTTGGTAAGCATATGGGTATTTAAGTTAATTGTAATGTAATGAGGGACAATGAAAATGAACTGAAACGACAGACAACCTTGCTAAGCTTATGAGCATTTAAATGCATTATAATGTAATGTCATGGGTATGAACGGAAGGAAATGAGGAAGAATGGAGAGACACCAAAGCCAGTGCTAATGTTTGGACTGCGTTCCCATGGAAACGTATTATATGGTATATAAATCAGCTGAGATGTGGCTGCCAGTGCCGATCATATGTAATACTAATGGATTGGAGCTGTTGCTGTGTTGTGGAGGGCCGTCAGTGTTGAATTTAAATTTGAAATTGATGGAATTTAAAGTGAGCGGGGACTTGTATTGTTTAGATGCATCACTATGGCAACGGGATCATATGGTATGTAAAAAGATATGAATGAACAGAGTTGCGGAGTATATCCAGAGGGGGAGGCGACGTGCCTATTAGATTGGAACCATATTGGCACCATGGGAAATTGAATGGACATGTACATACATGCCGTGGATGCCGTGGATGCCGTGGATTTTGGTCGTATGTCTGCACAGTGCAGTATTAGAGGACGGGAGCACCTTAACTCATTTGGACCCAAACTGGAACCATATGGAATTGAATACGAATGTACATACATGCCGTGGATGCCGTGGATGCCGTGGATTTTAGCCGTATGACTGCATATTGCAGTAGGAGAGGGCGATACCGTTCCTTCTTATTTGAGACTCGTATTGGAAATCATGCAGTGTAGTATTTATACAGGCATGTACATATATGCCGTGGATGCCGTGGATGCCGTGGATTTTGGGTAGTGCAGTATTATAGGGCAATACTATTTTCTATTCATTTTTGACTTGTACTTGAGAGCTTGTCATGAATAGAATTTGATGCATAATGCAAGGTAGTTGAATATCAAGTACTACTTGTATTTAAATGGAGCCCGTTACGTACCAATGTATGTATATACACATTATTTAGTATGTATTCTGTACTAATTGGGTAATGTTAAATACAATTAGCATTTATATTAAATGAAATTATATACATGTTACATAATTTAATACACTAATTGCATTATTCTAATTTACGTACCTATTTAAAATATTTAAATATTATAACTGCAATTAAAATTAATTAGCAATTAATTATTTTATTTCAAAAGTTAAAAAAAAATGACCATTCAAAAAATCTTATTAATTATTAAAAATAAGTTGAGGGCAAAAATTAAAATTAGCAAGCCCATTTCAAGCTGGCATGTATATATGTATATGCATGTGTCAGTATATAGCATATATATACACTGTAGCGGGATGTATATAGCAGTTGGTCGATATTTGAGTTCTGGATTAAATAATATTCTAAAATATTCTGTATCATTGAGAAATACTGGGCAGAATTAGATGCACCTTACAGCCCTTAGCATTGGAAAGTGCACTTGACTAGGGTGGCAGTGTTACTGTTGCTGTGCGTTACGTGCATATTAATAGCTAATTACCTCAACGCTCCGACCAAGGCTGGACTGAAGCTTCAGTTGGGCCCAGTGGACTCATGAAATCAAACTTTTGGGACTGATGGAGCTCTGAGCTTCAACTTTCCATGTACCGAGCTGACTACTTGTGCTACTTATAGACAAGACATACAGACCATGAGATATATGTATACGATTTATGTAAATGTATATATGTACATGAACTACTATGTGTCTATACACTGCCTTTAAATAGCAGTATACCATTATAATTATTGATTGAAATGATGTAATATGTAGATAGAAACAGTTGCTGGGGTAGGAACGCTGGAAACAAATAATAGCATATTTTAATATTGAGCTTAACTGGACAGAATAAAGCACACTTCCAGACCTTTAGCATTGTAGCAGGCAGAGCAAGGGGAAACTTTGTTACTAACAATGTGCGTGATATGCATATTAATTAGTTATTGATCCATCGTCCACTGAAGCTGGCTTTGGGTTTCTGTAGAGTCCAGTGAAAATATAAAATTGAAGGTACAGGGCCAGGACGAAAGGTTGAATTCTACCTGCTGTGGGACAGATACAAGTTTTTTATTGATGCAAGTCAGGTGGGCCGCAGGTTCCTATGAGATATATGTTTAGTTGTTTGTTTGTTATATGTTTTTAGTATATGGTTTATGAATCACAACAATTAATAAGATGAGTGGGGATGCAAGTGCAAACTACAAGTGTAAAATATAAGGTACAACAGGTGAACAAGTGCAGCGAGACGCAGGTTACTTTGTATATTATGCATGTATTATATGCAGGTATTCAATTGCAGAGTGAAGTTTGATTGTAAGGCAGTTTTTACATATATACATATTTACAAGTTTAATTTTTTTTTGAATTTTCTTTCACACACACACAAATTCATACATACAAATATTTACACACATGATTTACAAATACAACAGACATACATAGTTTTACATTTACTATTTACAAGTGTACACAAGTACACGTAATATTTACAGCCTAAAATTAAATTTGAAAGTTTACATAATATTTACAAGTGTGCAGTAAATCTGCAGACGCTATAATTAATTTATATATTTACAAGTCTACGCCTACTACACAATGACAATTACATTTACAATATTATTATACCACTATTTACAAACATGTACATCTTTCTTTACTACGAAACACTACCTAAATATTTATTGATACATTTATTTTAATATTGTGTGCACTGTTTTTACAACTTAGAATTATTTGTGTAATATTTATTCACTTCTTAAACTTTAATTACAACTACAATTAAAAATTAACACTTCCTATGTAACCGACATATACTTTTTATTTAATCTCAATAACTAAATCAGTGTGGCCTAAGGGTAGGCTAAAATTACAATTGTCGGGATCTGAAAATACTCTGGATAAATCTAAACTTTTGAAAGCTAACCTACTTTGATTTTTAATAAATAATTTATGGTCGACATTTGCTACTGTATTTACATTTATTTTACATGGTTTATTAGTTTCTAACATCTGTCTATATCTGTCGTGTTTACACTGCCTTAACGAAATTGCAGGAATACCTGCACACTTTTGTTGTTCAGAATTATTATTATATAACATACTATACATTTTTGGTCTTAATACTATAAGTTCTTTTACATCTAAGCTCTGAATTCGAAGTTTTCCACTTTCACCGCTATTTAATAAATGTAAGTTTGGATGTTGACTTTCATAAATTTTAAAAAACTCATGGTCTCGAGGAATTTTACTAAAATCAAATTCAAATTTTGCTTTGACAATATCATCCCAAAACGTGTTAAATGTGTCAATTGTGTGCATCTCGTATCCATCAGTATCTGTATAATCCAGATGGGCTCTATTATGAAATATCTTACACAAAAGATCCCACTTTTCATAAAAAAGTACTTTTGCAAAATCTAGAATAGCTACAGCAGTCAGAGGGAGGTTAGTTATACGATATTTTTTAAGGTATTGGATAATTACACTTAAATTTTCAGAAAATCCTTGAAAATCTTTACAGTTAGCACTTGCAAGTAATTTTTCAGCTTGCGCAGCACTAGAGCATAATCGGGCATTGATAAATTCGAGTACTTGTGCTAGTGTCTTGCCATATAAAACGTTGGAACTTTTTTTTAATAGCTTATTTTCGAATGGAGTTTTGGCTTTTTTTCTGTTTTCTAAATTTGATTCAATGTATGGTTTAAAATAACTCTGTTGTTTAAAGCGTACCCCACAGTGAATTTTAGAAAGAACCAAACCTTTAGACAAATAATATTTTAATGCTTTAAAATGAACTGTGTATTTTGTTTTATCATATAGTGTTAACATAAGCCGAGGGCGGGATACATACTGTTGAATTGAATTTATTGCATTTTTATTTAAACTATACTGTGATGATATATCATGCATATTAAGTACCCGCTGTTCCATAGCAAGTGGCAAGTTTGCGTCTCTAGTATGTAGAGCCAAAGGATACTTCAAGTCACAAACAAGAACGTAGCCATAGCTACCTTCTGTAGTACCCAAGTTTGGGTCAGTCCAATCAATACTTTCTAAATCCTTTGCTTCCATATACATATAGTCTGAGACTGGCATCAGCTGCTTCATACTCTCTGCATATAAACTGTTGATGTCTAGTGAAAGTAATTGATTACGAGGTTTTGATTTATCTAATCCTCCTGGGCATCTTTCATGGTTTGCAATGACGTGTTTGGCTGTAAAAATACACTGCCCACCGCGTATTCCTTGCTTTGCAATTTCTAATATTTTTGGGTCCCTTATATAATCTATCTCTGCTTTTGTGTAATTTAAAAAGCATTCCCAAGAATAACTAGGTAATGTAAGTGAGTAAGTCGGATCAAGTTCGTAATTTTGAAGTCCAACTTTGCGAAAATTTTGCCATACTTCTGCAAGTAAAACCGTATCTAAAACACATGTAAATCGTGTGTAGTCACGTAGTGTAGTTAGTCTAAATTCAGTACAAACATTTTTGACAAGATCCCACTGGTGATCTGGAATGAGCTCATCGTCCAAAAGTGATCGTCTGAATTGATCTCGGTCTGGTATTTGGTTATTTAAATCATCTGAACTTGTTAATGACATGAATGGGAAGTAAACTGGTTTCTGTAATAATTTTAATTGTAATTCTGTGAAAGGCTTTACTTCTGAACCAAGATTTAATTGGTTATCAACAAATATTAAATCTGACAAACATTGAGGCGCTAGTGTAAAATTAAATTCATCTCTTGAATTTAAAGATTCAACAAGATCAAATAGGTTGGAATCAAAAAATAAATTTGCATCCATAAATCGAACTTTTACCTTGGAATGTAACATCTTGCCAGTACATTTTTGATTTGTTCTGTCTTTTGGTAGATACTCAATATTTAAATTTGGCAGCCATTTATCTTTAGCTGTAATTGAAATTGAAATAAATTCTTTTGCAGACTTGGCTACTACTTGGATGTCTTTAGCTTCAAACTGACCTGTATTCATGGCACTAACTAGCAAGTGATAATCAAAGCAACCACCGTACAGTGATATTATTGGTATTTCGTGCTTGTACTTGATGTTCAAGTTACAGCGGCTACATGCAGCAAACTCAAAGTGACCGTGATTGTGGTTATGATGAAACGTACGTAGAATGTTCTTAGAAGAATCAAATTCACGTCGACACATGTGGCAATGAGTAGCACTTTCAAACTGTGCACGTACCTGGTCACTTGGTTTGACTATATTATTAGTATTTCGAACGTGAGATAATAATGCCTCAGCCCAATAAAATATATTTTCAAAAAAATGTTTCATTATATCCTCCCCGTCATAAAATTCTGCATGTACTACTTCACTTCTGTCTTTCATTTGCCGAATAATAATCAAGGAATACGCAGCAGGTGTAATTTCATTTACAAATCTCGTATTGCTACTTGGGGGTCTAGTATCTTTATAGGGACTCACAAATGTAGAAAATTTATATACGATAATATATGGGTAAGGCAAGGATTGCCACAATTTTGAAAACTTGACTCTTTCTGAAATATCAGGAAAAACAATTTGCCTTTTTTGTAGAGTTTGACAGCTCAGCTTATGTTTAGTTAAATTATCAGCTGAATTAAAATGTCGATAACACGACTGGCAATAGTAAACTTTTCTATTGTTTCCAAGACACATAAACTTATTTAAATCTGTTATAAGGACTAAATGATAAGTCTGCTCATCTTTACTACCATCGGCTCTGTCTTTGTAAATTAAAAATAAATTACACTTGTCAGTTAAATCAATATTCTGACATCTACGAATTGGGATGATTTTGTCGCCACGATGACTCTATATATTAATTCCTAATTTATTTTTGACTTCAAACTTTTCCAAACTTGGCAAGTCTTTGTTAATTAGAAAGGGGCAGTTAATATCAGTGAAATCAAATTCTTTGAAATAAGGTAAATACTGTTCTGGACGTTGAAGACCTTCTTGGGTCCATCTGCGACTAATTGATTTGTCTTCCTGTTTTAATTTTTGTTTGTTTTTTTCTAATATTTCAAACCTATATCTGTGTGCAGCAACACAAAACTTAAAACAATCACTACAGTTATTTTTAATATTGAGATATCCTTCTTTTCGTGGTTTCAAAGCTGGAAATTTAATGTACCCTTTAGCTTTTGCATTTGCGAATAAATTTACAACTCCTACTTTAACTTGTATTGATTCTATTTCACGAAGCGTCCACCCAGTCCCGTTCTTATTAAATTCATTAAGTTTTTTTATAATGTCACTGGCTCTGTCAAAAATAAAACTTGAAATTTCTTGGGTACTTAAAATATCATAATTCTTTGAAACAAACTGAATATCACGTTCTATTGTATTTTTTTCATTTTCTACTTCCGTAATTAATTCTAATGTAACTACAATAATTAATTGTGCTTTAATACTACTGTGCAGAGTTATGTTTTGGGTCAACAACTTTACGAATGGCTCGTATAGTTGTGTCAAAAGAGATTCAATATCTTGGAATGTCTCAGTAGGCTGATGACCGTATGTCACCATCATGCCAAGATGTGAACGTGACGTTTCTTGAAATACATCTAATTCAATTGGATAAGAGCGACAAACTCTACTTGAAGAGACAGGGGGCTGTGCAGAAGCGTTGATAGAAACACCGTAAGTAGTCCCAGATCGATTTGTACCACCTCCAACAAGATTTTGATTTCTATTTTCTACATGGCCAAGTCTTTCTCCTTGATGAAGGCACTGGTGATCTGCCTTGCTTGAACAGTAGAGATTGCAGTCTCCACAGTGATGAACATGCTCAACGTGAGCTTGGTATGGGACATGGCTTCGGCAAGTAAAGCGGCAGCCTGGAACAGAGCACGAAAATATCTGTAAAATCAATAAATCAAAATTTTTATTATACCTTACATTAATACCACTGTTATGTATATATACATGCACTGTACAACAATACATGTTACTAAAAAACTGCAAAACCAAATAAATGTCAACTTTAGTAATAATAGATATAAATATAAATTAAATGTTTAAAACACAATTTAAGAACGACACGTACACGATCTTTTTTACCGTTAGTAGTAGCTAATGGAAAGTTGGCCTGTTCGTGGTACGATGTAGATGTACGGCAGCGCTTGGAGTATGGAGCTGCAGCGGTGGGAGATGTAGAATCCATAGTGCGTGCACTCCTATACAGTATATATACTACACAAAGTATAAAATCCACTACGCTCTATAGTGTACGTTGAAAGCAGGCAGACGATAGTAGGTTGATGTTTAGGCTGTTGTTGTTGTTAACGAGAGCGATTGAATGCTCTTTCTAGTCTGAAGGTGAATTTAATACAGAGGGTGAAATGGCCATGAAGTCCCTTTTTGAATCTTGCCCACCCTCCTTTTCTTGTGCAAGTAGTCTGTTTTTATGGTACAGTTTTCTCATCTTAAATGCAAAAAGTGTTAACACCAGTACAAACGACACGTAGATAGCTGTTAATACAAACAAAATTCTATATTAAGTATAAGTGCTTTGAATTTATTTGTAACTATACTATCCTATGCACAAAAAGTTTATATGTATTACTTACTGACAGTGAACAATCATGTATTATTCACTTACTTATATAGTCAAATGTGTTGTGAAGCACAGGTTTTGTTTCGTTGTTTTGATACTTGTCAACCACATCCATAATAATTCCATTCTGCGTGTTCAAATTCTCAAGCATGTACTTTAAAGCCATAAGAATTACTTTATGGAACGAACTTGTATGTACAACTGGTAGCGCTGTTGTATCGATTGGCAATGTTGAGTCTAAGCTAATACTCTGTAGCTTTCTCTCAATTTCATCTAATGCCATCTTCTCTTTTCCATAGCCTTTAGAGGCAGTATATGGTGCACTATCAGTATACGTATTTTTAACAGACTTGGCTTGATATTGATTTCCTGTTGAGTCTAAGGCGCATGCAGTGTTGCACGATCTCCCAAGTGCCATAAAAGCACATATTATAACAACAAAAGCACGTACCTTATACATTTTATATGTTTGTTTTGACCACGGTGACATTGCAAAAGCTACTGACAAAGAATTCTATATAGTTGCTTTTTATATGCATTTATTTTCTAGCTGCTTTTTTATTTTTCTGTGACGTCATACGCTTGCGTTTCACTACTGCATGCTTTTGATTAGCATAAGGTTTACGATTCCTTTTCTTATGTTTGGCAACAATGTTTTCGTATGCTATCCACTCTTGCCTGGGTAGTTGAATTAGTTTTTCTATTCCTTCCGACGCATTGTAAATTGCATCTGTCTGTGCGTCGTTCGCATTTCCTCCTTTCTGTTCAAGTATAGTTTTGTTATGGTCCTTATTATATGATATAATACTTTGAGGTTGAGCAGCTAATCTTGCTGCTTGTTGTTCTGTGCGTATATTCATTAACTCAGCATACAACTTGGGTTCAATTACTTTCATTATAGTTGCCATTTTTTATTTATTTTATTTGTAATAATTCTATTTATTAATTGTAATCTTTAGAAATTGCTTCAGAAAGCAAGACAGTACGACAAATTTCACTTTTGTATACTTTATAATATACAGTGGCTAGTATCTTTTGTATTAATTTATGGTATTTAATTAGCAATTTGCAAAGTTTAGTAGGGTCGTTGCAACTCAAACGGTTACTCAATGCTTTTATTTGGTTTTTATACCCTCGCAATGGATGCTTACAAAATTTATTTATATTAAATACAATCTCTGCAAGTGCATACAATTGCTCTGTTGTTGCAGTTTGAATTAATTGTTTATATGCTCTAGCTTTAACAAAAGTCAATTGTGACAAGAACTGGTAATTACTGTCAAATCTGCACTGCGTAGTCTGATTTCCTGACATTTTTGGAACTATTTGCGAATATATACATCAGTTCCATTGACAGAAAATACACTATTTCGCACAAACATTGAAGGATTCGGGCACTGGGGATGCAAGTCAATTAGCATGTAGCTATGTTTCCGTGCACAGCATGCTTTTTCATATGCTTCTTGAAGATATATTGGCTTCCCTGGACTAATTTGTTTAGAAATTTGACCAATAATGCTTCTGTCTCTTGGAACGTCAAACAAAATTAAATACTTTGTGTTTAAACTTGTAGTTCTTAATTCCTTAGCAAACGCGTTTTGTAAAATAAGTATGACACTAAAATTCATATGATGAGATAGTTCTGTAAATATTTTTTGAACTAATTGCCTTGCTTTAGTATTTGATTCTATACAGTTTAGATGGTCATCTAAAACTAGAAGAAACGGGCTAGGTATATCGTCAAGCACAGATTCTATAGTACACAGATCTGATATTACTGTAACGTCTTTATCTTCAGTGAAATCCGGATTTAGAAACTCTATTTGGTTAGTGTGGGCACTGACATATAATACTTTATTGATTTGACTATCGATTATTTCCTTTC
The DNA here is from genome assembly GCA_949802685.1 of Dicyrtomina minuta. Lineage (NCBI taxonomy): Eukaryota > Metazoa > Arthropoda > Collembola > Symphypleona > Dicyrtomidae > Dicyrtomina > Dicyrtomina minuta. The sequence goes on along the minus strand of OX461809.1, from coordinate 43,982,651 downwards.
TACGTTTGACAATTTCAAGGCACAGAGTTGTTTTGCCAGATGAACTAGGGCCACATACCATAGCCGTAAAAGGATGAATTAATCTAAAGTCTACAGTGTCTAATGTTGACATTATAAGATGCAAAATAATACTGAAAAAGAAATATAGAGTACACGGGTATTTATACATTTCTAATTTTTATTTGATTTTGTTTTTTTAACATTTTTTTTACATTTTTGATTTTTTTGTTATACTATTCTACTGTTAGTGCAAAGTGCTACTATAAATGTCCGTAATAGTAAAATCTTAAGAAACTATGACAGAATTCTGGACATGCCACTTTAAATGTATTAGACTGTGATTGTTTAGGTGCACAATACACACATGACATTAAATTAGGTATCATACTTGCAAATTTTCTTACTTTCCTATCATTAGCTAATACAGAGCTTGTAAATATATTTAAAAAGTTTTTATAACTAATTCCTAAAGATCGTGAATACAAGTAATATAAGCAGTACAATCCGCAAACTGTAGATCTTCCGCTTTGAAGTGCTGTGCAGTTTTCAGTTTCCAAATTGTTTCCAGGCCACTGAAGGTTACGGTATTGGTGAATCGGCAATCCATACGAGTCAAAATATTCAAAGCTGTCTTTAGATGTCACCCAATAACTGACCCAGTGCTTCCCAGAGTCTTTTATCCTGTCTGTGTTTTGAATTATTGCAATGGGGTAAATTGATCCGTTCTTAAGATTTTCGTTTTCTAATTCCTCCATGGTAGATTTCATTTGATCTGCTGCTATGACGTAATACTTTGTTTGGGTTCCTCCGAGTAAAATTCCGAGACATTTCTGTAATTCACCGGTATTCATTGCGAGCGTGATGTGGTTCAGTTGAGTTCTGTAAAGCAACAGACAATTTTTGTTAGCAAACATTAGATTTTATGCAAAATACAAAATTTCAGATACAAGTAGGTCAACTAAAAATTGGTTTGATACTTTACATTTAACGATTAATCAATATTTGTTTGTTTTTGTCAATTTCCACAACGTTTTGGTACTGGCTATACAAAATGGCAGTCACAGAATTGGCCAATGCAGATTTGAACTTCATATTGATCTGAACCTGTCCAGTTTTCATTATACTCATTGAATTGGACTGTGATGGTACGATTTCAAATGCAAATAGAACATTTCCTTTTGTAAAGTTGGAAGAATTTATCTAATTTCCTAAAAATGGATTATCTGCTGTTTTCTTTAAAGTATTTAGAGCAAGAAGAAAATTGTCTTCTCCGTTTCCATTAGAGTCTTTGAAACTCAAGGGTAATGTCTTGTACTCTATCGATTCTTGGTTCATAGATACAGCTATTTCACTTAAATTAAAGTGTTGAAAGTTGCAGAACGACTTTGTTAATTTACCAAGATACGCTTGGTTGTCCACTGGCCCGATTACAATAGTCTGTGGCAATCGTCCGTTTATACAATTGTCTAGTGAATGCGAACTGACGCCGGCTGGAATAACAAAGGTTTTAATTTCAGGATCAAGACATGGATATTTTAAAGTAATGCCACTGTTTAAACTTGATCGATGCTTTTCAATTGCAAGTAGTGAAACTGTCTGTCTTTTTAGATACAACACAGCATTGACAATGTCGATACGAAACGGGCACCCAGAATAGCCCGTGCGGGTCTCAGTCTCGGCGTCTATACAGAATGCAGGCAATGACCTTCGCATTATAATACGTATGTCACTGTCTCCTGGAACCATTCGTGTTTGATTAAAAAATGGAGCTTCAGGTCTTCCAACCATAGTAAATGGTTTTGATTCTTTTCCAATATTGTATCGCGCTAAAAATCCACTATCCGTTTTTGCAAATGCATCAGGCGTTGAGTTTGGCAAATATAACTGATCTAGCATACTGTTTTTCTTTTCAATTGGATTTGAAGACAACATGCGCTTCAAGTATGCACTAATAGCATAGTGATTTGAGTTGTCACTGATGAGAGTGCCATTTAAATAAAATTCAAGATAACTGAATAAACTGTAAAACAGCATCGATGATGGTGCAGCTATATCTGCAACTACTACTGGTTTATTGTCACTCAGCACTAGACGGCATGTCACTTCCAAGTGGGATTCGGAAAATTTGTAATATTTACCCGGAGATTTTAAAATGTCAAAAATCAAAGGATTTTCATTGTCTCGAGGGCTCAAGACAGGATAGTAGGGATAATACTCGGCAGAGTCTTCAACACTGACATTTGTCGGTGGGAGTTTGTCCAAGATCAGATAACTTTGAAATGATTTTTGAGATTCCTCATACACTGACGGTTCATCGTGAAATCCTTGTGTATCCATGGTTTATTAGAGCTTTAAACTGATATATGTTTGATATTGCTTCTTATAAGTCTAGACGTTGAATGGCATTATATGTTTCCCACTGCTGATTATATAGGTATAAACTTATCGTCGGCGGTACATATTCTTTCTTCGCCCTGCTCCAGCTTGACCTGATCTGCGACCTGATCCTCGTTGTTTACCGTAAGATATTGGTTTTCGCTTAAGTCGACCTCCAGTTTGTTGTCGGCGACGTACGCGTCTGCGCTGAGAGCCGCCAGATTGCGTTCGTCGTCTGTTTGCACAAGCTCCTCCACTTTGTGTATTTGGTCGTCGTTGTACAGATGTCATCTTACGTTTTTTGCAGGCTAATCGGCAATGGGTAACACGGCACTTTTTATTAATTAAACGGCGCTTATATGGCTTTCTAGATTTAACTGGTATCAAATTCTGTGTGTCACCTAGATTTAACCCTCCAGATGTGTTTTCTACTGTGTTTTCAGTTTCGATAAAATCGTGGTCGCCTGATCCCATTTGGTTGTTACTATTGGTTTTATTAATTGGTTCCAAAGTACAGTATTCTCCTAATAGGCTGTCTTTTACGAGCTCTTCGTCTACTGTATCAGTGTTATTTTCGTTATTGTTAGAGTCGTAAATATTTTTACACAAAATTTTACGCATAATTATCAGTCATTAGTGACATGTTATGCAATGCACTGCAAATTTATTTTTGAATTTAATTCATTAAGAAGCACTGTAAATAAAATGATGTTGTTGCTGTTTAAATGTTGAGTTTAGAATGAGTATGTAAACTAATTGTTTACACGTTTTATACTTTTCTGCTGTATCAAGTAGAACTTTACTTTCATATTAGCAAATTATACATTAACAAGTCAATTTAAATCATAATACATTCCACATTATTACATTTTGCGTGGTCTAAACTGCAGTTCTACAATAGTTGTGGAATTTTCCGGCAGTGTGACGAGATTGCGATACTCGTTTAATAGAGTTATTCGAAGTATTTGCTGTGCCTGTGGTTTTAATGGCACATACAATATTGGAGAAAAGACATGTACAGTCTCCTTATCGTAAACTGGAGAAATATCTACTGATCGTAGTAATGGCAGGGCATGTGAGGCGTACAGTTGATTTTCAACCATATTGCATGATACAAGCAGACGTTTGGCTGGTATTGTCTGCTCTGGCTCTGGCTCTACGTCTTCTTTAAATTCCTCGTTTTCTCTTTCCATTTCCTCTTGCTCGGCTAGTTCAGTCTTGAGTCGTCCAACCACTCCAGTTTTAAAAATAAAATTGTCTTCAAATCCAAAATATCTATTGACCAACGCTGGCAGTTGTACTGAGATATCGTCTCTCATTTGAGGGATACTAAGCTCACCATCTTTGTGCTCAAACTGTATTCTTGTATCTCCTAACGAACCTTCTGATAATGTACGATTAATTTTATGAACAACATGATCCAAGTCAATTTCTTCTGGTTCTTTCATTGGAAGATAATTTAAATATAATTGAAACAATCGTATGTATAAATATTTGTTGTCCTCAATTTCGCTGTATTTTTCTTCGTCAAAGTCAGACTCTGAATTATAAACGCCATTAAAAAATTTATTATCTTGTTGAAATCCGAGACAAACAGCAATCTCTTCTGGTAAGACAACGTATTCATTTTCTTTACCTTCAAATGTCAACTTGCATTTAGTTTCTCTAAGCTCCATGGAAGGAAATTCAATTTTGATTTTAATGCCAGTTCTTTCTTGTAGTTCTGTGCCAAACCGCTCAAAGTATTTTTTGATGTCAGCGTCACCGTCAATTATTCTCTTTCTATACGGTAATATTGTTTCGAAACCTTCATATATTTTTATAACATTGGAGGTGTTGACAAATTTGTGAGCGACAAAATTAAATACTGTATTCATCGGGACTGTGTCTAATTTTGCCTGTGTTACATTTCCATATGGCAGTTGTCTCCCAGACATAAATCTGTATCGATTGACCATAAATAAAGAGGCTAAAGCTGGCGAAATTTTTATGTTGACAGTGTCATTTGGTGCTAAATTATTAAAATGAATATAAGTTTCCTCTGGATGTTGCTTTATTGCTCTTTGAACAATTTCTAATGGAAAATGGTCAACTGTTTCTACTAGGCGGTCATTAAGGCTGCCCATAAACACATTCATTTTGGATGCTGTCTTTTGAAAACTAAATGCAGTTTTTTCAGTAGGCACGTAATTTGGAAATAGTTTTGGTGCTAATTCCATCTCATTGCTTTCCACATTACGGACTTTTCTAACCAGAGGTGCTCGTGAATTCCGTACTATTGCAGGTTGTTCACTGCTTGTGTATCTCAAACTGACTAACCCAACGTCATAATTGTCAAGATCTAATGGAGTTGAAAGTACCGATACAAAATTTGACGGACTGTTGTCTGTATAAATATGGTTTTGCTGGTCACTTGTCAATGTAACATAAATATTCTCTGTTCCTGTTGTGTCGCGATCTAGCACTGAGCAGCTGTGTCTGTCTAATCTTCTTCGTTTTTGCAATATGTGCTGTTTAATTGTATTTGCAAGATACGGAATAAACGGTGATTCACTCATCTTGAGAATTTAGGCGCGGCTCAATTCTTCTTTATAAAAACCGCCAGTGATACTATTATCATCCAGATCCTCTAAATAGTAAGTAACAGGGATTGTTGTCAAGTTAATTGACTTAACCTTGAATATTTCAAGACTAAAGTTCTGGTTGTATCCTGTTTAAAAGCCAAAGGTATATTAACTTCATAACTCAATAAACAAGTCTATTTATAGGATAATATATTATTAATTAAAATATTGTAACGTAATAAGTAACGACACATTATACCTTTTTCAAACAAGATCTTAGTCCGGCTAATCCGTACACGTTCTCCAAGCTTGAAAGCTGACACTTGGCTCTTTTCATTGCTGATAAGATCTGCAAAAATTGTTCGCCAAACCTCGTTCTCATTAGATTTATTGACAGCGTTTGGGGCTCTTTGAATTGTAGAGTGAAAAGTGTTGTTGTAGCTTATCACAAAAGCAGGAAAAATATCAATTATGCGATAGGTGTCTCTCTCAGTCATAAAACGAGCAACTTTTTCAAAAATTGTCCTAACAACATACAAAAAAACACATATTATTACATTAAAATTCATAAAATGAGGCTATATATTGTCTAGTTACTTCTAATTTTGTAATATTTAGACGCACCTTATTACACGTTCTACTATGCTTGATTTTGTTTCGCTATAAGTATTGTAATACTTAATTCGATGACCCTTCAAAAACTTGCGAAAAGTCTCTGCTCGGAATTCAGTTCCTAAACACATAATATTTGAACATTTATTAAATGCGTTTTTTACTAATAAGATGTAGTAATACTTGTTAAAATTATAGTTGTATGTTACCGTACCTAATAACAACCTTGATCAGTAAACAAGTAAATTGGTGTCATTTTAGCTTCTCGAAAAATGCTTTGCATTGATTTTATTATTGATTCCGGCTTTTTATTTTTAATAAATCTGCAGTACAGCTTCTTGCTGAACGCGTCTATGCAAAATAATATGTTGGCAAATCCTGAATTATGTTTAGCCATGCCGCTTTCAAGTATCTTCAGATCAGCACAGAAAATTTCCCCTATCATATTAACTAATACTCGTCTGCGTTTAAATTTTTTTTAATCGGTCTGTGCAAACTAAATGAACGCAGCTTACTTAATTCTTGGTCTACAGTAATTTTGTCCTTGAATTTTTTATTGTTTTTGACAAAACCACTTAATGCAGAAAACGATCCTTTTAATCTAGAATTTAAATATGATTTTCGTATATCAGCCATGATGTGTACGTTTTATATGTGAACCACTGCGGGGTGCATTCAAACTACAAATGGACGCTGTTAAATAATCGCACGCAATTTATAGCACATATTACATATTTACAAATTTACATTTAATTTTTGTTACAGAATTTTTCAATTATGGGATTTTTTTATCAGTTTTAAATATATTATACTTTTTAACATATTACAACTATTACAATTAGAAAGTGTAAATTATTATTACATTCACACTAACTTTATATTAAAAGTAAGAGTATGTACACAAAAACTACAATGTATAGTATATATAAAAGTATTAACTTGTATTTACATTTCTTCAAAATGGTGCACTTTTTATTTATAAAAATCGATCTATTTGGCTAGTTATGTCTGCTTTACGAGATTTTCTGTTTTCCACTTCAAGTTCTTTTAGTCGAGCTTCTTCTTTCCATCGCAATTGCATTTCATATTCATGCTGAACAACTAAAATTCTTGAGGCCTGTATTATTTCTTTGTCGACAATCATAAGATTTTCAAAACATTTAAATCGAGAAAGAGCTACATAAGTTGTACACGCTATAATTTCTCTTGTATCCAAGTGCACACATCCTTTTTCTATTGTTATGCCTTGCGATCTGTGAATTGTCATCCCCCAATTTAAGACAAGTGGAAATGCCTGGATTTTAACATATTGATTTGTTTCTAAGTCTAGTTCACAGTATTCAATACGTGTTATTTTCACCCCTTTTCCTCTAGAGGTAACAAAAATATTGTTTCCTCTGTAATTTGGAAAGTCTACAACTATAGCTTCAACATAATTGTTCCAGTAAAGTCTGTTCTTGACGGAGCTAAATATTAAATCCACAACAGTGCCTCGGCTCCCATTAGTAAGATTCGATGCTACGTCCAAATTCTGCGTTAACATGATACGTGCGCCATAATCTACTTTAAGTGGATCTTTTAAAAGTGAGCTGGTTTCTCCAATTAAAGCTGGAACCTCAATAAACCTAGGATGAAATCTTCGGATCATCTTCCTACAAAATTACAATCAAATCATTTAAATCATTTATTCATTTAAAAACATATCACGAATCCTAAACTACATTTATTAATAAAATTTATAGGAAAAATTTACTTTGTATTTTTATTTAAAAATACGTACTTATTGTGTGCTGCTACATTGTTGTTTGTTTGAAAAAGATGAATTGATTTTTCAAATTCTTCAAATTCAATATTTGAAAGATCAGATTGCAAAATGTGCCTCTGTCGTTGTTGCAAATTGTAAAGATCCAGAGGGGTACATTTAAAATATCTCAGCCTCATTAGAAACTCGTAGTACTCCAGTTGTCTTGAATCATTTTTGCTCTGCCGAAACGGTGTGTCTAATACAAAAGCAGTATTGAAACTCTTGTACAATTGAGAAGCTTCTAGTAATTCTTGTGAAGTCTGTACTATGAACTGAGAATACAAATTACTGTCTCCCAAACAAGAACATTGAAGAAAGTCTCCAAACATAAGTACGGTTCTTCCGCTGAACGGCAGCTCTGCCCGAGATGGATCTACTAGTTTCATGAAGGCATCAACAAAATGCAGTAATTTCAAGCCTATAGTTGAAACTTCGTCAAAAAGTAGAACTTTAACATTCCGAAATTTGTATTTATCGACAGCTGAAATACCGTTCTTCAGTTGGTCAGTGATATTCCCATTTGCAAAAGGTTTTATTTTGAAGCAAAAAAGAAATGTTGTGCCTTTTAAACTAGAGGCACATACTCCAAGAAAACAACAAATTCTAAAAGAAAAAGTTTCATCTTGGCTTTGCTTTTGCGACAATATGTGCTGCAATGTCTTTATTACTGCTGATTTGCCTGAGCCTGGGAAACCCACAATTATCATTCTTAATGGTGTTTTGTAAAATAGTCTTACAGGTAAACTTATTTGTTTTCTTACTAAGTCCACAATTTGTTTTTGACGTGGAGCTAAAAAAGTGTATGGAATTTCTGGAGGCGCAAAGATTTGCATACTTGAATTCTGAGATAATAACTCAAACTCTCTATAATTGTTTATTGCCAATAGTTCACAAGTAGTTGATTTATCTGAAATTGCACCACTTAAATCGCATGTACAATTGCAATCCAAGTTATCCTTTGCTGTGAGTCTGTGCTTGTGAAAGCAATCAGAGCACAAAGTGTGCTCAAGATTAAAGGCATAAAAATAAGACTTTGGAACTAGTGGAACTAAATCTGGGTTGATTGAAAAACGGCTTGACCCCGGTTGATAACGTTCTCTGTATTCATTCAATACTTTTGTTGCTGCTTCTGAAAATTGATGTGGAGTTCGTTTGCAGGAACAGCACTTCACATGTCTACAGCAAATATTTCTAGACGGTTCAGATATACTCCTTTCTGATGAATGATCGGTTTTTAAAACTCGATTTGGTGGTTTTAGCCAAAGTTTATTGTCTCGTAAATTCGAACATACAAGACGTTGTATCTGTGTTGAAAAAAAAACTATTCTTCCATGACACGCACTACAGGAATTTCGAAGTTGTACAGATCCAAAGTTGTTTGTATGGAATCTAGAATTTAAATCTCTGTTAGCGTATTTTTGTTCTTGTTTTCGTGACCACAAGCTTTTTTTGACTGTGTTATAGCGACCACAGTATTGGCAGCTCACAATAGTTAACATGCTTATACATAAAACAGCACTGTATATAGTTTTTGTTTAGTCTTTTGATTTTAATGATAGCTGGCACGTAAACTTTTGGGCAAGTCTAATAAGATTTTGATGTTCTTCAAACTGACGGTGTTTTGATATTAAATAGCGCTCATACTTTGAATGATTTTTTATAACGTGTTGTTTGCGAAGCTCTGTAGACTGAAATGTCTGTGTACAGTACCCACACAAATACGAGTTAGCACACGTAACAGTAGATTCTGAAATTACTTTCATCTTTCAGTTCTCTATGAGACTGAAAATAAAATCAATAATTCCACTAATGCACACTGGTTATAAGTAGCTGACTGACTGGCTGACGGCTTTAACAACCTCTCTATATGAGTGCCTACACTCAACAATAATGCTTAATATTTTAGTGACGCACAACAACCTAGCGTCCCTGTGAATACAAAATAAGAGGGCAGGGCCTATATGAAACAAGACCAATCACAAGTCACTGCTAATATTGTCAGTAGGTTATACATATGATAATAATGCTTGCAAAAACGGCAGCAAAAATCAGAACACTCGAGCTCATCTAAAATAGAATAACACTCTTGCCCACTGAGCAATTATTTTCATTTCTACTCAAACCTTTGATCTGTAATATTGTCTCAAGTGTCATTGTCTCAGCAGTACAACAAACTATAGCAAACTACATTTCATCAAGGATTTTTAAATACTCAGTCAGATAAAGTGAGCATATTAAAGTTATCTATGAAGAGCAGCACGGCGCATTTATCTTCACTTCCTCCCGTCACCATGGCAAAGTCTTGCTTGAGTTCTGTAAACATTGAAAATATCAACAACGTTGTGGCATCTGACAAGATGGACTACACCCAACAGCCTGGACCGTCGCGTAATCTGAACAGTGCATCTTCAAGTACTTTGAATACAGCAAATATTGATTCCCAAAACTGGGCATTCTTTGAAACTTTTGATTCTGTATTTATTGGGGACAACGTCAAAGCTCGTGTTGTTTACAGCCCTGGCATGAAGACACATTTCTACTATTTGGGTCGAAGAAACGGAGAAGCCAAGCATTCCAAAATTTCTTTCTCACAATTTGAAAGTCTTTCTTTAGTTGAATGGGCAGCTCAGATTTTACAAGAACATAAGGATCACCCTACTGTTGGCCGCAAAGTAACAGATCATCTTCCGTACTTTGCTGGTAAACCAGTCGAGTTCATGTTTGAAGAACCTCGAAGCAGATTCAAGAAGTTTGTCTATTGGAAGTCTCCACATTTCAGTGTCAAGTCAGTCCGAGTACGCTTTTCATTCAATCAACTGACAGGAGCTTATAACATGCTCATTAATTCTAATCGTCTGACAAGTACTCTCAGCAGTACCCTAATTACGGTGGCCCGACCATTAAATTCACACTGGTTGAAATGAACGACTTTGTAGCTTACTTGACAAATACAAACCTAAAGCTGGCAGCTCAAGAACCAAAAGAAATAACTGTTACAAAAGAAAGCTTACAGCAACAAGAGCAAAAACGCAGAGCATCACCGCAACATCTTGAAGATATAAAGAAACCAAAACTAGAATCTGAAGCAGCAGTTGAACAACCAAAGATCAAGATACCATGGGAAGAGATATTTGCAGGATTTCCTCCTTCTCCAACCTCATCTCTTGACTGTCACTCAGGATTAACAGACGATTCTGGTTTCACCTATTCAGAAGAAACTGATGAAGACTAGGCAGTTTTTGTTGTAAAAACAATGTAATTACAATGTCAGCAAGTAATTTATTATGTTTAACTTTTGAAAAAATATGTATATATTTATTTAATATAATGTTAGAGTTTTATAAAAAATAAATAAGAAACAATACTAACCAGTTTCAGGACATTAATTAAAAAGAAGTGTTGATTTTTAATTGAAGTTGTAATTAAAGTTTAAGAAGTGAATAAGTATTACACAAATAGTTTTAGTTTCATAATTATAGTGCACACAGTATTATAATAAATGTATCAATAATTATTAGGCAGTGTTTTGTAGTAAAGTAAGATGTACATGTTTGTAAATAGTCGTATAATAATATTGTAAATGTAATTGTCATTGTGTAGTAGGCGTAGACTTGTAAATATATAAATTAATTATAGCGTCTGCAGATATACTGCACACTTGTAAATAATATGTGTACTAGTAAATAGTAAATTTAAAACTATGTATGTCTGTTGTATTTGTATGTATGAATTTGTGTGTGTGTAAAAGAAAATTCAAAAAAAAATTAAACTTGTAAATATGTATATATGTAAAAACTGCATTACAATCAAACTTCACTCTGCAATTGAATACTTGCATATAATACATGCATAATATACAAAGTAACCTGCATCTCGCTGCACTTGTTCACCTGTTGTACCTTGTGTTTTACACTTGCAGTTTGCACTTGCATCCCCACTTATCCTATTAATTGTTGTAATTCATAAACCATATACTAAAAACATATAACAAACAAACAACTAAACATACATCGCGTAGAAACCTGCGGCCCACCTGACTTGGATTTATAAAAAACTTGTATCTGTCCTACAGCAGGTAGAATTCAGTCTTTCGTCCTGGCCCTGTACCTTCAATTTCATATTTTCACTGGACTATAGAGAAACTCAAAGCCAGTTTCAGTGGACGATGGATCAATATTCAATTAATATGCATATCACGCGCATCCTAAGTAACAAAGTTTCCCCTTGCTCTGCCTGCTACAATGCTAAAGGTCTGGAAGTGTGCTTTATTCTGTCCAGTTAAGCTCAATATTAAAATATAATATTATTTCGTTCCAGCGTTCCTACCCCAGCAACTGTATCTATCTACATATTACATCATTTCAATCAATAATTATAATGGTATACTGCTATTGTAATGGTTACATAATGTATAGGCACATAGTAGTTCATGTACATATATACATTTACATATATCGTATACATATATCCCATGGTCTGTATGTCTTGTCTATAAGTAGCACACGTAGTCAGCTTGGTACATGGAAAGTTGAAGCTCAGAGCTCAATCAGTCCCAAAAGTTTGACTTTAGAAGTCCACTAGGCCCAAATTAAGCTTTAGCCCAGCCTTGGTCGGAGCGTTGAGTTAATCAGCTATTATCATCCACGTCACGCACATCCGCAGTAACACTGCTACCCCAGCTTAGTGCACTTTCCAATGCTAAGGGCTGTAAGGTGCATCTAATTCTGCCCAGTATTTCTCAATGATACAGAATATTTTAGAATATTATTTAATCCAGAACTCAAATATCGACCAACTGCTATATACATCCCGCTACAGTGTATATATATGCTATATACTGACACATGCATATACATATATACATGCCAGCTTGAAATGGGCTTGCTAATTTTTATTTTTGCCCTCAACTTATTTTTAATAATTAATAAGATTTTTTTGAATGGTCATTTTTTTTTAAATTTTGAAATAAAATAATTAATTGCTAATTAATTTTAATTGCAGTTATAATATTTAAATATTTTAAATAGGTACGTAAATTAGAATAATGCAATTAGTGTATTAAATTATGTAACATGTATATAATTTCATTTAATATAAATGCTAATTGTATTTAACATTACCCAATTAGTACAGAATACATACTAAATAATGTGTATATACATACATTGGTACGTAACGGGCTCCATTTAAATACAAGTAGTACTTGATATTCAACTACCTTGCATTATGCATCAAATTCTATTCATGACAAGCTCTCAAGTACAAGTCAAAAATGAATAGAAAATAGTATTGCCCTATAATACTGCACTACCCAAAATCCACGGCATCCACGGCATCCACGGCATATATGTACATGCCTGTATAAATACTACACTGCATGATTTCCAATACGAGTCTCAAATAAGAAGGAACGGTATCGCCCTCTCCTACTGCAATATGCAGTCATACGACTAAAATCCACGGCATCCACGGCATCCACGGCATGTATGTACATTCGCAATCAATTTCATATGGTTCCAGTTTAGGTCCAAATGAGTCGAGGTGCTCCCGCTCTCTAATACTGCACTATGCAGTCATACGACCAATCTCCACGGCATCCACGGCATCCACGGCATGCCCATTCAATTCCATATGGTTCCAGTTCAGTTCCAATCCAACAGCCACAACTCGTCCCCCCTCGTGAAATACTCTGCAACTCTGTTTATTCATATCTTTTTACATACCATATGATCCCGTTGCCATAGTGATGCATCTAAACAATACAAGTCCCCGCTCACTTTAAATTCCATCAATTTCAAATTTAAATTCAACACTGACGGCCCTCCACAACACAGCCACAGCTCCAATCCATTAGTATTACATATGATCGGCACTGGCAGCCACATCTCAGCTGATTTATATACCATATAATACGTTTCCATGGGAACGCAGTCCAAACATTGGCACTGGCTTTGGTATCTCTCCATTCTTCCTCATTTCCTCCCGTTCATACCCATAACATTACATTATAATGCATTTAAATGCTCATAAGCTTAGCAAGGTTATCTGTCGTTCCAATTAATCCCCATGACTTTGCATTACAATTAAATTAAATGCCCATATGCTTACCAAGGTTTTCTGTCGTCTCAGTCCCATATGTCACATCATGTCTCAATCCTTGTCATGGCCCAGGCTGGCCCAGTCAATACTCTCGGGTACTTCCAACACTACTTCCACTCACCACTTCCACTTCCATCAAAACCCCCGTAGTTATATATGCTTCAAACTGCTCCGTACAAGCTTCCAAAGAAATTTCTTGAGGATTTGGATAAGATGATTCAAGGTTCTGTAAAAGAGATACTTGCAATATCTCATGACTCTGCTAATGCTTTGTTGTATACTTCTAAAAAGTTTCGGGGTCTCCAAGTTATGAGATCTACAAGGGAGGCGTTTTTACAACATTACAATATTTGTGTTGTTTTGTGAGTTACAATGATCAATATCTGCCTTTTGTTCGCGACTTGCAAGGGGAAATAAAAAGTTGTATTGAAGCTCTGCAGTCAAATAATGAAGAAGTCAAGTTAGACGCCAGTACTAAAACTAAACCTGGGAAAGTACTTCGTGATTTCTTAAGGGAACAAGAGTTTGATAAATGGTTCCTATTTCCACTTGGACAAGGGGTTGAAATGTATAAGGATTGCCCTTATGCAAACAAACTCATTATTGACAAATGTGGTTAAACATCCTCAGAGTGGGTAAATTCATTGAAAACGACTGCTAATGTATACCTAGTTAAAGCTTTTCAAGGTCGTTTGCTAAAATCATCCCTTTGCAGAAATTATAAAGAGAAAGAAACCCTCGCTCATGTTCTAGGGAAATGTCATGTCGGTAGCCTATTGAGAAACAGCAGGCACCACGAAGTACGTTTAATAATTGCGAAGCATCTCAAGACATTAGACTGGAATGTCTTTAAGGAAGTAACTGATGGGGCTTCTAAGCGTGTGGATATAATATGCTGGAGAATTGAGTCAAAGTGTGGATACATTCTGGATCCTACAATCCGCATGGAACACTATTCTGGTCAGGCGGAGGAAGTTAACGCTGAGAAACAAGCACATAATGATCCTTGTATTCCGTATCTTTTGGAAAAATATTAGCTCAAGAAATTGTAAGTTGTCGGTTTAATGGTAGGTGTTCGTGGGACGATTCCAGTCTTTGTTGAGTCATTCCGTAAGAAGATGCGTCTTCCGTCTAAATTGCTGGATTAAATAGTGATTTCTACTATTCGGGGGTCTTGTCGAATAGCCCAGAAGTTTTGATTTAAATTAATATAACGTAATTTGTAAATTATTTAAAGCCTTATTCATTGATTTTTGAAATTGTTTACTTGAATATGTTGAATACGTTCTTACTGTGTCTGTATGCAAACGTTATTATAGTGTCGGTAGTAAATAAATATTTACGTTCTCTCTCTTTATAATTTTTATTTGTGTCATTATTATTTTAATTACTGTAATCTATAATGTTGCAAATATTAATCCTATTTTTATATAACACATAATTATTATTACTATTTGTTTCATTTTTATGATTTAAGTTGATTTGTTTCCTATTATTATTATTTTGTTTTTATTAAAAATATATAAAGACAATTTATTCAAAAATAAACTTGACACTGTCCTCCAATGAGGATAGCCTAATAGACTCAGTATACGTAACAGAAAGTTTTAGACATATTAATGTAATTTATGTTTGTTAAATTATTAAGGCACTCGTTTTAAAATTAAGTAATGCACGTAGAATATAAATGATGAACACAAATTTGAACCGATTTCTTGAGAACTGATGTTACTATATCCTCAATCAGTGTAACTGGTAAACACTGAGACTTCAAGAAATCTACGAAGAATTTTGGAATGGTACCTCTAGCACCGATATAAAGTCCTATGACCTGAATGTCATCAAGGCCTAATTTGTCTTGAAAATATGGTATGCATGGATCATAATGGAGTTTTTTCTCTTGATTTACTGACTCTGCTTGATTAACATCGTTTTGCTCCATTCTAATGGTTGGATCCAGAATAAAGCCTTGTCGCAATTTCTGGTTGTAAGCATTAATACTATTTCTATTAATATTGTTGATATATCTTATAAATTTTTATTATTATTAAAATAAAAATAAGAGATTTTAAAATGAATAATACTATTATTATTATTACTATTTTTACTATGCCATGTATGTATGTATTGATTTATTGCATATACGGGCCTAGGGCCATACACAAATAATGATAATAATTTTGCAATGTCTGTTGTGTTTGCATTATTATTTGACTATCTCAGCCAATAGAGATAAATTTCTTTAATAGTACAGAATTTATATATGTAGTACAAAAGATAGTGCAACATTTGTTCGTCTTGTCGTTGCAAACGATAATTTAATTTAATATCATTATTATTATCACGTGTAGTAAATTTTTTTTTCAATATTTACTTCTATCCTTGCCAAACATTGAGCACGCAAAGAAAACATATGTTGAGGAATCTGGTACCCCGTACTTGAATATATTGCCTACCTTTGCTTCGTGTAATTTGATTTTGTCTTTAATTATTCTAAAGTTAACATTTGTTACTGCCAATCAGAGTTGAGCCATTGTTCTAGTATTTTAGATTGATACACGTATGTTAAGGTAGCTAGTTACTAAACTGCTTTCAGCAAAAAAGATATAGTATAGATTGTGAATTAAGCAAATAGGTCGTTCCATATCTTGTTCATAAGAGACTTTTTTCTATAAAGTTGTCCAGTTCTGATTCGATTTTGTCTTTAGTAATTTTAAGCTATAGGGGATGAAATCTAAAAATAGATCGCTTTTGTTTGCGCTTTGCCACGCAGTTATTAGTAGTCTCTTTTATGGTATGTATTCATCTAAGTATGACGGCTTATAGTATACGATGCGTAGAATTAGAGTTTTTTTCATTTTGAGTATCTTGCTAAAGTAAATCAGAGCTTCTTTTAGGACTGTAATTTCAAGTTTACATCTTCCAGCTTTGAGCCGTACCAAAACGTCTGGAGTATGTCTTGGTTGTGTTAGAAGTGATTTAATGAATTTGTTTTGAACCAGAAAGTCTTTAAAATCAGGAAGAAGGAAGAAATTTGTAAATTTTCAAACTTCATCGATAGTTTGAAATTATAATGTAACTAAATTTTTAGAAAATATTAAGAATTTTTGGCGCACAAAACATGACCAATAAAATTGAGATTTATTTGTTTTTGCCAATCGACGACAATTATGTAATGTGAATGAGATTCAAATTATAGCGCATCAGTGATAGGCAATGTGAGACCATTGAGAAACTTTTCTCAGTTAATATCGGCAATCGTACTTGGTACCGTCATTGATTTAGGTCATAGGTAATGACGGAATACAATCGCAGTGTAGATGCATTACATGCATTCTAACCAGAGATTAATCAAGCAATATCGGCAATAGGCCATAGTATGGAAGATGCATTATTAGTGTCAGAATTGACGAATTGATACTATAAAAAATCAACTCTGTCGCATGCCATGTAAGATAAACAGTATAGACTTGCTGTAATTCAGTATAATATGTAGTACTAAAGAGGTCGCTGGTTCCTAAAGCACCAATAGTAGTCACCACTTATCGCTTTAAAAAATAAAAAGAAGCCTAATACGGTTCAGTTTTAGACTCTTTTAGTATTACAAATAATATTATTATTAATTAAATCAATATAATTAATACTATTCATAATAATATTATCATCATAATTATTGTTATTATCATTATTTTTGATGTTTTTTATATTTAGTATTAAAATATTAGTATTATCAATAGTATAATATTTATTATCATTATATTCATCATTATAGTTACTCTCCCTGATGCTGTTTTGTTTTTTATTATTACTTTTTTATTGTTATGATTATTTCTATTAATAATATTAAAATTAGGATAATAAATATTATTTCTACTATTGTTATTATTTGATTCAATTTGATTGCAAGTATAGCCTGTATTATACTATGTGGGAGAGTCCTATGGTTCTATATGAGGATGAATAAAATGAGAATGGAACGGAAAACGGATTTTATAATATTTTTACTATACGAGTAAAGCAAGTGAAAGGGGTGAGTAGTGGAAACTAACTAACTAATACTAGAAATACCCGCAGGTTATATACCCGGGATTTAGCTTAGAACTAGTGCAGGACTACCTGCTCATACAATACAACTTACTAATACAGTGGGACTGGCATATACATATATAAAGTGGAGGAACATTGCACTGTGTGGGCTTCCACCGAATTCGTCACATAAGGGCAGCCAGTGGGCCGCCGCACAGACCATGTCTGCGGGAGCTTGGTGGGCTGCCACACTGTCTCATACTTGTCTAGTAGACGTACATACTTCGCAATGTTGTGTGGCCGTCCTGTGGTGCCGCCACACAACTTTACAATCGTGTACTGTCACAGTATTCCATACTATTAAATGGACGGTCAGATACATACATGTTTTGCCTACTACAGAACTTTACAATTGTGGACTGTCACAGTATTCCATACTATTATATGGATGGTCCGATACATACATATTTTGCACTACCCTTACACTGTATTAAAATGTTAGGTGTCAGTACAAATCTACTGCTTTACAAAAACAGACATCACACATGATGTCCGTTCTTAATTCTTATAATAATACTACATTACTATAAAAAAATATAACTATATCATCATACATACCAAGACATTGACTGGGTAATCTATCCACTTATAATACACTTTAGGCCTATTTATTAGCCTGAGCGGCATTGCAGTAACTTTATGTTGCTAGATCTTTTTTTAAATACAATACAATACTACAATAATACACTTTCCAGGAGGATTCAAATTTTATTTCAGTTTCAAGTTCATTTATTACAATTGTACTGATTTTCAATGAAGGTCACTAATATTGTTATACATACTTTAATCAAAAACTGATAAAATTGAGCTTTAAATTACAAGCACGCAATATGAAATTAAATCAATGACTCAATACAAGTTAACCTCAATTTTACATAAATCAATCAATACCAATAAGGCAATAATATATTACACCACCCACTACGGTGATTGATGCACGAAATATTCAATAGGTATTCTCACACTTATGAAAAAACCTGAAATAACAATCTTCAAAACACTTAACAAGGATCAGTAAAGCATTTAATTTAGTATTTATTTACTGGTACAATTTTTTTGATTATTTATTTACGTCAGTACAAATTTCAGACTCAACAATTAACTGTGCAACAACACAGCCACTATTACTTTTGCCTATAAGCCTTATATGTACCGCTCATACATTTGACGACGATGGTACTTCCTCAAACCTATTACGGTAATATACATATTTTGCTTTAGAAATGTTTCTATTTATAGTATTTCTTTCATCTTTAGACTGCCTAAAAAGTTCTTAATTCTTTGTTTGCAAGGTTTTGTAATTTCAAGCTATCACTGTAGTGCATTCTTGGTTTTAGTTGTATGGAAAGCTAAGGAGATATTTTGCCCTTAACTGGTCTAGATATCACAGAAGCATGCCTATTTAAAACTTTTCAAATATCAAAAATTCAATATAATTAGGTACATTATTAAAATCATGACAAATTTCCATTGTTGACCACCAAATAGGACTCATATCTTTATTTACATTATCGCAATTAACATTCAAGTAGTTTCTAGTTGTAATTTGCTTAACAAGATAATGCAATTTGACAGCATTCTTCAGAACATAGACTGCACAATGGTTAAAAATGCCTACACCTAATACTTCATTATAGGTATGCATAAAAGCACTGCTTACATATATATGATCAATTATGCTACTAGAAATTAAAGTTATACAAGTCAGTTGATTTACTAACTGCTTTAAACCACTCTGCTTTGCAATATTGTCCAAAAGTTTTGCAAACTTATATTTAACAGATATGTCAATATTGAAATCACCGGTAATTACTGACTTTAGTATAGTAGTAGTTAGGTGTTCTAAAAATTCAGACTTACAACAATCAGACGACTTGTACACTACTGTCAGTAACCGTGGCTTACAAATAAGAAGTAACAATTTAGCAGTTGTTATTTCTAGCTTTTTAGGCACTAGCACTGTCTCTAGAATGTTTATATTAACTAACTCAATTCCGTTTTGTATGTAAATAACTAAACCACTACCACGGCTAACACTGCCGACCCTGTCAAATCTATCCATACTAAAGCCTTCTATAGCTACGAAGCCAGAAAAACTTTGACAGATACACATACTACATCTAGGTTGTATGTATTAACTAGCAACTTTAAGATTTCAAGTTTTGCTACATTTAGACTATTGACATTAATATGTAAATATTTAAATCCTTTAGACCCAAATTAACAATTACGTATAGCAATAGTAAAATATGTAATACCCAAATAATTACTTTTGTTCTCTACAGTACATTTAATAAGAGGAAACAGACATTTCAGGCAGAAACTGTTACTACTATCAGTATGGCCATCAATTTTAGCTCCACAATCTACACACGTTCATACATCTTCAGTACCGTGCCTACAACTCATGCACTTGCAGTCTAATATAATTTCATTTTTACTAGTATCAAACTCCAACAGCGTACAGATACCATGCTACGCCTTATCACGACTACTACTGCCTACTTAAGATTCCGCCCTATCCTTTTCTTGCAACTTAGCAATTTCTACTCATGTCTACTTAACATACTTATATCTTATGGAGAG
Source organism: Dicyrtomina minuta (assembly GCA_949802685.1). NCBI lineage: Eukaryota > Metazoa > Arthropoda > Collembola > Symphypleona > Dicyrtomidae > Dicyrtomina > Dicyrtomina minuta. Next base: position 43,962,524 of record OX461809.1, on the reverse strand, counting down.
GCAAGTGGGCTCAGTGGTGCACGGTGCACGTCGAGATACGGGCTGTCAATGAGTGAAAAGCATATGTAGTAATATATTTTGCATCCAAGATACCCTAATTCACTTGTCTTCACGGAACTGTTTTTTCTGCTGTCTCTCTATATGAGCTGAGAGGAGGGGAAATAGAGCTATAGTTTGGGATGGACAGGGAAGTAAGAAGAGGCTACAATGAGAGTGACTGCGGAGATCTGTGAGCAGAGGCATGTACTTATAGTATGTGAGCACTCTGACCGTGACAGAGCCGAGGTTGAATAGAGGGAGAGTCCTCTAACTCAAAGTGGTACGCTTGCTAGAACTTGTACCATCCCTATACTGTATCCTCTCTTCCTCAATTCGATTGCACTGACGGAGGACGTACCATAGAAAACCTGTTCCAAAAGGTAGGCAGGTGTAGAGGTGACGTGGAATCCGCTCTGGCTATGACGTGACACACCATAGAGATTGAGGATACTCTGAGCACCAAGGCCCGGGTAAATAATCAGTAAAACTGTCTCCTTAACCAGGAGCTAAAACCAGGGGTCTCACACAGCGCGACATTTAACATAGTCTGTAATCAATAGGTATAACTTCCCAAGTAAAGTTAAGTATAATTTACACCGCTAAACTCAAAAGGGTACACTCAGACTTGTCTGTATAGCGTACCCCTGAAGAGTAAAGCGGTAAAGTAAATTGCTACGAAGTGTACATAGGCTTATGGCCTGCAAGTACGATACTTCTAACATACATACATACATACATACAATAAACCATAATGGTTTTTGGTTTATACTTGGCCAAATGGGGCCGGGTATAATTGCATGACAAAATTTTAAATTTGTAGCATATATAATTATAGCTACGTTTCTAAATAATTATTAGTTCTCATCGTTTATTTCTTTGCACAATATATTTTGTAAAGGATATTCAAATTTAATGTCGAACCCCCAGCGAGGAAATATCCTCTTTACGATTTAAGAGGAAAATGGCCCAGAGAAAAATGGCCGTGCGAAGGGGAGGGTGCTTTAGGAAAAATGTCCTGAAGGCAAATATCTGTGCACCTGCCAATGTTTGTCTAAGATAGGAGGTTTAACTTTTGTTCTGGGTCAAAGGTAGTTTTCCAATTTAATTACCAATTTAGTTACTGCCAAAAGGTTATTCGGCTCAGTGATCAGATTTTTACGGGCTTAGAGGTAGCTACACCTAATAAATAGGTTTAGTTTCCTCAATGCATATGCCTAAATATTTAGTTCGTATGCGCTGGGTTCAGTCTGTTTGACAATAAAGCATTATCAATTGAATTGGCAGGAAAGTCCCCACCTTTAACTTCCTCATTCAATGTTTTTGAACTTCCAGATCCGATTTCTATTTTATATTCAGTTTATATTTCAAACGTATATCTCACATTTTTTTTATACCTGCGAAGTTTTTTAGTGCATGTAGCAGAAATTAGCGTAAATGCTACAATATTTAAAGTGAGGCTTGGCTCACCTGCGTGCTATCAGAGAGCTGCTCACTAATAGAAACTTAATAACGCAATATACTGTTAGGTTTGGTGGTTTTTCTACTAGTAAAATGAAATGATAGTTAAGTGTGAAAGCTGGGTGTGTAATAAAAGTGCAAAATAAATGGACAGAGTTTGTGGATGACTAGTAAAACTATTAAGATCGTTTTATTAAGCAGAAGATAAGTGTACAAGATTTCAACGTCTAACGTAGAGTGAAATTATCTCTAATTTGGTTTTGCTGATTTCACCTCGGTCTCCCAATCCACCGATGTATTCATCAGGTTAAAATACAATCTAGAACCTAATGCAATATCCGCCATTGCGTAACCTACGGATAGTTTACAAAACTATGTACAACATCTATGTACGTTTCCGAGCCGTTTAGGAGCATTGCATATTTGGTGGTTCCCCATTCCGTCATACGGAATACTTCTACATAACTAATTAGTCAATCATGATTTCATACAAAAAATTCAATAAAGTTAATTTGAATATTTTTACATGTTGATTTCCATCCGTAATTGTCATTTAACAATTTACATTCGTTTCACAATTATGATCTTATCGCGCTACTTATTTACTCTAACATAAACAGATTCCTGCACGTAGTCATTTAAATAAATTCATACCAATACATTTACACATACCTAATCGTCTTTTACAATTACCGTAATACTCCGATTAATGTTATCATTAAATTATTACTATTTCCCAGCGATGTACACATCGCTATACATAACAATACGATTGGATGGACGATGCTGACTAAGCACGTGGCTAATAAGTTACACCTTAATCTGCTAGTTTTCAGACGATAGTAGCAGAATTGCAGAATCCGTTATTATTAGTCAATTGGAATTTTGTTAGGGGGTTTAGCAATAATTACTTATATTTTTAATTTGACTAAAATCGCTGTACGATGCAACCCTTGGTTCTCTAAAACCCAAGTCTATGATGAAAAGCGTTCTTTCCTGTTGGCTCTACTCTTTTCTGTAACAAACTTTTACCTCGATTTATTAGTTTTCATTTAAAACCCGTATTGCACTTTATTCCATCAATGCTGGAAGCTAAAACCATAGTACTAAGCGTTGCACTTATAAGTTAAATAAGCGTGAGTGCAAACGATTTAGTTATGTAAACTACGGAGGATGTTATATCAGTTGTAAGATTATTTCTACCCGGGCTTTTACAACCCAGACTTTACCTACCCGGATTAGTTCCACTCGGACTTTTTCTACCCACGACCAAACAGAATTTTTTTCACCTATGTATGTACAAAAAAGAGAAACTACACACCGCGCAAAGATATAGCCACACATTTTGTATTGGATCATAACCTTGAGTTATTTTAAATAATATAGGCTTGCTAGTAAAATAATCTGTCTTACTTTACTACCGCAGATATTGCTAATGAGACTAAAACTGCATATTTGCAACTTTGTTAAATGCTGCCTAATTTGAATACACTAAATAAAATTCAGCTACCTTTAATAATGTTATTAATTGACGATACTTAATGCTTATGATTTATAAAATCTTATTTACAATTAGGTATTTATTATGAATAGCAATAATTTAATACTCGTTTGAAACTGCCTTTGATATTACGGCATACCCATAAATAGTTATAGTTTTTAGATGCTGAGCTTAAACATCTATAGGAATGGTTCTGTCCGTCCGTCTGTCTGTCTATATTTTTTTTTGTCCTGCTCCACAGGTCACAGTTTTCAACTCACAATTTTCAACTAAATTTTAAATAATTGTGAATGCGATGGAATAGAACCCTATCGTTTTTTGTAACGATCGCATTAATAGTTTGTCCGCAATTAGCAGCTGAGTGAACCAAGAATCAGAATTCTGTGTCGGCATAAAAAAAAGGGACGACTTTACATGTCATGTACATACCTACTTGAGAGCTTGTCAAGTTTCGCCTGATAAAATACACATAGAAAGTTTTCTCGGATTTCAATTAGTAGTCAAGGTGCTTTTACTACTATGTACGTTCACAGTGCAGCCTGGTATAGTGGTCGTGTGATCGGGACTGACTAGTGAGTGTGTTATTGGAAAATATTTATGCTCGTGACGGAGGTCTACGCTTCGAGCCCCAGCTCAGGCAATCGAAATCCTCCTTCCTCTCCATTATACATATTTCTATTTATTACTACAGGTACCAGACATACGCACGAAAATAGGCTATAGATGGTGACGGATCGTCCATAAACAACGTCCTTCACAAATTATTGTTTTTAGTACCCCCATTTCTAACTAATATTTTTTTCAATCTATTTTAACTTAACTAAATGTAATGAACTAGCATATCATATTGGTTAAAGATAGTCAGGGATCGTCCATAATGACGTCTTTAAAATATCATAGTTTTAAGTACCCTTATCTCCAGCATAAAAATTTTTCCGGCCTATTTTAACATACATGTAATGACCGTACCTATACTGCGTATGGATATTCAGGGATTGTCTATAATGACGTCCTCCAAATAAAGTTTTAAGTACCTCGCATTTCCAACAAAACTTTTTTCCAACCTGCTTCAAATACATGTAATGAGCCCTTGGTAATGAGCTTACTTAGCTAGTAGGTAGGTAGGTAGGTATCACATACACTCCCTTAGAGGCACAAGGTCTATGGGTAATGAGCTTACTTATATTAGTTAAAGATATTTAGGGATCGCCCATAATGACGTCCTTCAAATATTGTAGTTTTAAGAACCCGCATTTCCAACATTAAATTTTTTTCCAACCTGATTTAAATACATATTATGTAATAAACTTACCCGTATTGGTTGTAGATATTCAACGATCGTCCATAATGACGTCTTTCAAATATTATAGTTTTAAGAACCCGCATTTCCAACATTAAATTTTTTTCCAACCTGATTTAAATACATATTATGTAATAAACTTACCCGTATTGGTTGTAGATATTCAGCGATCGTCCATAATGACGTCATTTATATATCATAGTTTAAGTACTCCCATTTCCAACTCTAAATTTTTTTCTAACTTTTTTTAACTACGTGTAATAATCTTACCTATATGGGTTATACATATTCAGGGATCGCCCATATTGACGTCCTTCAAATATCATAAATTAAAGTACCCCCATTTCTAACTTTAAAATTTTTGCCAGCCTATTTTACCATACATATAATGAGCTTATCTATATTAGTTATAGATATTCAGGGTTCGTCCGTAAATACGTCCTTCAAATATCATAGTTTTAAGTACCCTCATTTCCAACATCAAACGTTTTTAGATGCTGAGCAAGCATCTATTAAAATGGTGTTGGCTATCTGTTTGTTTGTCTGTCTGTCTGTTTATATGGCTGCAGGCACAAGCTACAGATCACACACTGCAGGTCACATTTTTGAAGTGAATAAAAACAAACAACTTTTGTCAAGTGCGATGGAAAAGTGCTGTATAGTTTTTGGTAAGAATCTGAAAAGCATTGTTTACTAGTGACCAAGCCAATTTGCTGTAAGCTCAGCATCTACTTCAGGCCAACGGTCGCCAAATCCGGCGCGAAGTGCCGGATTTATTTCTGTAGTAGTCAATGCCATTGGTAGAAAAATTCCTAGATTTGTTCGTGGGTAGGAAAAGTCCGGGTAGGAAAAGTCCAGGTAGGAAAAGTCCGGTTAAGAATAGGCCGGGTAGGAAAAGTCAGTACTGTTATGTCAAGATTTCGCAACAGTCATCTCTTGTGGGTAATCTCAGTAAGGAGGTAACGTCACAGCCTTACTGAAATTCAATAGAATAAAATTAATAAGTTGATCAAACTCGCGGGTTCACGTTTGCGTTTGTTTAGAGCCAAAGAAAAAAAGTTACTAGGACGTGCTTGTGAAAAGAAAAAGCTTCTTAAGTAGCATTGTTAGAAGATTTAACTTTATGGTTGAGGACTCTGGTGTGATGAACTCCGACGTCTACACAGACGCTTATACAAGGTCGTCAAATATTAACGTATTTGCATTATTACTAAGAAAGTTATGAAAAATGCCATAATGCCAAATTAAGCTTCTCAAGCCAGTAGAATAAATGTTTTGCCATTTACCAGCTATAAAAGACCAAAACTCAAGAAAATCCTACTCAATTCAAATCAGCATAGGACAAAATGACTAGAGATCGCCGAACCAAAAGATCGCAGAACGCCTTGTATTCCGCACAGCTCCAGCCACCATCCCTTTCAATAGGAACCCACAACGCAACAAGAAAACTGCATCCTATTCACATCCCTTCCAACAGAACCCACACCAGACAAGATTGAACTTGATTTTACTAGTCAACGTCCCCTCCACAGAACCCAGAACACACAGCTCAACACAATTTTCACATTAACGCCACCGCCAAAGCATCAGCTACTCCACTTCACTCATAGCACGAGTTTACTCTTTTTCCTGCTAACATCTACTCTACTTCACTCCAAATTCACGTTTTATATTCGTACCCTCAACACATACTCCAACTTCTCTCCGCATTAGATTTTCCCTACCAAGATAGTAGCAGCGTCTCTGCTCCGTCTTCCCTTTGTTAGATTTTCTATTTTCTCAATAGTCAGTATTCATTGGTTCTACGTTTTAAAATTTATTTTGTTAATTCAATTTACTTCCAATTTTTCAGTTCATGATACCAATTCTTAAGTTATATCTCAAATTTCAGTTTGAGTTTATAAATTATATAATTAGTAATTTCAGTTTTTCGATTCCATAATGGTGGAAAACGGCGAAGGATTACAGGAGGATCAACCCTTAGTTGATCCTTATCAATTCCTTTACCGTCCGAAACCTTTTTCATGTACTAGTTAAATTAGTCAAAATAATTTTCCCCTTTTCATTTATCCTAAATCCTGTTAAATTCCAAATTACTCACATAAATAATTCAAGTGATCAAATATTTATAAATACTTCGAGGTCTAAATTAACCACTGTTAAAATAAGTAGATCATACCAAAATGGTAAACCAGTAATTTATTCGTTCGCAAATCTGATCCCTCTACTCAAGATTTTCCGGTCATCTCCCCTTAACCTTGTCAATTGTAATCCGTAAGACATTATCTTTATAGAGTAAGCGGACGAAAACCCATAATTGTTAAATATGTATATATTTGTATGAGTAATTTTTTTGCCGTCAGGCCGTCTGCCTTACAAGAGTATTTGCAATTTTATTCAGTTTTCCTTTTTGATTTTCTAAATTTTCATTTGTAAAATAAATTAATTTTCCATTTAATATTTTCGTAATCAAAATTCTTTTGTCCTCTGTTTTCTCGTTTTCTCATGTACCACGATTTTCTCAATTCTCTATTTTCAATTTTCATGGTTTTTACGGATATAAAAAAAGCAATCTCATTCTCCGTTCTCTCATTTTCTAGTATGTATATATGCATTTCTTTGTTCTTCGTTCTCATCTTATGTGATTTTCTATGCTGTAGTATGTAATTATATTTTCCGTTTTGTCATCCCTCATGCAATCATTTCAAAAGGGACAAGGTTTTCTGAACCCGTCTCCACGCACAATTCAAGTTAGATTATCATTTTGGTAAAAGGAATGAAGGTTGTCTGAACCCCTCCCTTATCATTTAGGATAGTCATCCCCATCAATTGGCAAATTGTCATAAAGGTAATTAGTGAGTGCAACAGATCACGACGAAACGAATGTACATAAGTTACGTGATGATGTGTGCGTTGTTATATTTTTAGTGAAAACCTATATTTTCTCTTTTGGTCAACTTCATTCCTTAATAATTCCCAATTAATTTTGTATATCTATTTTACCGTTTGTATCCTATGTTCTCCAACGTAGTCGTATGGATGCTGAAGGCTCTAAATACGAATACGTGTCTGTAATTAATTTCTTTTTTTAGTAACCGCCGACCTCTACGTACCTAAACTGGAATTACCCAATCATAAACAAATTGTCGACGATTCTCAATTTTCTCTCTTTAACTCAACGTTAGTTATACGTTTCCTAGATCGCAAATAAAGGAGATTTTGACTCTTCATGGGAAACCGTAGAGACACTAAGCTCTCAACTCGCTTCCCAATGGAAAATCTGAATCCTCATCTTTTTATCTTTGTATATTTTCATATCAAGGCTCATTTCCTTCATAGGATGTGGTGAACACCCCCACACTGCATAAATCGCTACCATGTGACACCGCATCATTTCATAAATCAGACGTAGAATCGCAATAATAAATTTAAAAACTCCGTAGGTTAGTTTTATTTAATTTAGCATTACAACTAGCGTCCGCATATTTACCATTTGACCTGCTGACTTGATGAAGTCCCTATAAATTATTAACATGTGCATATTTTGTACTCTTTAAAGTTTGACAGAATAAATACGCGCAATCATTCAATAAAAATTGGTAGGAATATAACTCAAGTACTGGTTCACACATGGGCATATGTGTGACACTCACATGTTTAACAGTGCGCCCCGCTCGTCTGTAATTCTGGTTCTCGTTTCATAACAATAGTTTTGCGTCATTTATTTGCAGGTTTTCAAATTACTTGACTCGAATGAGATAAAAATTTCCAAATTGCATGTGCGATAGCGATAGCGGTGTATTTTACATGCGTTTTAACTTGCTGTTAGGTAAAAACAATAAATATAATAAAAAAGAAATGTACAAATTATGTTTCCTACTCATCAGTTTATTGTTAAGTTTTAATGTTTAGGTTTTAACCCAGCAGAAGCCAGCAAACTGTGAAAAGGTTTTAATCTCCAATCGTTTTCAAGGATTCACATTTTTTTTACTATTAAGCCTCAAGCAGCACAAATATTGTGCCTAATTAGCTCATTTTTGCCATATTCTACGTCTACACACACATCATAGGTTAGGGGTTTGAAATTGATAAGGAAACCGGACACGATACGAGACACCGGACACAGGACACCAGAGTCCGGATTTTGTGATCTGGACTTTAAAGCCAACATAGCGACATTGACCTGCAACATACAGTTTGACAGGGAAATAAATTTTGCAACTTTGGTACACATTTACTACTGACTGTTATAATAAATGTTGCATGCAGGTGCCACAGCATAGCAAAGATTTAGCGCGCAATATTAATAAAACTTAAATAACGATATCTCTTTCTGTCCGCCAATTCTGGCTTTTCTGCATACTGTACGCGTTATTTGAGATTAAGTGTCAAACAAATCTACTACGACTTGTATTTATTTTTGTATATTGTGTATCAAAATCGAAGAATAAACGTTGAAATTAGGGCATGTTAGACTCTTCTAAAATAAATTGCTCACCCTGTATTAATTTACAAATAAGAAATATTTAGTAATGTAAAAAATACAAACGACAAATTATTCTAATGTCTGTAAAAATGCAGATGCATTACCATATCAGACAGAGTAGGAGTATGACTATTGATTGATTTATTAACGAAGTTTAATTTGGCGTTATCGGGCATAGCCCATGGCGCAATACAATTATTAAGTTTGATGAATTACATGTAATATTATTATTATGATTTTTTTAAAAAGTTTGAGGATGAATATACAACGCTGGTTTAACAAAATTGAAGAAAATTAGAATAATATCTTAAGTTGAAAAATTAAGGATAGCGTTGAAGCTGGCTTCATTACGCATAGAGACTTGATATCGTGACAGAAACTTCCTGCGTTCATTGGCATACTTAATACTTTAATGTGAGTAAAACTAGGGCCACATCCTGGCAGTGTTTGCTTAAGTTAAACTTGACAAACATATTTTTAAAAGAAAGAAAATTATTTCATATTTTAATTTAGTGGTGCGGGAGCATAAGGATTAGGTGTTGACTGCATGGGAAGGAAGTTTTAATCTGATTATAGTAGGGGTGATAGGAAAAGTTGTCAATTCTTGACAGGTCTGTTTGCTTGGCCTGGTCGTAAGCAGTCTTTAATATTAATTCAAAGTTTTCTATCAGTACCTCGACCGACTGGGACGTCCAAACAAACGAGAAACCCAATCGGTCCAGAATTGACTTAACCTGCAATGCCCAGTCTGCTGTGGGTGGGATTGACTAAGAGTAACAAGTCTGGTATAACACTTTTTTACAAAACGCTCTACTGGCATCATTAAGATGCGAGCCCAGTGTTTAAGGGTTATACATATTATGTGGCACCTTAACAGCGAGCGACCTGTCTCACATCTAATAAGATACCCAGATGTGTTTGAAGATACAGATAATATTTTTTTCAAAAAGCTTGCTTGTACTTTTTCCAAGTGATCTAAATATCTGAGGCCCCATATTGAGACTGCATATGTAAGTGAGGGCACCGCAACGGAATCAAAAAGTTTCATTTTTGCGGCCCAAGAGCTCATTTTACATTTACAAATAGTGCTTAAAACAGCGCCTGCGGCAGAATTTCCATTACAAATCATTTGATCTGCTGCAATTTTGAACACACCAGAAGAGGCAAAAGTAATACCTAGGTAAATATAAGTGCCTACTAATTCGATTAACTGGCCTTTTAAGTGCCACCTTCAGCCTTTAGACATTCCTCCGCCTCCCCGTCGGAAAACAATCACCTTGGTTTTGTCCAAGTTTATTACTAACTCATTGACAGTGCAGTAGTCATAAAGTATGTCAATTTTACATTGCAAAGATATTTTGGTTTCGGCAAGAGTTGCATTGTCGTCGGCAAGCATAAGCAAGTCCGTTGAGTTATTTCCACCGATACCCACTGGGACGGCTCCTTTACTAAAAAAATCCGGCGCTTCGCGCCGGATTTGCCTACCGTGGGCCCGAAGTAGATGCTGAGCTTACAGCGAATATTGACTTTAGTCAATTAATGCATCTTTTCACATTATTTACATACAATACACTCTATACCCTCTTAAGTACAATATTTCAGTGACGACATTGTTGGACGATCCTAATATGTACAATAATAATATTCCTTGCTAAAAATACCATATTACATAATGTTTAAACTGATAACCGGTGTTTTTTTAAATGATGACATTAAGACGACGTCATTTATGGACAATCCCTGTGTGTATACTGGTAAAGTAGATTTTGAAGATATAAATCTACCAAATTTTGCATTCAGCACTAACAAGGATCCTTATAATAGTGATTTTGTGATGACGTCATTTATGAAGGATCCCTGTATATATGCTAGAAAAAGACAATGTTAAGGATATCCATTAATTTCATTTTTGAACTAAAGACAGAAGAGATTCCTATAATCAAAGTAATTAAATGACGTCATTTTTAGATCATCCTTGCATGGCTCCTAACTTGTGTAACCCTCGAAGTTAAAATATATTGTATAAATAACTTATGTATAAGATTTACTGGACACTAAAAATTACAAACTGCGTGCCATTCGGTTGAAGTATGTTCCTTAAGATTGAGAATTTGAATGACGCCATTAATGGTTGGTCATCAACTATCTATAAGCTTCGTACGTATGTTCACAGCATAAAGAAAAAAACGTTGGGGTGGGTTTTCTAAAATTAAAATTTTAAATGACGTTATTTATGAACGGTCGCTTTCCTTCTACGAACAACGTACGTATGTTTACAGCCTTAAGTTAAAAAATCGTGAATTTCACCCGTTTTTATTCCACGTTGAATATATCATGGTATAATGCAATTGGTTTTTTCCGACATTCCGTACTCGATGCAGATAAGCATAGATTTTTCCGAGTGTGATTTAAATACAGGATAGCAAACCCAAAATATTAAGTTCGTATGCTTGACTAGCTTTGGGTACGGACACAAATGACGACACCTAAATTTACCAAAATTATAAGCCTACCCACCCGCTTGTCACCTTTTTAAGCATTGCTTAAATGGATGCCCTTACCGTGGAATGTCAAGTGACCCACCCTCAAGGTAAGCAACGCCATTTGTGTCTGACCCCTACCAGCCTTAACGTCGTCTGAACAAAAAGCAGCCGGCTGTTTTGCAAAACACGAAACGTAGCAGGACTTTCTGTTAGAACGACAGGAAACAAAGCCAACTCGCCTACGGGACTCCCTGTATCTTATGGGTCGCATATCTGACACGCTCACAGATTCGTATCAGACATTTCTTAGCTCAGGCCATTACTGACCCATTGCTGTTAACGGGACTCTAAGTGTCGCGTGCTCCATTCAAACCTTGGCTTTGAGGCTTCAAATTTTTCGGAGTTATTTTACGATTGATCCTAAATCTCCCGCCCCCCCCCCTAACCTAAAAAGGATGATTTTGTGGGTAGAGGAGCATTAGTTTGCGGTTAGTAAAGCATCAGGCATAAGAAATATTTATATTTTTAAGATTCTGACTTGGTTTAATCCTTAACGCCCCCCTCCCCTTTAAGAGATAATTTGTGGGGTTGGGGGTGCAAGCATTTAAAGTTTTTTAATAGTTTTAGCAAAGAAATCAAGATTTTTGAGACGTTATTTGTGGGTAACCCCAAGTACACCCCCCTCTTCTGAGGGAATACTTAGTGGGTGAGGGGTGCAAGTATTCAAAGTTTTTTAATAGTTTTAGCAAGAAAATTAAGATTTTTGGGACGTCATTTGTAAGTGACTCCGAGTCCCCCCCCCCCTCTCCTAATAAAATACTTTTTGGGTAGGGGTGCAAGTATTTGTAGTTTTTTAATGGTTTTAGCAAGAAAATTAAGATTTTTGGGACGTCATTTGTGAGTAACCCCAAGCACACGCCTCTCCTGAGGGGATACTTAGTGGGTGGGGGTTGCAAGTATTTAAAGTTTTTTAATGGGTTTAGCAAGAAAATTAAGATTTTTAGGACGTCATTTGTGGGTGACCCCAAGTATACATTCTCCCCTTAGTGGATACTTTGTGGGTAGGGTGTGCAAGTATTTAAAGTTTTTTAATGGTTTTAGGAAGAAAATTAAGATTTTTGGGACGTCATTTGTGAGTGACCCCAAGTACACCCCCTTCCATTAGGGGATACTTTGAGGGTGGGGTGCAAGTATTTGAAGTTTTTTATTGGTTTTAGCAAAAAAAACAAAGATTTTAGGGACGTCATTTGTGGGTGACTCCAAGTACACTCCCTCCCCTTAGGGGATACTTTGTGGGTGGGTGGTGCAAGTATTCAAAGTTATTTTATGGTTTTAGCAAAAATAGTTCAGATTGTTGGGACGTCTTTGTGGGTGACCCCAAGTACACCTCCCCTTCTTAGGGATACTTTGTGGGTGCGGGTAACTTCTGCGGGTAGCTGGTGCCGATGAATGGTGCATGTTAATGGTGCATTGACTGGCGCCTGTAACGAAACTATTTAGCTGGTGCATTTGGCTGGTGCAAAGCGGCAAATCACCCGTTTTTCTCCAATGCTTTTAGATGGCTAAAAAAGTTGGTCCAGTCAACTGTTAATTGTAAAAAACTGGTTCGCCCGATCCACTCCAAAAACTATAGGGCACTTCTCCCTCGCATTTGTGGCCATTTAAAAAATATTTGACGAAAATCGCTTGAAAACTGTGACCTGTAGCGCATAAAAAACAGACGGACAGACAGACAGACAGACAGACAGACGGACATAGCCATTCCTATAGATGCTTAAGCTCAGCATCTAAAAATACTCATATATGACACTTACATAAATTGCAAATAATAGTAGGCTCAGAATTTCGCCTTGCAAAACTCCCATTGAAATATCAAAGAACTTAGTGAAGCCATCCCGCGTACTAACTTTAAGCTTACTCGAGTCATAAAGGTTTTTAGATGCTGAGCATCTATTAGGAATGGCTCTGTCCGTCTGTCTGTCTGTCGATATTTTTTTTTGTCGTGCTCCACAGGTCACAGTTTTCAACCTAAATTGTTCAAATAAATTTTAAATGATAGTTAATAAGATGGAATAGAACCCTATTGTTTTTGGAATCAAACGGATTAACCAATTTTTCACAATTCACGATTTAATGGACCAAATTTTGAGAAATAAAATGAATGCCTGGAAAAACCAGTGTCTGGCGACTTTACGTGCATTTTAATACTTGCCGCTGAAGTAAAGTAGGTAGGTACATGCTCCGCACGTTCCATATACCTGACATTCAGTGGATATTCGTACCATAGAAAACTTCCGATTAACATAGGATTTTACTAGTAGGAATGCAGGGATCGTCCATAAATTACGTCAAACAAACTTTACAATTTTAGGGACCCCCACAGTTATTTTGGGACCCCCACAGTTATAAGTTCAAAAATTAGCTTAAAATGTATCCTTAGCATAGAATTTAACTAGAATGCATGCAGGGATCGCCCATAAATTACGTCATACAAATTTTACCATATTAGGGATCCCCACTGTCATTAGTTCAGAAACTAGGTTTACATATATCCTTAACATTGGATTTTACTAGTGTGCATGCAGAAATCGTCCATAAATGACGTCATACAAATTTTATTATTTTAGGAACCCCCACTGTCATTAGTTCAAAAATTATGTTGACATATATCCTCCGAATAGGATATTACTAGTATGCCTGACTGTATTTTTCAAGCGTACGTACAGTGATCGTCCATAAATTATTTCATGAAAATTTTACTATTTTCGGGACCCTCACTGCCATTAGTTCAGAAATTAGGTTGACATATATTTTCAACATAGTATTTTACTAGTATGCCTGCAGGGATCGTCCATCGATCACGTCATTCAAATTTTACCATTTTAGAGATTCCCATGCCATTAGTTCCAAAATTAAGTAAACACATATCCTTAACATTGTATGTTTTAAGAGTACGTAAGAGGATTGTCCATGAATTATGTCATGCAAATTTTAGTATTTTAGAGACCACCAATTTCATACATTTAGAAATTAGATTGACATATCCTCATCATAGGATTTTTAATATGACAACTTATCATCGCCCAACTAATTATATCAACTGATTCTAACGATGGCATTATTTGTGAGCGATCCAATAAAGTAGTATGTGCTGCTTTCAGCTCTTGCAGTGCAGATTGTTTATTATTAAATTAACGAATAAGAATTTAAAATGTGGAATTATTTCATTAGTGGTCAATTCAAACTGACAAACGTTACTGTTTATGATGCCATCAAGCAAGGGCTTCAGCCTTTTTTTTATTTTTTATATATTTGCTCTATTTTATTCAAACAAAGTTTAATTTCATGAGGTATTGTAAAATTCATATGCGAATTGCTTTTGTACTGACACTTTTCGTATCAGCACCACTCGTACTCAACCACCTTGTACCTGTGATACATTGACCAGGCCCACAAGAATCAGTAAAACTTGTATCAGCACCATCGTGTCGGCGCTAATTTCAAAGACCTAAATCTTACCATAATGGCTTTTACTGTTCCCAATTGATACAGATCACCTTCTACCTAGGTAACATCACCTTTCACATGCACCTTTACTAATACCAATCCAACTTGTAGCGGCACCATTCGTAGCTTGCCTACTCTTGTCATCATCAATCGTACCTAGCCCAATCTAGCTATTCGAACCAAAAATACTCAAAATGGCTGCACATGCGCATGTACCTGACCCACTGTCACCAGCAAAGGTCGTATTTTCGTACCTAACTCGTTGGCACCGGCGCCTAATGCTAGGTTTAGGTTTGCCTTTCGACAAAAAACATGCTTTCCAGTGATGAAGTCACTCGCTCTAAGCTCAGCATCTACTTTGGGCCTACAGTGGCGAAATCCGGCGCTTCCCACTAATACTAAGGCTGTGCATTTGGGTCTATAGTTTATGATGCCAAATTCTGTCAAAGGCACGTTTGAAGTCCACAAAAAGTACGAAAAGCTTTCCGCCCTGAGTTATTTTTGACTGAATTATACTATTTAGAGAAAAAATCTGATCCAGGCATCCTCTGCCTCTCTGAAACCCGGCTTGTGACTCTGGGAATATATTATTGACCTCGCACCAGCTGTATAGTCTAGCATGTATAAGGGTTGTAAAAAGTTTTGTGAATGTGTTAACTAGTGCTATTCCTCTATAATTTGCTGGGTCCAATGGGTTATCTTTTTTTTAAATAAGTTTAACAATAATTTTCTCCCAACTATGAGGACAGACACCTGTTTTGAAAAAATAATTAAATATTTGTAGTAGGCCTACTTATAAATTTTGTGGGATACATTTAATCAGCTCGTTGGGGATCATGTCAGACCAAGCGGCTTTTCGTAACTTGGGCGACCTAATTGCTGCTTAAAGCTTATGCATAGAAAACTGGCTGTCAAGTAATGGGTTACTGTTAGAAGCGTCAAAATTTGGGTATAACTTTCTCTCTGGCATAACTTTTGTATAAAATGTTTCCCATTGGCTTAAGGAAATAACGTTGGGTGGGAAAAATTTTCGACGAAACCGATTTAAGCATTTCCAAAAATCAGTGGGAGAATTAACATTTGATAGAGTAGCCTGAATTTCAAACCAGTATTGTTTCTCTTTGCTTTTCAAGAAATTAGAAAACTGTCGTTTAGCCGCTGCATAAAAATGTAATGAAGCTCGACCACTGCACTGCCGTACCTGTTTAAGAAGGTTTTTAAGTTGATTGCGTCTTTGACAGCACTCACTATCAAACCATGGTTTTAACCGTGTAGTAGCTAACTTGGGGGTAAGTAACATACCAGACGTCAATGCCGCTTCTTAAAAGTATTTTAATTAATTGGAGTAAATAATAATAGGGTCACTAGCTTGAGCAGGCTGATTGTTTTCCAAATAGTTCAAAACTGCACCATATTTAAGAGGCTTCCATTTATTTACGTTACTAAATGCAGTAGTAGAGCAAGAGTTGGATATTGATGATGAAGAGACAGAAACTAGGCATGGCAGGTGGTCAGAATCTGGAAAATTAAAAAAAGATATATCATTAATCAGTTCAATGCCTAACTGGTCAGCCCAAACCAAATCTATAGTGTTTTTACAATTACGACCAATAAATGTAAAGTTTGCAGGAGTGTCCGACAAACATCTTCCATTAAGTAACATAAAAAAATTTAGTTGAGACAAGTTTACTAGCTCCCGCCCTTTCTGAGATACAACTAAATCAAGGAAAGTTCGATCAGGAGCCAAAGGGAGGTTGTCAGTGATAAATTCGTCCACCTGGTTAAGATTTTTGACTCTAGCATTAAAATTAACACATAATATAAATGGAACATTAATAAAATTGCTTTTTACATGGCTTAATTTTTCAAAAAAATCTCGAACTAAAATGTCATGTTGGGGTCTAGGTTAAAAGTAAACAAAACAGATCATGAAATCTTGTTTAGATATTAAATTAGTATAGTGTAAAATAATATAGTTCGAGTTTACCTCGATTGGTTTCGATTAAAAAAAAAAGATGATTAGAAAAAAGGACCAGACCTCCGCTTGGACTCCCTGTAACATGCACTCTTGAGGCGGGGACTGTTATTGCTTTATACTTATTAAAAAAGGTGAAATTGTAAAGTTCATGACTGACCCACGTTTCATTGAGACTTATAATATTATAATTTAAAACTAAATTTAAATCTTTAGCTGATAATTTTGTCACATTAGAGTATCCATTAACATTCCAAAATACAAAGTCGCAAGGAGTCGTGGGTGGTAGCACCCGTCATTGTTTCTTCCTGCCGGGTCTTGATTTAGAACCGATGATGCAGAAGCATTAGTCGCTGAAGCAAAGGATGAGGATTTCTTTGGGTGGAAAGGGGGTTTGTATCCTGGGATTTCTGGTATTTTCTGAAGAGATTTTCCGTCAGATTCATAAAAGCTTGTAATTCCGTCGTCAGTATGAATTAGGTAACGTAAAGACTATATTTTTGCAGTGCTGGTTTCTTTTTGTTTAATGTGTTTTGCCTCGTTCATAAGAAGTCTTTTAACTTCCCACTGCTCCCGGCATAAGTCCTCTGAGATCCTGTAATCGGTATCCTTAAGTTTGTAAGCCCTTGAGAGTATTTTGTTTCGATCATTAACAGAGCTAAATTCGCATTTAATGCCAAAACCGGTTTTTAGAGGAATACACATGTAGCTAATTGGGGAGATATCATTAACTTTTAGTAGCTGTAGGAATGCCGAGATTTCAGTTTTCATGACACTTTTTGCTAAGCCGGATGCAGTATTCATCCCACTAAAGATTGAATTCTGAGTCTGTGGCTATTTGCGTTGAAGAGCACATCATTTGTCACATGCAGAATTTTGATCTTAAGAGAACTCATGTCATTAGCAAAACAGTTACTGGTATCTTCTATTGAATTGATTTTTCGAGAGTTGATTGACACTGAATGCTGAATTCCTTTTAGCTCCTTGTTGATTTCACCAAGTCCCTTCTTTTGTTTAGCAGGAAATTGCTTTAGATACTCCAGTACGTCGGTTGTGTCAACGTCAGAGTTAGTATCGGAGTCATCATCATCATCTGTTCCGCTGACTTCATCGTCATCGTCTGATTTTTCGTCTTCTATTGTTTTCTCAGCTACGACAGATTTTGAATTTATTTTCTTTTTTCTCATTGTGCCGTATACAAGGATATTACAGACAGAAGGTCAGAAAATAAATAAAAATATTACTTGCCTTACTGATCCCCAGGTCACGGCTCCTGTCTCTGAATTACCAACGTTAAATCTGTCAACTAAATGACCTGCCTGTGACCTGGGCAAGTAGATAGCTACCCTGATTTAGAATTAAAGTGAGTCACGAGTTTGCCTTTTGGATGATAATTGTAGATTTTCAGTTCAGTTGGCTGTACCGGCTACGAGAAGATTATTTATTATGTATGCACTTGGGACTCTGTCGGTGCATATAGCAATGTGTTTTTAACGGTGCGGGCGTGGAGAGAGAAAATCACAAATAAAAGTGTTAATCTGCGTCTACGTACAACAATTGGTGATATTCTTGTATTCTTAAGATATTTAGGGGTCACATTCTTGAGTTTGAAATTGTTTGAAACTTCAAAAACTAGATAAAATTTCAGTTTTACTTCAATGTATTTGAGAGGATTAGGAAGGTACGTCTTTACCTTTAGCGCAGCTTTTAGCCCTCCGTAGGAGTATGACTATGTAGGTATACTCTGTTTATTATTTTATAAAAATTGACGATTTACTTTTCTTGTCTCAAACAATAATCCAAACCTGCGACGCATTAGGTGTAGAAAAACTTGACTACATCACAGAGGCATCGTAGACAAGGATGGCCAGAATGGATAAAAATGCAGTGTACAATGCTTTATCGATTCTTGCCCTTCATTGAAACAAGTTTTTTATACAGTCTGGGTTTCGACGAATTCTTGCTCTCCCTATGCTACACACTTTATACTTATATACTGTAACTACTATATAAAACTCGACTTGAAAACTTGAACTTGAAAATAAAATAAAATTGGCAGATATCTACAGTTTAAGTTAAGAGTCAAAACTTCTACCGGTTTCTTATTTAGCACTTTAGTAGAGCCCATTATTATTCACAATTACACGTTTACTCTGTCCAAGTTCAACTCCTCACACATTCAATTCCTATTTCTTGTTATCGTCCTACAGACCTCGTCACCCACATTTATATTCTCAAATGCCTTGTTACAGAGCTTATTTACCACTACACATGTAACAGTAGGATTATAACAGTAGATACAATTATTCCTTTATTTAAAAAAAAAACTTTATCTAAAAACAAGCATCATTTATGTCGAACTCCTAAGACGTTGAATTAATTTTATTGTGATATCTGGTCAGTGAATTAGTCTAAAATAATAAAATAATTTACTCGGCATTGCCTAGACACAACTTAAGTTTACGTACCTACCTACATTAGGAGGCAGGTGTGTATATCAATGGAATGACGGT
Organism: Dicyrtomina minuta; assembly: GCA_949802685.1. Taxonomy (NCBI): domain Eukaryota; kingdom Metazoa; phylum Arthropoda; class Collembola; order Symphypleona; family Dicyrtomidae; genus Dicyrtomina; species Dicyrtomina minuta. The sequence continues at coordinate 43,943,262 of OX461809.1, read as the reverse complement.
CTGAAAACCCATTTTGGTCAGCATTCGTTTTAAGAAATGCACAAATAGCTTTCTGTTATGTTAAGCATATTCGTTGACCTAATTTATGACCTAATGACATGGGGGATTTTTTTTCAAACCCTATGATCTCTCCTTTAGCATTGCAAACCCTATGTTCTCTCCTTTAAAACGTCAAACTCTATCTTCCCTCGTAGTTTCCGTATTTCTTGTCCGATTTCCTTGGGACTTGTTTCAATCAACTCTCTTGAGTTTGCTAAACACAATCACACTATAAAATCAGTCACTTGATCATTAACACACAGATACATTAATTAGAGTTAGAAGTGAATTACATTTGAGTCATCTTGGACCACATCCGAGTGAAAAATAGCAGAGACGTTCTCTGGACATCTCGTATCATTTTATCCTGATTGTCTTTCGTTACAACTCAACTGACAACATGTAAGAAATTATTATTGATCATAAAGCAATGAGTAATACCAATCGCTCTTAGAAATGAGTCCTGATGAAAACTAAATGAAAACGAGCAAGGAGTCATGGTCGATATTTCACATGTGAACGAAATATTTTTTTCCAGTGCCCCATACCTCTTATAGTAAGAATCCTCGGTTTTAGTGGGATACATGCATACGGTATCTCGTAATACCCGGGTAAACCTCAAACCTTTTATATTTTTTTAAACAACGCGTAGTCAAAATATGAACATTTTTGTTATCGCATATTTTTTTGATGGCCGTTTAGCACACACTTGATTTTTTTGAGATTTTTACTCCTAAAAAATCGCATTTACCCGGATTTTTGGCAATGCTATCGGGTTACAGCCTGTTTATTTTTTTTCTCCGGACGCCCTCCCAACTGTACTTTCGTTTATATCTCAAAAAATAGGGAAAAAAATTCACTATATTGCTGTTTTCGAATTTTGCTAGAGTTGGGAGGGCGTACAAAGTTACAAACGATTAGATTGTAATTATTAATTAAGATTAAAGTTGTCGCTGTTGCCACGTTCCCCATTAGTTTTAACTTCCCCTATGTGAAAGGTTAAACTCAAGCAACGGAACGGCAACAGCCTCACCAAATAGCTGTCACAGTGAGCCTGATGTTAAACATGCGGACAGTTTTCCCGGGGTTTGGAATTCGAATCCCATTGACGGAAAAAAGTTTACGCACTTTTTATGATTTCTTTTGCGACTAGACTACATAATATTATGATAGATGGAAAGCTCTGTCCAAACTCTATCGTTTAAGCTATACATTATATTTTTTTTCTACAATTTTGGCGTTGCACTGCCTGTTAACATTCAGTATTAGACTCCTAAACCTTCCACTGCACACACGCACTAACATCGCGTGAAATCCCATATCTCAGTTGGCACTCTGTTAACGTGTTTAATTGCACCTCCATCCTACTCCAGTCTTTCCCCAAGACTGTGAGTTGGAGGGTTGCACATATCATATTTCAGGTGATTGTTACATATTGGGGCAATATGTTAAAGGACCATTGAATACGGGGGACGATATTTCAGGAAACTATATGTCAGGGGAATTTATGTCAGTGGACCAAATTTTAAGGGAATTATGTCAGGGTAATATATTTTAGGGTACTATACGTCAGAGGGCCATATTTTAGGGACATTTATGTTAGAGTACTGCATTTTAATTAAGTTATTCAGAGGGACGTTTCAGCCATCGCACCGCACTAAATTGTGCAACCTGTCCAAAATGAGATGATTTACGCACCCATATATTAACAATGATCTCCAAGAGGTAGAATGTATTGCATTTATTTGTTTATAATAATGTTAAGCTAACTTACTGGAGCTTAAAATATGTGGCCAAAGTGTCACGTTTTATCAGCATTTATTACTGTCACAGCGCATTAGTCTGTCATTAGATTATCTGGAACTATCCTGAAGAAGTGATATTGTTATTTTAATTTTATTATTATGGCAATCACAATATAGACGACCATAGATTTTGCTTCAAACCTAATCATTGTCGTTGGTCGTAACTAAAACTTTAGAGGTAATTATTCTTCAAAGTTAGCGCTGATGTAATAAATGTTAATAAAGATGTAAAAGTGAAAGGAATTTTATTTTGCAGCAATTAATACGCGTGTAGCCTGCATGATTACAATGAAGAATTCAATTTTTTTTATCTTCCGCTAGAAACAAATCCTTGTCCTATCACTTTTTCTTGGAAGCAACACGGCTCTTTTCAATAACAAAGCATAAAATTCAAGCCCAGTGAACCATGTCTTCTTCAATTCTGTCAATATTACAAACTTCTTTCTAATCATATGCCTACCTGAACAACTACAACCTGATTTTGAAGTAGGAAGCCTACGGACGGATACGCACAAGGTTCCAAGGAAGCAACTACTTCTTTCAACTACAATATTTCGATTATTATATCCAACTTACATTTAAAGTTATAATTATTACAGCAATGCCTTCCTGTCAAACTTACACTGATTATTTACAGCTACAACATTTTGTCATCAAATCCTAAATTCAAACATTGTATTTAACTAATCACTTATTACAGAAACTCTAGAAGGCTCGCTGTCAATAACTTGTTAAAGAAAGTAATGAGTGCTTGCCGTCCATTACTTATCAAAGTAACCCGCTTAGGTTTGCTGTCCTTCACTTTTAAAGAAACCCCTAGAGGCTCGCCGTATATCAACTATGAAATAATCCCACGCAGTCTCGCCGTCCATCACCTATCGAAGGAACTATCAAGGGCTGGCCGTCCGTCCGTTTTCTAAGAAACCCTCAAAGGCTTGCCGTCCATAACTTATTAGAAAATTTCCAAAAGCTTGCCGTCTATAAACTAAAAAAACCAAAAAGGCTCGCCGTCTATCACCTATTAAAGAAACGGTAGGAGGCTCGCCGTCTATCACCTATTAAAGAAACTGTAGGAGGCTCGCCGTCTATCACCTATTAAAAAACCGTAGGAGACTTGAAGTCCATCACCTATCAAATAAAACCCCACAAACTTGCTTTCCATCACTTATCAAAGAAACCCCAGAGGCCCGCCGTCAATTACTTATCAAAGAAACCTCCAAAAGCTCGCTGTTTATCAATTATCAAAAAATTCCTGGAGGCTAGCCGTCCATGAATCTTCAAAGAATCCCCCAAAGGTTCGCTGTCCATCATTTTTTTAAAACCCGCTAGAGGGTCGCCGTCAATCACGTATGTAAGAAACTCCTGGTGGCTCGCCAACTATCACCTATTAAAAAAACTGTTAAGGCTGGTCGTTCTTCATTTAAAAAAAACAATCGAAGGCTCGCTGTCTATCACTTTTAAAGAATTCCTGGAGGAGCGCTGTCTATCACTTATCTAAGAAAACCCCAGAGGCTCGCGGTCCATCACTTAAAAAAGAAACTTCGAAGGGCTGGCCGTCCATTTTTTAAAGAAACCCCCAAAGACTTGCCGTCCATTACTTATAAAAGAAATCCTAGAAGCTTGATGATTTTAACTTTTTAAAGAAACCTCTAAAGGCTCGCCGCCCATCACTTATTTAGGAAACCTACTAGGCTGTGGGGCTAAATACAAGCATCACCTAACTGTTATTTGCTCTTACAAATTTTGAAATAAAATCAAATTTTACGACATTAATCTTGAAATTCAAGCACAAAAACTATCAGACAAGTGAAAGTAGACACAACGTGCACAGGTACCCGATCGAAGATTTAGCAATCGTACCATCACTGCCCCGAAAACACAACAAATTATTTGGCAAGCCATACCAGGCTAAGGCAAAGGCACTGTTGTTGACGGGGCCAAACCCTCGGTAATGTACAAACTCTACTTTTCTTAAATAAACTTTAGCACTAAACTCACAAACCTTTACACACATCGCTATACCAAAATTAAAAACGTAATCTAGTAACAATACAATCTCTATTGACTAACCAAATACCTACTAAGAAAAATTTCTTTTCTTTTTGAGGAGTTAATGACGAAACGAAGAAGCAATCAGGACGAAACTCTAGACGACAAAAGAATAAGAATGGATATGGAAATAGATGGAGAAGTAATCACACTCACAACTGCAGAAATAAGGCAACAAAAAATCAGCGAAGCAACAATGAAACGAGTGATTGCTCCACTTGAAGGAAAAATTGATCGCATCGCAACCGAAAACAAGGAGCTGAAAATTAAAGTGGAAAAGCTCGAAGATGAGAATGATAGACTGCACATGGAGATCAGAAGAAGCAACCTCATCTTCACAGGGATCCCTGAAGGAGGAAAAGAATCTGAATCTCAAATAATAACCAAAGTTTAACAATTGATATCAGCTGTAATGCAAGTTGAAGCGGAGATAGACACTGCCAGAAGGCTAGGCCCAGCTGGCAATGGGGCTAAACCACGGCCAATAGTCATCAGGTTTCTGAGACAGAACTAACGCAACGAGATATACCGCAGACGAAAAGAACCAAGAAATTCCGAGAACCACAAGAAAGTATTTATAAATTTGGATCTTCCTCCTCGCGTATATAAAACTCGGCTATTGGAGCGAATTGAACGAACCAAGGAAAGGGAGTCTGGGAACCCAGCTGAAAACAGTAATAATAGTTGAGAAGACGGCCGGCCTACACAAACAAAAGACAGCAAAATAATAAAAAGAAATAAACTCAAAAACAAAAACAAAAATAAACCTTTTAATGAATTGACGACAGTTATATACTGGAATATAAATAGTGCAACTCAAAACAGAACTGCAAAATTTAGATTTATTGTGGAACAGAAACCTGATATTTTTTGCCTACGCGAAACGTGGTGCAACTATGAGGTACCTCTTGCTGAATTTAAAACATCAAATTACAATATTAAACAAGTATATGCCGAGAAACAACACACCAAGGGAAGGTCTAGCGGAGGATTTATTGCTGGCATAAAAAAAGGTCTCGAATGAAAAGTCATACATAGTAACCGATTCTCAATCACGCTCGGTTCGGAGAACAAAAATTATAAACAGATTGTGTTCTTATGCATCCCACCCCATACAACATACGACAATGTAATAAAAGAATTCACAACTCAGTTAACCCCGAATAACGAAATAATAATCACGGGAGACATAAATGCAAAGGTCGGAAATAAAAAGTGGAACGCAAATAATGCATTAATCAAAACAAGGAAAACAAAATGTCAAGAAATTAATGCAAGAGGAAAAGAACCTATAGACGAATTGATGGAGCACAATATGATTTTATTGAATGGCAGAACATCTGACAATCACGAAGGGGAACCTACCTTTACCAATGCAAATGGATCAAGTGTTATTGATTTATGTCTAATATCCGAAAAACTTTACAACCAAAATACAAACTTTAAAGTCTTGGAAAGCGTAATGTCAGACTACATCCCTATTCAGCTTAGTATGCAAAAAACAAATGTGCAGGTACCTGAAAATTATAATCCATTATATTACGAAAAAATTAAGTGGAATAATGAAAAAAGTCTCGCCTTTCAAGCAGAAATATTCAAACTGGCAAGCCAAACGCAAAAAGATGAATACAACTTCACAAGTTAACCAAAAATATTAACCTAGCAGCAATATCAACAAATATGTTAAAGAAGGTACCTTTTAAAAGAAACTCTGAACTCTGCCCACAATGGTTTACTAACGAATGCGCACAAAGCAAGAGGCAGAGCAACATCGCTCTTCATCACATGCGAAAAAGCAATAGCAATGACATTTGCCAAAAAATAAAAGAAAAAGATTATGCTAAATCAAGAAAAAGCATGAGTACTACAATACAATAAAAAATAACATAACGGAAGCTAGAGACCGAAAATCATTCTGGAAAGCCATAAACACATTCAGAGAAACTAAACAAAGCATTGCAGAAAAAAATATTACCCCACATGAATGATATCATCATTTTAGGAACCTTTTTGAAGACTCAACGCATGCGCGTACAACCGTGACAAGCATTAACACACAGCCTGAACAAAGCTTTGAGGAACCTCTAGACCTGGAAATTACATATGAAGAACTAGGAGCAGCAATATCAAAGCTGGCCTTAAATAAATCACCGGGCGAAGATGGAATTCCTAATGAAATATGAAAATTTCTCGATTATAAATCAGAAACAATGCTTCTCAGTTCGTTAAATGAAATAATCAGAACCGCTAAAGTACCAGACGGATGGAACAATATCTCACTTGTACCTATCTACAAAAAAGGGGACCCTAATGAACCAAGTAATTATCGGCCTATATACCTTCTTAACACGAGTACAAAGCTTCTAACAATCATCTTAGCAGAAAGGTTACAAGCCTGGGGAAAGACAAATAATCTAGTATCGGAAAATCAGGCAGCCCTTAAAAAAGGAACCGGATGTGTTGACAATATATACAGATTGCACGCATGCATACAACACGCAATGAAAAAGTCCGACAACAAGTTGTTTGCCTTATTCGTAGATCTTTTGCAAGCATTTGATTCCAGTACACATGAAAAACTATGGACTAAAATGAAAAAAGCAGGGATGACTCAAAACTTCATTACTATTGTAAAGTCTATATATCTTAATGCACGGACCAAAGTAAGGACTACAAATGGGTACACAGAATGGATACACATCATTAAAGGAGTACTCCAAGGAGAAACGTTGTCACCTATACTTTTTAATCTATTCATGGATGAAATTGTCCACAAATTAAACAAAAACGATGCTATGGGAATTAAAATTCTTACAATGCAGGTCCTTATTCTCTTGTACGCAGACGATATAGTACTTATGGCTTACAACCCTATGGACCTTCAAAAACAAATAAATATTTTGAAAGAATTTTTTGAGATGAACAAGCTGAAAATCAATCTGTCTAAAACAAATATAGTCATTTTTCGAAAAAACAAAAACTACACGAAGGGAAAAACAATATGCTTCAAATGGGGCACGGAAAATATAGCTGAGGCAGACGAGTATACATACCTCGGAATGGTATACAACTATAATGGGAATATGTTTAAAGCAAAGGAAAGGACCATTGCCAAAAGCAAAGTAGCTATGAAAAATCTATTCAGACTATATGCAAAAAGCAAGACCAGCAACATACGGATTAAAATAAGTCTATTGAACTCCCTAGTTAAATCAGTATTACTTTACGCTGACCCAGTGTGGGCACTATATTTCACAGAAGAGTTAGAAATGTTTCAAACAAAGTTCTTAAAAAACGCTCTTAACGTTACAAACATGACGCCAGAATACATTTTACGACTTGAAACTGGTACCAGCTCGATTAAAAATTCAATATTTAAGCATACTGTAAAATTTCTAAAAAATAACATATTTAGAGATGGAGAAGACTCGCTTAACTATAAATGCTACAAGCAACTGAAAAATGACCACGTTAACAAAAAGGCGAACAACTGGTACAGCAGTCTAGTTAAATTGTTTGAATTCTTTAAATTGGAGAGCAATCTAGACACGTTAAACAGCGGAAATATTAACAAACTCTCGAATCTCTTTATCAAAAAAGCCAAACAACAATTGATCAACAATGATGTCACAGAAATGATCAACAGCAAAAGCCTATCACACTACAAATCACTAAAACTATTTGCAAACAAAAGTTAATGGCTTGAACTACATTGCAACGGAGAAGTTTCACAACTCTATCTACAAATGAGAGTGAAGCACAGCATAATACGACTTCAGGGGAAAACAACCATTTTAAACGGAATGTGGAAGATATGGGACAAACGCAAAAAGAAATCTACTCTGTGTAACAAATGCGACCTAGACTTAGACGAAACCCAGTACCACATTATGTTTAAATGCCCTAATTACGAAAAGCTTCGAGTGTGATTTATTCGACCAATAATTAGAGGAACCCCAGATGAGGACACATATAATGTATTACTCAACGATAATAATACAGATCTACAAAAAATGAAAAATTTTTATCTGTTTTGGAAACAGGCAATCCAGCAACGTAACAATGAAACCGGAAAGGACAGGCAAATCAGCACTTAAGCTAGTAAATAGATACCTATATTTCAATCTCGAGTAAATAAAAGCTAAATAATTAATCGCAATTTATTGATGTAAAACTAACCTAGTGCCATATTGTTATAGCCTATGATGTGTTAAATAACCCCAGTGCTGCAAAAGTTTAAATTGTCAATCATCTTGACCCCCACACAGCACATCAAAAATGTTTCATTTCTATATTTTGCTACCGTTTTACACACTACCAACCCACGGTTCAAGTCAGTATATAGACACCTATACCTTAAGCTTTATTAAATAAAACGCAAAACATGACCCGCTAAATATTACACTGAAACTAACGGAGTGCCATATTGGTACAGCCTAAGATGTATGTAACAACCCCAGCGTTCTCAAATTCTTAATTGCCAATCATCTTGACCCCCACCCACCCCCTCAAAAAACTGTCTGTACATCTTTAAAACCCAATAATGTGTTTTTTTTATTTATTTATTTAAACGTGTACATAGTAAATATTTTATCTATCATGACTAACTAAACTTATAACTTTAACAATTCGATTAATTAAAATAATGCACTACATAATACATAAGATAATAATAATTATTATAATAATGCTCCCAGCCCGGGACACAATACTTGTAATTCTAACTAGTTTAATTAATTAATGCTAAATTCATAATATTATTGTAAAATCAAAAGAGTTGTGTAGGCCAGATGGCCATGTCGACTTTGATCAATAAATCATATATATTTAGGAAACCTCTGGCGGCTCGCTGCCCATCACTTATCAAATAAACTTCCGCAGGCTCGCCGTCCATCACCTTCTAAAGAAACCCCTAAAGGCTGGCCGTTCATCACTTTCGAAGAAACCTCCGGAGGCTTGTCGTTTATCACTAATCAAATAAACCCCCGGTGGAGCCAAATATAATTTATCGTATGTAACGTCACAATTCTAAAATGAAGTTATTATTAAGGTCCGTGGATGGCAGTGGTCACACGTGATATCGTGTATATAGGTGCTTAGTATGTTGCAAGCATTTGGGGTGGGACACCAATGGAGTCACCTACATTGAGGGTGGGTCACTTGAAAAAAGATGACACACCTTGTTAAAGATATAGCCTTTTAAGCAGCGCTAACGAGATTAACAAGGTAGGTGGGTGGGTCAAAAATTTGAATTTTGTGTGGCGTCATTTATGTCTAGCCCATTCACCCGTTTTTGCTGCTTTTCACTGCCAGAAATTGTGACATGGGTCCATTCAACTGTTAATTGCGGAGCATTGGTCAGTCTGAACAAATTTAAAAAACAATACATACCTGCCTGCTCGCTTTTATGGTCGCTTAAGACTTGTTTTATGAAAATCGCAATAATATTGTTCCTAGTAGTGTGCGGCCAACAGACGAACAGACAGACGTACAGACGGACATGACTATTCCATTGTATGCTCAGCATCTAAAAACTAAAAATTCCATCATTTTGGGATCTTTGTTTGATTATACAGACAATACTAAACATTAATGGCACTAAATTTAATTGCACCAAATACAGCATTTAATTCCCTATGGAACGGTATGTTGCAAGCTTGTGTAGCTACAGCATCTTTTAAGAGACTTACATTAATTATTACGTCTGACAAAGTATTAAAATTGCACCTATTTAACTTGAAATTATTTCCTATTTTAGGGTTCAGAATTCTTTGACCTAGCTAATTTAAAGCGACTTTACAGTACCTGGGCAATACTATGCTTTAAAACGTTTATGCACTTACATGCGTTTTGATTTGTTTAAAATATATAACGTAATACAAAGGGACAGCGGATAGTGAATGGCGGACAGCAGACAGAAAGGGCGGACAGAATTATTTGAATTGTATTTTTATTTTTTATGAGGAAGGTATAATTATGAGGATTAATATTCATTGTATTAATACTATTGTTATTATTTTGATTATAAAAAGGTAATAATATTTTGTTTAATATTATTATTAAAATCACTATTATTATTAGTATTATTACTTTAATCTTTAATGTTATAATTTTTTTTAGTATAATTATTATTAAAATTTAAAAAAAAATAATATTATTATTGTTATTAACCTTTTTTTATTATTTTTATTATTGTTAATAATATATGTTTTAGTATTAAAAGATTTGTCGACCAGAGGCGGCCCCGAAGTAGATGCTGAGCTTCCACAAAGGTGCAAGACAATTTATGTAACGCTAAAAGATGATATAAGATTTATGGAAGCTACCCTACTATCAATAGGCCATAAACGAATGAGCGAAGCACGTAGGTAAAGATAGCTAAAAATTTTTAATAAACTACATCATTCACAAATGACGTCATTTATAGAGGCTCTGCTACCATCAATAAGCTATGTATGGAAGTACGTGGCATGTAGTTAAAAAAAGCTAAAATATTTTTGAAAATTGCATGATTTAAAAATGACATTTATGGAGCCTCCTCTACCACCAATAAGCCATATACGATTGTACGTGGCAAGCAGTTAAAAAAAGTTGGAAAAAATTTTAAATTCAAAAACAGGGGTCCCAAAAACTATGAAATTTGAATGACGTCATTATGGACGATCCCTGAATATCTATAACACATATAGGTAAGTCTGTGACACGTAGTTAAAGCATGTTGGAAAAAATTTTAAAGTTGGAACTGGGGGTAAAACAAACTATATTTGAAGGACGTCATTATGGACGATACCTGAATATTCATACCATATAAAGGTAAGTTCGTAGCAAGTAGTTTAAAAAAGTTGGAAAAAGATTTAAAGTTGGGACTGGGGGTACTAAATACAATTGTATTTGAAGGACGTCATTATAGATAATCCTTGAATATCTACAAAACTGAAGGACGTCATTACAGACGATTCTTGAATATCTATAACACAAAACATAATATTATGGACGATCCCTGAATATCTATAACACAAAAAATTTAAAGTTAAAACTTGAGATACTACCCAGCAAACCACAGAAGGCAAATTAAAGTACGTTTTTGGTCATATAAAGAGTGGCTGGTCGGAACACGGTTGGCCATGGATAAAAGTCTGGTTTTGAAGTCCAAACACTAGAGGCCTGATATTATAAGACGTCATATGGCCCTTAGGAGGCTTATTACGTTGGTCCATCGTCCGAAAAGTGTCCGTGAAAAAGGCAACATTTTCCACTCAAAATCTGCTAATAAGCCACCCGAGTTTTTCAGTCAGGAATAACGGGTGGAATTAAGTTGGTGGCCACAGGTGGACTGACAGTAGTTTTATCGCTAAACTGTTCACTGCTGACAGCAGAAGTAGCGTGCCGAAGTTGAGCTCAGAGACAGTGTAGAATGCCTCGCAGCCGCAACGCAACAAAACAGTAACCGACAAAATACATTCTTTCAGTACAAATTAAGTTAGTTTGTGATTACTGGAGACAAAATCAAACTAAACAACAAACCTGGGGGTTTACTTTGCTTATACTCAAGTTATTTGTGTGATTAGTGTGATTTGTCCCTACTTCTTGACTACTAAATCAGAAAAAATAAGTGAATATGTTTTACATTTATCTATATTTTATCATCTGGTGCAATGTCGTGTTCTGTGCACAGCTTGTTCTTTATCTTATGACATGTAACATTGTAGGCAAGTTCTAAGTCAAATTGTGAAGTTCATTATAGTTGTTGACCACATACTCAAGTGTTAAATACTAAAACATAGAAACAAAATAGGCCTTGCACAGAATACAACACTGCAGTTTAAAAATTCGGCATGTCGGACATGGCTATAGTATTTTATCCTAAAGTTAAGTGAATTTAACATTTAAATCATCCAAACTACCAAAGCAATTAGTGATTTTCTCAGGTTTAGAAATTTAGGAACTTGCTAAGTTTTATTCTGTGTGCGGCACTCGTCATATAAATCGGAATTAATGTCATTCTTTCTCAAACCACTATTTTTGTGCGCCATTTACCACACTCGTCGAAGCTTTTGCTAAACGGATGTTGTAGAATCACACCTGGGATGGTATAAACACTCAAAAATGTTTATATGCAACTTATGCAAGAGTATTAAACTAGTGCTTGATGTGTATGGATGAATTTATGATTTTTTATGATATTTAGGAGGGTTTAAAGGAGATTGGAGAAATGGGTGGCTACGAGTCCGGTAAAAATATGTACTTGAGTGGGTGAATGTCTGAAGTAGGGTGGTTATTAGGTGGGTAGCAGTCGAGTATATAGCAGATAATTGTTGGCATAAGAACTAAGCGGTGTATGATAACAATCACCCCATTGGCGTTTTAAAGTCGTTCCACCGGTGGGCCGCTGGCATTGTAAGATAGTCCGGCCACCAGTGTTCGCGGCGACATTTCCAACTGTCTGCCTCCTCAAATCGTAACTAGTGGTCCAACCATTATCCAACTATTATTTGCCTAACGTGGTTTGCTGGGTATAAACTATGATATTTGAAGGACGTCATTATGGACTATCCATGAATATTCATTGGACGTCATTGGAGGCTCGCCGGTGATTATTTATCAAATTAACCCACTGTAGAGCCAAATATATTGTATCCTATGTAAATTCACTATTTCAAAATGATGTTGTAGTTAAGGTGCGTAGATGGCTGTGGTCATACAAGATTTTGCGTATATACCTGCTATGTTGCAGGCATTTAGGGTAGGACACAAATAAAGTCACTCACATTGAGGGTGGGTGACTTGAAAAAAGATGACACACCTTGTTAAAGATATAGCCTTTTAAGCAGCGCTAACGAGATTAACATGGTAGGTGGGTGGGTCAAAAATTTTGGAAAACTTTTGTGGCGTCATTTATGTCCTGCCCATTCAGCCATTTTTGCTACTTTTCACTGCCAGAAATTGTGACATGGGTCCATTCAACTGTCAATTGCGGAGCAATGGTCAGTTCGATTAAAGTGAAAAAACAATACAGACCTGCCTGCTCGCATTTGTTATTGTTTAAAAAAGGTTTCAAGACAATGAAGTAAACGGTTTGACCTGTAGCGTGTGGCCAACATACAGACGGACAGACGGACATGACCATTTCATCAGATGCTTAAGCTCAGCATCTAAAAAGATAATAATAAAATTATAATTTTTAATATAATCGTTATCGTTTTAATATTTTTATGTATTTTATAATAATATTATCATTATTATTGTCATCATTTTTATACTTTTTTTTTACTATTTGTATATAATAATTAAGATTTGTATTGGTATTATTATTATTATTTGTATACCACATATATAACATGAACTTATTTAATAGCTAGATTACGAATAATGTAAAATATAAAATCACACTTTTTCTTTCTTTAAAGCCTTTTACTGTTCTTAAAAATGTATATTGTTCTTACTGTGTCTTTATGGCAAGCGTTATTGTAACGTCAGTTGTAAATAAATATTTACTTTCTCTCATATTAGTTTTATTAGTATTTTTTTAAATTAAATTTAATAATTATAGTTATTTTTATCATAATTATTGTTTTTTTATTATTATAATACTATTGCAATGATTAATTTACATGTTTGTATAGTGCTTGGTATTGTAATTATAATTCATATTATAATTATTATCTGTAATGTTATTATTTATATCATTATTATTATCGTTATTAGTATTATTATTGACATTTTATCTATCACTATTATCACTATTGTTTTTAATTATACTTATATTATATTTAGTATCTTTTTTATTTTATTTATCATTTTTATATATATTATAATTTTTATCATTATAAATGATACCATTATTGTTAATAATTATATAATTTATAATATTACTATTGATAATGTTACTATTAATTGCACAAACATTGTTATTTTTATTTTTACAGTTATAATTATCTCTATTTTAATTACGTTTTATATCATTATTAATATTATAATCATACTTATTTTTGTGTAATATTATTATTATTATTAAACAATTTAATAATTTTATTAATATTATTTATTTGCGTTTAATAATTTTAATAATAATAATTATCATTATAAGTTAGTTAGTTACAAATACGCTCCCTTTTATGCAAAATCTCATGAAAGGATTGCATTTTTATTGACTATTTTTCTTTTTACGTCTTACAATATAATTAAATGCAACTTAGTTGTGTTATGTTTAGATTGAATAATTTTTAATTAGTCAAATTAAAAGTTCTGAATGAGAATTTGTTTGTAGATAATTCACAACTTAACTATTTACATTTTGTGCTTCGCAGTTCTGCGTAGTTTATTTATTTGTAATATAAAAGGTTTACAATAGCAATATAATTAAGTTTGATTTGTGTGTGCATTGTCATTCATTTTAGTGTCATTAATCGTATAATATATACTGTATACTTAAACAAACCTAATAAATCACAAAGAATGGGCTGCATTTCTGCCAGTTGAACAGTTTGATTTTTGTTCAACTTATAACTTAAGCTATTGCATTTTTATGCTATAAAAAAAACTTGCCAGCGTATTTATTTATATATTTGCAAACATACTTGGAGTTAAGAACTTTGTGTAAGCTTTATACGATTGAAAATAAGTTAAGTTATATAAGTTACATATTTGACGCAAGTAATACTTTGCGACTTTAAAAACATTATAATAACCACGCAAGGTGGCTAAATAAATTTAGACATAATTTAAATTCAATTTAGTAGTTTTAAAAACTACGTGTTTACGTCAAAAGTGAAAAATCATACATATTTTTTGTCAGTATTACCTCCATGTGTGGAATTTGTTGCTGTTAATACCTGTAGAATTTGGTTTTTGGGACTTGTATATTGAGGTCACAACTGTTTAAACTTTTACAGGATCCATTCACAATGTTCAGCAGTTGATCCAAATCAAAGTTGATATAAATGTTTTGACTTTCGGAGTTTCTGTTTTGTGTCGTTTTCCTGTTTTAACCAAAGCGTAGTAGATTCTATTTTTAATTAATGTTTTGTATTGTTTAATTTAAATCATCATCATCATCATATGTAGCACTTATCAGATTCTGTAGGCATATACCTATAACCCAGTGCAGTTACTGTACAAGCATGTGAATGTTAACAAACATTTTCCCTCGATATGAGAGACACGAATGTCTGAACACCGCCTATGGAGCGTTCCTGAAGGAAGTCAGTCACAATGCACAGCTGGTATCTTACGAACTAATATGTAACATGTATTAAAATTGGATTGTGGCTATAACACGGCCGACCTCTATTGCAGTCTAGGTAGATTATCCTCCTCTTCAGGAGCAATGAACACTTTCCCTTTCGGAGGGCTACAGTGCTAGGTATTTGCACTTGAATGTATTTCGAGACCAAGCCGAAGTGCAGACGAGTACACCCAACCCTGAGTGCCCCACGTATTGCATTCCGTATATCGACGCAGCGTGAAAGTAATAGCAGATGCTATGGAATGAAGGGCGCAATGTATGGTCTGCTGAATGGTACTATGCTACTGCACGAAGAAATAGCTGTTAGCCTGCGAGGCACAATTAGCACGCCTTCTTCGTCTCTACACACAAATGAATGGAAACGTACACTACTTTCCCTTAGTTGCGCACAAACAGTTCTCACACACCTCCCTCCACGTTTAATTTAAATTAATAATGTGCTTTAATAATTTTTAAGTGCTGTATTTCTTGTCTGAAATAAATTCTTTTTAAGTTCAAAAAGCAGTTGGAGTAGAAAAGGTTTGTTTTTTTATTAATTAAGTGTTTAGGTCGTGTTGCGGTGTGGCATTGAAAATATTTCATTGATCTGTCCTATATATGTTTTTATGACGTCAATTAATGATTTTGTTAATTTATGTTTGTCGTCTTGAAAACTTAACTTATCACAAAAGACAAAAGAAAGACAAAAGAAAGATTTAGGCTTCTTGTCTAGTAGTAAAAAATTTACAAATTGATTTACAAGTTTATTAATACGTGAAACAAGTTTTTGGTTTGCTTAAATAGCTTGCAATTTTAATTTTTGAAGTTTGCTTCCCAATGTACTAGTTTTTAGAATACGCTTCATCATAGTAAGAGCAATTTGCTTTTTTTTCAATAATATCATGCTTTAAACCCTGCATCTTCAAGATGGTACTTAAACGTGGTGTATACATACCGTTTAAATTGTACTGTGTTAGTTAAATAATGGCTGCAGTCGTCATTCGTAGTGTAATATTCGGACATTGAAAATGAGATTGAAAATTTTGCTAAAGCTACGTTACTGATTTAATATATGAATTAAATTCACTAATCAAACAATAAAGATTTGTAGTTAATGGTTTGAAAATTTACTCATTTACTAAACATGTGCGTATAATGAACTACAAATATTTGCGTAACAAATTAGGAACTATATAAATTATTTTGTTTACAACACAATTATTGTTATAAAAAAGATATATTTGTAGACAGTTTGTAAGGTATTTGTTAGCCAAAGCGTGTTCCAATCAGATATTTTCATTATTTTAATTATTATTTTCATTATTATAGCTATTTTATATTTTAATTAAGATAATAATAATTTTAATTTTTATTATTATTATATTTGTTTTATTATTATTAGTATTTTTATTAATAATACTATTACTATTGAATAATCATAATTGTTTTAAATAGTATTATAATTATTATTAGTTAATTATTGCTTTCACCAGTAATGATAATATCTATAAAATTTCTACAAATAGTAATAATACTATTATTCTATTCAAGAGCAGAAGTGTAATTGCTATAACTGCTGCTGTTACATAACATTTACTTTTGCATCATAATTCATTAAATAATAATAATATTAGTACAGCAATTACTAATATTTATTACGTTTGTTATTATTTTTTTTATTATTTGTATTATTTTAATTATAAATATTATTATTTTTATTAATTAAAATTGTTTTTTTAACTTTAATAACATTACTACTGTTATTATTACAATCGATATTTTAATTATTATTATTAAAGTTAGTAGTAGTATTAAAATAATTACTACTTTTATATTTATTTTTATTATTATCTTCAATTTTTATGTTATTATTCTGAATTATATAATTTATAATATTATTGTGATTGTTATTTTTATCATTTATTATGTTTTAATTATTATTATCATTATTATTGGTATAACTGCTATCATTGTCATTACCAATGTTATTATCATTTTTATTTGTATAGATATTATTATTATTATGAACTTGACTATTATTTTTATTATTATTACTATTATAATTTTTATTTGTTATACTAATTTTTCTACATTTCATAATATTATAAATACTTTAATTACTTTTTTTATTATTTTTACACTTTCCTGTTATATTATTACTATTATTATTATTATTAATAATATATAATATTTGTATTTGTATTATTATAAACAATACTACTTTTATTTATATGAAAATTATTCTTATTATTATGAATTGTTTTATTGCTATTTTAATTTTTTTAATAATAATATGTTTACGACAACTATTATTATTATCATAAATTTTATAATCAGTATTAATAATAATAATAGTAATTTATTCATTGAGTCGATTTGGCCGCAGCCCATACAACATTTATTATTATTATGTATATGATGAGAGCCTGTAAATGTGACAACTATATGTGAATACATACCTATTTTAAATGTTAGAGGCAAAAATGCGAATCCGGGTAGTTAAAAAAGCTTACGAGTGTGTTGCTCATTTTGCTATAGTATAAAGCTTAAGTGTGTATCGACCTTATGTAACCATCCACCAGAAAAAGTGTATATCTGGCGGTTTATAGTTAAGTTATTTATAGTTTTTGGTAGTTAAATTTATGTCGCATTAAATGCGTATTTAAAAGTATTTTTAAAAATTTCATTTTTTTTTAAATTCTAAAAATTTCAAAATTTTATAAAAAATATGTATATAGCGACTGACAACAATTTTTACTCGTTTAAAACTAATTTTAACTGATTTTAAACTTATGTAAATTATTGCCTCGAAAACAATAAAACTTTAAGCTGTTTTACAAGAAGTCCTAAAACCGCTAGATATACACCTTTTTTGGTGACACGTCACATATTACTATAGTATAAAGCTTATAACTATTGAATTGCTATGATGTGAATCTTAAGTGAGACCTCTGTATCTACCTCCATAAATTGTCACCTCTTTTGTTTTACTTTAAAACATGAATCTAACATCAGTCCAAAAACTATGCAGCACTTTTTCCTCAAACTTGCGGACGATAGAAAGTTGTTTGCATTTAATCCGTTCAATAATATAATCTGTAGCATGTGATCCGTAGCGTGTAATCTGCAGCTATATAGACAGACAGACAAACCAACTAACAGACAGCCAACACCTATCTAATAGATGCATGCTCAGCATCTAAAACAATTAATGCTGAAGATAGGAGTACTTAAAATTATAATATTTAAAACACGTCATCATGGACGATTCCTGACTATCTATAACCAATAAAGCAAAGTTCATTACTTGTAGGCAAAACCAGTTGGAAAAACATTTAAAGTTAGAAATGAGGGTGGGAGTACTTAAAACTATGATATTTGAAGAACGTCATTATGGACGAACCCTGAACATCTATAGCCAATATATATAATAATATAATAATTTATTCATTGAGTCGATTTGGCCGCAGTTCATACAACATTGGTTATTTACAATTGGTTATACAAGGTTATTTTTCCTTAGTTAAGTAATGTACGTAATATAAAGTCTTTCAGTTATATGTAGGTTAGAATTTTCTTGGGGGAAATTACCTGTACAAAAAAACCATGGTAAAAATTACATTAACATATAACAATTAGGCATTGGGTCATTCAGAACATCACAATCTGTTAATCAAATCCTTAATTACACGAATCACAATAAATAGAAAAGGAAGAGATGTAATGCGTCGGCAAAAATCTTGTCAACTTGCAACTTCCAGTTGTAACGAGAGTCTGTGGTTTTGAGATTACGTTTGTAGCAGCTTCTATTAATACTGCTGTCATTTGGATGATTATTCGTTCATAGGAATCTGAGTAGTGCTTTAAATAAAGTCAGCTTTATTTTTGGCATTCCTGTTTCAATTTGAGTTAGTACCCTCGTGTTGAGTTTGATAAACCGGTGAGTCGTCGTGAAAACATAGTTTGTGAAGTTTAAGATTTATCAATATATCAAATATTCCACACAGGCGCGGCATATGTCAATATCGAGCTGACAAGGGAGTTAAAAAGTTGGATGTGTTTGTTAATGTCACTCAGTTTTGCTCAGTACAAAATTTCAAAAAGCTAAGTTTGCGCTGGTTTAGCCTTACTAAGGAAATGATTCTTTGCTTCATTAAAAACTTTGCTTTATGAGAAGGGTTCACCTAGGTAGATGTAGTGATTGACGATTTGCTTTCTCAGTTAAACTTAGTGGAGTTGCTGATTTTTTTTTCTTTCCTAAATATTATTACCTTAGTCTTTAAAACGTTGACTCTTAGGTCATTTGCTTTAAAAAACTACAGAGTTTGTCTATTCGTTTTTGTAAGTTTAGTTCGTTAAAAGCAAAGAGTATGATGTCATCAGCGTATAAAAGAAAACGTTTTTCAAATTAAAATTTTTATTTTGTTTATATTCCTTTCTCAGAGTATGCCAGCGATCTTGACGATATAGATTAAGAATAATAAAGGTGATAGCTTTATTAAAGTCTGTACATCTTTCTTTAAATTTTATTTTGGTTTTGGCTAAATCATAAAGCTCTTTAATCTTAGAAATAAACTGGTCACTCAAACCAGCATCACTTAGTCTAGTCCAAAGCTTATTACTTTTGATGGAATCAAAGACTTGGCTGAAATCCACAAACAGTGCAAACAGTTTTTTAGATGCTAAGCTTAAGCATCTATTAAAATGGTCATGTCCGTCCGTCTGTCTGCCTGTATGTCTGTTAGTCCGTCGCTACAGGTTAAACTGTCTACTTGATTGTCATAAAACTTTTCTTAAACAACCACAAAAGCGAGCAGGCAGATCTGCATTTTTTTTTACTTTAATCGGACTGACCATTGCTCCACAATTAAATGTTGAATGGACCTATGTCAAAAAGCAATTTCGTTAATGGAAAGCATAGGCATCTAAAAACCAGTGAAGGGGCCGTTTACACATGGCGCCAGCAAAAATTACCAAATTTATGGACCCCCCCACCTAAGTTGCTATTTTTTTCAGACTTGCGTACATGGCCATATCTTTAATATGGCCTATCACCTTTTTCAAAGTCATCTACCGTAAACGTAGGTGGCGATATTGGCGAACGACCCCAAATACGTTTTTTGTATAGGTTTACACGTTTAAATGCACTTCTAACGAAACTTTAAATTAGGTTAGGGGTTACGCGCAAATGATGTCAGGTGAATATTTCTTTTTAACACCCCTACATAGCTGCTATCGCATTTCCATTAGGTAAGCAGGCTAGGGGTGACGCGCAAATGACGTCACGTAAAAATTTTTTCTAATTACCCCAACCCAGCTGCTATCGCATACACATATGGTAAGCAGGTTAGGGTTGACGCGCAAATGACGTCATGTGAAAATTTCTTCTAAACATCCTCACCCAGCTGCTATCGCATTGACATTAAATAAGCAGGTTAGGAGTGACGCGCAAATGACGTCAGCCGAAAATTTCTTCTAGTAACCCCCACCCAGCTGCTTTCGCATTTGAATAAGGTAGGCAGGCTAGGGGTGATGCGTAAATGACGTCACGTGAAAATTTCTTCTCAACATCCCCACCCAGCTGCTATTGCATTCACATTAGGTAAGCAGGTTAGGGGTGATGCGTAAATGACGTCACGTGACAATTTCTTTTAAACACCCTCACTCAGCTGCTATCGGAATAACAATAGGTGAGCAGGCTAGGGGTGATGCGCAAATGACGTCACGTGGAAATTTCTGTTAGACAGCCCCATTTAGATGCTGTTAGATTCACATTAGGTAGGCAGGCTAGGGGTGACGCGCAATTGACGTCACGTGAAAATTTCCTTTAGACAGCCCCACTTAGCTGCTATTGCGTTCACATTAGGTAAGCAGGTTAAGGGTAACGTGCAAATGATGTCACGTGAAAATTTCTTCTACATGTCACGGACTGACCTATATGTGTTATAGATGTTTTGAGATCGTCTATAATATCGTCCTTCAAAAACCATAGTTTCTAGTATCTCAAGTCCCAACTTTAAATTTGTTTCCATCCTATTTTAACTACATGTCACGTACTTACCTATATGCGTAACAGATATTCAGGGATTGTCGTTAATGACGTTATTTGTAAATAGTGCAATTTATAACAAAATTTGAGCTATATTAAACTACAAGCAACGAACATTGGTATATGTCTTATTGATTTTAGGGCAGCTTCTATAAATCTCATATCATCTTTTAGCGTAACATAAATTGTCTTGTGCCTTTGTTGAAGCTCAGAATCTACTTCGGGCCAGCCCACGGTCGACAAATCCGGCGCCAAGCGCCAGGTTTTTTTTATTTAAGGGCCGGTCTATTGCGCTGTTTTATGATGTAGGTGTATAGTACTAATATATCGTCCGTACATTTACGGGCTTTTCTAAAGGCAGCTTCATTTTCTGCAATAGTATCATTCGCGAGGCAAATAAAGTTTAGCCTGTTTGACATGATGGAATTGTATTGCTGTGATTTTATTAATAAGGGCTATCAGTCGATAGTAACTTGGTTGCTCTAAGTCTCTTTTTTTAAATATTTGTGCCGTAATGAGTTTAGCTCAGCAGCCTATTATTATAATTTTATTTTCCATACTTCATTACGCATTCCATCAGCACTAGAAGATTTATTGTTTGCCAGGTTGTTAGTTGCTTTAATTAGTTCTATCATAGATATTTTCAAGTACGACAGAGTCACATGCTAAGGCTGTGTCGCTTGAGTCTGATACTTTAGCAACGTCGAGCTCTCGTATCTCAAAGACAGTTTGAAAGTGGGCATCCCATTGCGAGTTAGTGATGTCATTTGATTTAAAGCTATACTTTTTGTCTCTAAGCATGTTAACTACCTTCTAGTAGCTTTTTAAATTCTTGCTTTGATAATATTCCTTCTGTAAATTCTCAAAAAAGCTTCCTTTTTTATCTGTGCACAGTCTGCAATACTCTTTTTGGCAAGTAGGAGGCTCTTAAAAGTGGTATTACATTAACATCTTTGCAGTACGTCTTTCCTGTATTTATGCAAGAGGTATAGCGCATTACGTTTAGCAATGCTGCAGTCCTTGTCAAACCATTTTGAACCGTAGTTTATTCCTGTGCTGCTTTTTGTTTCCGTACTCATTCCCAATTTATTTGCTGTATTGTAGATAATGTCTCTTAAAGTTTTAAAGTCGCAATGATGGCAGACCAAGGTCTTTAATGTCTGTTTTCAGTTGCATTTGGAAGTCAATCGCTTTCTCTTTATTCCAACGTATGCGTGTTTTTACAACAACAGCAGTGTTTTTTAGTTTCTGCCAAGCCTGTGTAGTTAATATTAGTACAGGAAGATGATCAGAGTCTAGGCACTCAATTACTACTCTGTTATTTTATAGACATCGGTCCACAAGGTTGTTTCCATTGTGTCTAATAAAAGTCGGTTTGCCATGACGATCAAAGGAGCTCCTTCCGTTTAAAACTGTAAGGTCATAATCTTTGGCTTGTTCAATCAGTTGTTTCCTTTTCTTGTTTGTGTGTAAGTCAGACAAATTTCTTTTCCTTCTGTGCAGGTTCTGATGCGTTCTTCCAGTTACTGATTCTACTGTTCAGATTTCCTAGAAGTATGCATCTTTCCTTTTTTATTTGCAGCTTATTCATAATGAAGTTGTCAATTTAGTCGTCGTATTGATATGCTGAAGGTATACATGAGAAGAAAACAAAAGTAGATTTGCCTTTATTAGTATATTCAATAGTAGTCTTGTGGCGGTCTGAATGTATAGGTTTGCATATCGTTGCTGTGTCATTTGTCATGCCTACAATGAGTCTTCCACTCTTTCTGCATCGTTCTTCCACCGCAAGAGTTAGGATAATAGTGTTATTATTAAAAATTCTGTTAAAGTCGTCATTAGGTTTAGAAATCCAAGTTTCAGATAAGCAAAATATATCCACCTCATTTTCTACAATTATGTTTGTCTTGTCTGTTTTTTGTTTCATAATTCCGTTCACGTTCCAGTATATTATATTATGTTCAGTGGGGGTGTGTCGTGTTTGTTTAATATGTATGGGCTTGCTATTTCCTATTTAATAATTATTTTGATACTTTCTGCGTTACTGCCTTGTTTGCAGAAATTTCTTAGCCTAACGCTCTTCAAACTTTGCCTTGGCGACGAAAGGTTAGGGTTAATATAGTGCGTCTCAGTGTTTGCATCCTTAAGCTTAATTTTTATATAAATAAAACAACTACACAAACTATTGAGGTTGTGTTTTAAAATCCACAACTTGTTTGGAAATATAAGCAATTAATGTAATTTTTATTGTCTATATCTATAAATGTGCAAAATCCATAAATCAGCAGCACAGCTGTTAGCTTGCTTTCCCACGCATTCACAAACAGACACACATGCATAACAATTTGTTAAGCAAAATCTTGAGCTGTGCATTACAAAATTTATAGTGTCTAAACTGTCATATTTGTTCTCTTTCCACATTTAAATAGTATATTACAAATATTTTAAAATTACTGTAAACATTTTTTAATTATATGCTATAACTTTTTCAAACATTTACAGGACTAACCGATGTTTTAATTTATTATGCATAGTTCTTTCGCAAATCTAAGCAAAATTTTCATTTTAGTCGTTCATTTTTGTACATTTGCAAAATAAGCAACACACGTGTGAGCTAGTTTGTGGCACTACACATACAAAAACATACATCAAACTTTGAGCAACAAAATTTTAACTGTTACAACACAAATTTTAAATTGTAAAAAATAAATCTATCTTTATTCTGTTAATTAAATAGTTTAAAATTAATTTTTTTAAATTTTATACACGTTTTGTAAACATTAACTTTATAAAATTAAAACCTTTACACAAATCTATAATATTTCAGCCTAAAATCGACAACTGTTTTGCAAATCTATGCATGCAATGTTTTTTTCGTTGTTTGTCTTTCATGAATAATGAATTTTAAAAACTATAAGAAAACGAATATTTTTTAAAACACTACAATTTAAATGACAGCGTCAATTAATTTATTTTTGGGTAACTAATTATTTGGAGACGCGACTCTTCTTTTATGACACTAGATTAAAAACGGGCGCAATCACAACTTTAAGTTACAATAACTGACTTTGTTTTGTATAATTGTTATAGTTGTACACGCTTTTAGATGCTGAGCTTAAGCATCTTTTGTAATGGTCATGTCCGTCCGTCTGTTGGCCGTACATTACAGGTCACAGTTTTGAGGCCAATAACTTCAAACAAGTATAAAACGATCAGAAATGCGAGCAGGCAGGTCTGTATTGTTTTTTTTTACTTTTGTCGGACTAACCATTTGTTTACAATTACCAGTTAACTCGACCCATGTCAACACTCAAAAATGTGAGCATCCCAAAAACGAATAGATTGTGTAAATAAACAGAGAATGCATGTACATACCAAGTAATTTTAAAGCTCTGCGCGGCGAATACAAGTATATCTTATATTACAGACCTAGCAAATCTCAGCTACAGTTCTCAATGGTATGTGGCCTGCAAAGTCAGACAAGCTAGGAACAGGTTAAAGATATTCAGTATATAGGTTATAGATATTTAGGGATCGTCCATAATGACGTCCTTCACATATCATAGTCTTTAGAACCCCGAGTCCCAACATTGAATGTTTTTCCAACCTATTGTAACTACATGTCACAGAATTACCTATATATAATATATATATACACTAATATACAGGGATCGTCCATGATGACAACCTTCAAATATCATAGGTTTTAGTACCCCCAGTCCCAACATTAATTTTTTTCAACCTATTTTAACGACATGTCACAGAATTACCTATACAATGATATGAATATACATGGATCGTTCATGATGACGTCCTTCAAATATCATAAGTTTAGTACCTCCAGTCCCAACATTAATTTTTTTCTAACCTATTTTAACTGCATGTCACGAAATTACCTATATATGATATAAATATTCAGGGATCGTCTTTAATGACGTCCTTCAAATATCATAGTTTTTAGAACCTACAGTTTCAACATTAAATTTGTTTGCATCCTATTGTAACTACATGTCACATACTTACCTATATTTGTTATAGATAATTACGGATCGTCCATAATGACGTCCTTCAAATATCATAGTCTTTAGAACCCCCAGTCTTAACATTGAATTTTTTCCAACCTATTGTAACCACATGTAACAGAATTACCTATATATGATATATATATAAGTAGTGAATATAAAGTGGGTATTCAGACAATGTTAAATCTAACTTATAAAAACGAGCAAGGTCATTCAGTTCCATGTTAAAGATGCATTTATAAAAAATTTCGAGGCCATTCGAAGCTTGGACGGTCCGCCGGGAGCGGCCATAAGAGATGGACGAGAGCGATCATGGGGACGAGCGGGACCTGATGGGACCCAATGGGACGCACCCGGACACGTGTGGATAGTGAAGAGGGGGGCGGGTGTGGGAGGAGTGGGAGGTGTGTAAATGTATAGTATATGCGGGGCCAACTGTATGCACGCATCTATATAGATTCATTCGCGCCAAGTCACTCGAATAGAGAAGTAAGAGCGTAAAAGCGGCGAAAAAAAAGTCGAAATTCTTTTTTTTGTGAGGTGTTTTGTGAGTGGTAAAGGGAAGAAAAACCGGATTTGCAACTATGGGAAGTCGACCAGTGGAAGGGGTTATCGTGTAGGAGTCCTCAGGTACCGGTTTTTATCTCATTCGGTGCCTGGTTTTCACGTTTTGAAAGGGATACATTTTTTTTTAGTTTCAGACAAAAAATATATAGTATTAGTAGGCATGGGAGTGAAGATGATGGGGTGTGTAATAAATTGGAGTCTTGGCTCCCTCCTTACGGCTCACTCTGTCATTTTTATTTTGCTGTAGTTCAGCTGAGGGTCGGTAGGTGGTGCTTCCTATGTGGATGTCGCCTTCCAAACTATCTTATTTTATTTTATTTTCTGGAAAACATTTTATATGGAGGTTCAAGTCACAATTTGAACCTGACAGTTATTATGTTTTTATGTATAGGGCTGAACGATGGACTTTGTACACAAATAGATAGTAACTTTTTTTGTACTGTTTTCTGGAACACAGTTCATCTCAGTTGCGTGTTGGTAAATGGTGGTTGTGACGTCACTGTCTGTGGCTTTGGAGCCCAGTATACCTTTATGTATACATGGAACTGGCTAATGTGCAGTGTGAATAGAGGCATGTACTGGTATGTTATATGAGCATAGGCATGGAGCAAGCTGACTAATAGAACCCCTTACGCACCACTCATGTGTTATGGGGAAAAGCCGTTACACACAGCAAAGCTTGGCTTAGGTGTAGTTTGGGCCGTTATTAGGCATAAACTGTGGGGGCATATATTATACAATGTGTTAGTACTGTACATCATAGTACTGACTTGCGTCGTTTCAGATATGGAGCTAGAATTGGTGCCTTTTGGTTCTGCGGAGGATGAGGGGGTGGGGATTAGCTCGGAAACGGAGGCTGATCTCTTGGGAGGGGGGTCCTCTTGTGACTCCTCCTCGACGTCTATGACTAGCAATAGAGATGGCGGTGATGTTATGGGTCCCGTTAAGGAGGGGCAAAGGGGATGGGGTTTGTAACCAAAGGGGTGAATAGTCTGGGCTTTCTGGATAAGCAGGAAGGGATTAAGGGGGCTTCTGGGCAGGGGCAGGGGGAAATGACACCGGGGGAGAGGTACTCCCAAAACATCTGGGGGTGCAGGGGAGACAGTTGCCAGAAATATTATGGTAGCTAGTCGCTCTATAGCTGGTAACACAGCTGGCAATACAGCCTCTACTCCTGTGAGTCGGACCTCTGCTCAGGTCAGGAAAGCTCATCAGAACAGAAGGAAGAAGGAGCAGAGAAAGAGAAAGAGGGCGAGCCTACAGGCCAGTGGCGGAGGTTCAGCTGGTGGTAACGCCTTAGATGGTCCACAAGGGCTGGGTGGCTCTCCTTTGGAAGGGGGAACCAAGAAAACGTTTAGAGAGAGACACTTGGTTGAGCGGGAACGACAGAACAGCGGGAATGAGCCACCAGCTCATGAGGTGGTAGTTAAGGGTCCAGATGTGGTGCGCTTGATGGATGGTTTTGGTTGTCCGGTGCCTCTGGCTGATGCGAACTCAGTTCTGATTGGTCTGGTTGGTATGCCTGATGATCAGAGTGTGACAAAGGACATGTTGGCTCATTTTAACGGGAAATGTTAGCAAAAGTGAATAGTGTGGTGGATTTCGAAGGAACCGGCTGTTGCAGGTTCAATGGGATCTACTTAGTGCAAGGGCAGATTCGTATGGATGGCGAAAATCCGGAGGCCTGTAAATGGGCGAGTGAGGCATGTGAATGCATTGTTTGGGGGAGTGTCGGAAGAGAGAAGAAGTTTTGTTCCAAGGCGCTACCTGTGGTGAAGGTGTGGAAGCCCAAGTATAGAGTAGAAGTGGAGGGACAGGGATCTAGGAAGAGCATGCCGGATGCTTTTTCGGATTTCCTAATTCTTCTTAAGGATGGTAATCGTGGGTTGACTACGGGATCTTGGTTGCCAGTGTCTTGAAGGCTGATCACCAAGGGTGGACAGCCCTTTCAGGTTTGGCATCTACGCATGGATGTAGAGTCTGAAAGGTTCCTGTCCACTCTTGGGTTCAGGCTTCACTTTGGCTTGGGTATGGTTCTGTTTGAGGTTGAGGGCAGGTCGAGTGTTGCGGGTGGCGGTGGTTAAGGGTTATGACCCCTAACATCGGGTCAGGTCAACAATCTGGTGGGGTCTTTTCTATGTCCCTAGCCACTATTGACCTGACCTAAATTAACATGCATCACTCAAAAGCGGGGGCCATGAGCTTATGCGGTCTTCGCGACAGAGTGATGCGACACCAACATCACCTGAATGGCACTGCTCCCCGTAACCGTCCGATCTGCTCACACATATGTCTTATTCAGGAACCGTATTGCTACAGAGGAGCCGTGAGGGGTTTAGGTAAGGTTGACAAACTCTTTGTTTCTGATTTGCATGCTATACCGCGTGCATGTGTCATGATTTCCAGGAATGTGAAAGCCCAATTGCTGGTAGAGTTTACGGACAGGGACTTAGTCTCTGTTTTAACATGGTGGGGTAAGGGCCCAATGGTCTTTGCCTCTGTGTATATGCCGGGGGACGCAGTGGATCCTCCCGCGAATATTGTGCGCAAGCTGGTTGACTATTGTCATGTCAACAAGCTGCCTCTTATCATGGGTACTGATGCCAATGCACATAACATGGTATGGGGCAGCTTCGACACTAATTCCAGAGGTAGGGTACTGTTTGACTATGTTTTGACAACTGATCTCTCAGTTGTGAATCAGGGTAGAGCTCCAACGTTTGTAGTCGCAAACAGGAGTGAGGTGTTAGACATTACACTGGCCAATAGCCTGGCTGAGGCATGGATCGATGGTTGGGCTGTGTCAGATGACGAATCGGGGTCTGATCATAGGTACATTCGGTTCCGTGTCTCAGCTAGCTTGCCAGTTGCTGTTCGTAGTAGAAATATCAGAAAAGTGAAATAGAGCAGATATTCTACTTGTTTGAGGGAGAAAGTTCAGATGGCACCCAATGGGCAGCTGCACAGCGTTGATGATGTTGATGCTGAGGCGGCCGCCATTGGGAAGGCAATGATGGACTCTCTTGATGAGGTATGCCCTTTGAGGACATATAGACGAAGGGACAGGGTGGCGCCGTGGTGGACCAATAAACTTACAGCTCTTCAAGCGGGTGTAACCACCATCTTTAAGAGAGTGGGTCGTCACGGACGTAATCCTGTCATTTGGACGGAGTTAAAGGAAGCTCGCAATGTTTATTTGTCTGCTGTTCGATGTGCAAAACGAAGGTCATGGACTGAATTTGGTGGTGGGGTTAGTAAGTATAGAGAGGCTGTGAAGTGTCTAAGAAGTTTGGAGGGAAATGTGACCAGGATACCGGGGTCAATTCATAATGCTGTGGCGGATCGGCCTACGACGTCAATGGATGAGACTCTTGATGTACTCCTTCGGCATCATTTTCCTGGGCTAGGTAGTGGGGAGCTACATATCATGAAGCATGGTATGTGCTCCCTGGAATTGCAGGGCTGCGCAGAGATTGTCACTTAGAGGAAGGTGCAGAATGCTGTTTGGAGCTTTAGTCCATACAAGTCTGCGGGAGCGGATGGTATTTAACCTGTGCTATTGCAAAGGAGTTTACCGTTGATTCTTGGGCGGCTGGTTGCTCTCTATCAGGCTTGCCTGGCATTGGGAACCGTACCGCGATGTTGGAGGGTGGCGAGGGTAGTATTTCTACCCAAGCCGGGAAGGGGGGACTACTGTAAGGCATCTTCGTGGAGGCCCATACAGCTAGCTCCTGTTTTGTTGAAGGTCCTGAAGAGACTGGTGGACGGGCACATCAGGACACCTGAGCTGGAGAGCAGGCTAATGGCTAATCATCAGTTTGCGTACTTGAGGGGTCTTTTTACGAACGCGGCTATTCATAGAATAGAAGCGTATGTGGAGAGGGCCCTTGAGTCGGGAATGATGGTTCTTGGTGCCTTTGCCGACATTGAAGGGGCCTTTAACAATGTGTTATTCAGCGCTATAACTTCAGCACTGGATAGGTTTGGTATTTGCTCTTTGGTGAAGAGGTGGATCGACTTTAGTCTCAGACACAGACGGGTGGTGTCTGAGATTAGTGGTTGCTCTAGGGTACGGAAGGTGGAGAGAGGGTGTCCGCAAGGTGGGGTAATCTCACCTCCCCTGTGGAACTTGGTAATGGATGGTCTGTTAACTAGGCTTAGGATAAGGGCGTCGTCTACTCTATCACAAGGGTATGCTGATGATACTGGGGTGCTTCAAAGCGGCAAGGTGCTCCGCACACTTACACATTGAGTCACTGATTGTCCTGATATTATTAGGGACTGGTAGGTGGAGGTGGGATTAAACCTTAATGCTGGAAAGACTGAGTTGATTTTGTTCACCAGGAACACCAGGCACTTTCCTGCGTCTCTTAGGTACAGGGGTGTGAGCCTGGAAATCCGGCGAATAGTTAGTTACTTGGGCGTTGTACTGGACAAGCACTTAACCTGGATGCCACACTGCAAGTCAGTGGAGAGCAGGTCGCAGGTGACCTTGGCTAGATGCAAACGTATGGTTGGAAGGAAATGGGGTCTATCTCCCACTGTGGCTAGATGGACTTATACTGCCCTTGTACGTCCAGTAATAGAATATGGGGTCGTGGCCTGGGCTCCTGCGTTGGAGAAAAACTCTTATGTGAGTTTGTTGGGTAGGGTACAGCATCAAGCGTGCCTTATGATTACAGGTGGGCTACGATCGACGCCTAGGGCGGTCTTATTGGCCTCACGCCTCTGGACATTTGTCTAAAAGCGGTGGCTGTCAGGTCTATGCATAGGCTGAAAACGAGGGACTTGTGGACAAAAAATCCTTGGTGTGGGGGCTCAACCAGCCATACTGTGATTTGTGAGAGATGGGGCTCCCTTGTTCTCGTTCTTCAGATGCCAGTTGACTGGATGTATAAGAGCCTGGAGAATCGGAGGTTCACTGTTGAACTTGGGTCGCGGGTGGATTGGGTTTCTGATCTATCTCCTATCGGGAGTGGGGTGGTTTGCTTCACTGACGGCTCACGTGATGGTGATAATGCTGGCTGTGGAGTAGTGATTGAGGATAGAAACAGGGAGTAACTCTTATGGCTTCGTCTGTGTATCTTGATGCTGACGCCTCTGTATTCCAGTGTGAGATCCTTGGTATCTCCTTGGCGGCCCACTGGCTGCTGGAGAATGACACTAAGGATCTCCCGGTTAGAGTATTCAGTGATTGTCAGAGTTCCTTGCGAGCACTGTCGAGGCCTTACACTGTCTCGAGTGTCGTGTGGGACTGTTACACTAACCTCAACAGACTCGGTGAGAGGGGTTGTGAGGTTGTGTTAGTATGGATTCCTGCGCACTCCGGTTTCAGGGGTAATGAAGAGGCGGATAGGCTGGCAAAGGCTTCGCATGATGGGAGTTGCGTTAGGCAGTTTGGTCCGAGACCAATCGTTCCAGTCCCACTCTCCGCTGTCCACTGCGCAATTGCGCATTGGGCTAGACGTGAGCATGAAAGACAATGGATTGGACTACGCAACTGTAGACAGGCGAAGCTCTGGATATCGGCACTGCTTTACGGCAATGCGTCGTTGGTGCGTTATCCCAGGGATCAATTAAGATGGTTGATTAGGCTAGTGACCTGATTGGGCATGCGGCTTGGGGAGCTCACGGTTGGAGGATTGGAGTGTTGGACTCCCCTACGTGCGTGCACTGCGGGGAGGAGGATGATACACCAATTCACTATTTGACTGTGTGCCCAGCCTTTGTACTTGTGAAAAACCTCTATCTTGGGGGGTGTCTTATATCATTGGATATGTTGGGTCAGGCGTCGGTGGCTCAGTTAGTGGCGTTTTCGCGCTCTACTGGCAGGTTGGCGATCTGATCTTGTTTCTTCTGCTTTTCTTCGAGGGGGAGTCTGCAATAGACCATAATGATAAAGGCCTCGGCGGCGTTGGTCTCTTTGGGACTGAACCCCTGTCATTTGATAATAATAAAATAATATATGGATATATAGAGAAAATAATAACAAAATATATGCAAGTAAAGCCAAAATGCTCCTATGGAATACTTGATGCATTTAGTATGTAGCTAATGATTTTGAAGTAAAATGCATGTTTGTTTGTGAGGTTGCAGTGTAGAGTGATGCGATGAAAAACGGCTGACAAGATTGAAACGAAAAACAAAATTAATAATAATAATAATATCAAGACAGAAATTGTCTTGTTGGTGGTCATAGGTGGGTGGGCGCGAGCGTATAGGAGCGTCATGCTTGGCTGGCGGCTGAGCATGTGGATGCAGCAGGGCGCAAAGTTGTTTACAAGAATGCTTGCTCACGCGTTACCTCCGTCTATGTACAGAGTCAGCATTGTATCTTATTCTATATCTTTTTTAAAATGGAAATGTAATGTGATATAAACATTGCCGTTATTAAATAATAAAGTCATTTAAAATTATTTTCTATTGACAATAACATTGAGCTAAAATTTCATACAAAATAAAAATTTATTTAATTTGCGAGCAAGTATATATAAAAATGGGAAAAATAATTAAAGATTACATGAATCAAAGGCTTGCAGGGGCGTATTCAGGTCTTTCAGGGTATGTGGTAAATAGAGGGTTGACTGATAAAAGTGCTGTGGAAAAGAAGCTTGGGAAATTAGATGGGTATTCACTCCATTAAGACATTAAACGAAAATTTAAGAGACGACAAATTCTATCGTTTTTTAAAAACAAAATTTTTGGATTAGATTTGAAACAGCCTAATAAGTTATCACGTCACAATTCAAACTATAACTTTATCCTATTTGTTGTCGATCAGTTTGGTATTCAACTGTACACCAGACCGTTAAAAACAAAATCTGCTGAAAATGTATTAGTTGCAATTAAATCAATTTTTAAGGAAGCAAAAGCCACCCCGCACTATCTATTCAGCGATCTAGAATTGTCGTTCAAAAATTCTAAAGTACAATCTTATCTTAAACAAACAAATATTAAGCTAAATTATATTTGTGGGGTGTACAGATCATATATTTGCACTTTACACATGCATTCTAAAGCAGCTTAACAGACCAGCTGTCCGAAAGAAAGGAAAACTGTTTGCCTTATTTGTAGACCTTAGTCAAGCCTTTGACTCCATCAGAAGAAAAAAGCTATGGATAAGACTCAAAGAAGCGGGCTTAAGTGATTGTTTTATTGGAAAAGTCAAAGAACTTTACGACCAAGCAAAAAGTAAAGTCAGGTGCGTAGAAGGATATACGGAAATGATAGAAATAATGAGGGGAGTACTACAGGGTGAAACATTATCTCCAACACTGTTCACAATTTATATCGACAAGATTACAGAAATACTAAGGAGAAGCAACATACAAGGCATTAGAATGTTCACCCTCGAAATACTCATCCTTCTATACGCTGATGATATCATCCTTCTCGCATCAAACGAACTGGATCTCCAACGGCAAATAACTACACTGAGCAGTTTCTTTAAAGAAAATGACCTAATGGTTAACGTCTCTAAGACGAAGGTAGTTATTTTTAGAAAAGGAAACAAAATCAGCAAACGCACTAAGTTCTACTGGGAAAGCAAACCGTTGGACATAGTTAACCAGTACGTCTATCTAGGCGTGCCTTTTTCACAGAGCGGTATTTTTAACATTGCCAAAGACCATTTCTTCAGTAAAGCAAAAGCGGCACAATCAAAGCTGTTTGAGCTATTTTTTCGAGCCAAGCTAAAAGACATAACCATCCACATTAGACTGTTTAATTCTCTTGTGAGTTCTATCTTGATGTATGCCGCGCCGGTTTGGGGACTACGATATACCGAAGAGCTAGTAACATTCCAAACTATGTTTCTCAGACGACTCACAGGCACATCCAAC
This sequence comes from Dicyrtomina minuta, assembly GCA_949802685.1. NCBI lineage: Eukaryota > Metazoa > Arthropoda > Collembola > Symphypleona > Dicyrtomidae > Dicyrtomina > Dicyrtomina minuta. The sequence goes on along the minus strand of OX461809.1, from coordinate 43,909,666 downwards.
AGCACGCCAGGATACTACCTTCGACTGGAGACAGGAGCGCAGAACATAAAGATGCAATTATTTAAAGCACTGCTTAAATTTCTGAAGAAGACCTTGAATTCCAAAGAAGGGAGCATAGCATTTAGTTGTTATGAAGACGTCAAGCAGATCAAAACCAAAGACACTCAATACAACTAGATGCTACAAGTCAAAAAGATCTTTACCGACGCAGCTCTTGGGGAAATTTTTGAGAACCTAAGCAAAGAATACATAGCACAGCATGAAACAGAGATTCTGGAAAAATAACGACTTAACTGCATCAACATGGACGTCCAACAAATGCAGAGCTGCAGCTTTTTAAAACACTATGCCCAACTGAAGACACATGCCCTGAGATCAGAATACTTTGAAATGGGCTTGGCCTGGAACATGGTGAAGTTTGTACTGAATCTAAAATCTGGCTTACCAAGAATCGTCTTGAGAGGAAAAACCACCAACCTCAACAAAATGAACAAAATCTGGAAACAAGAGGGAAACTCAGACTGCGACCTGTGTGGGAGGGAGGCGGAAGACACACTCCATATAATGCTTAACTGCCCCCATTATATACCACCAAGAACTAAGTTTCTTAAAGAACTGACTAAGAAAGGACCTTCTAGAAGCAGTCTTACCCAGGAAATATTTAGCTGCTATCCTGATGCAAGAGGATTTGAACAACTTTTCAATTTCTGGGATGAAGCCTTGAGGATTAGAAACTTCTACTACAAATGTACCGAAGAAGGATGAGCTGACTACCTATCAGAGGACAAACTACCCCCCTTCCCCTCCCTAAAGAATATCAACTGACGAATATTATCATATTTATACACTATTTCCTATCACCTATCTTATCACCACAAACAGCTAGAATATTATTAGCGCAACCCCTTTTTGTAATTTTTGTAATTCGCACTTAGTACAATGAAAGGTTAAAATTTGCTTAATCCAATGCTTTTAATGTTTTATGCTCTATCTGTATAGGTACGAAAAAACCAGGAATAATTCTACACGCAATCACATTACTTATTAATGCATTATTATACAAACATATTTTAAACTAAGGATTAATTTATCTCGAATAATCAATCTGTAAATAATGAATGTTGTATGGGCTGAGGCCAAATCGACTAAATGAATAAATTATTATTATTATTATATCATATTTACTGGCATTTAAAATCAGCTATAGTCGAACGAACAATTCGAACTTTATTTGCAAAAATTGATAGATATCTCACACAAACCGGACAACTGCGATTTATTGACAAACTTTAAGACTTTAAAAAAGCGTAAAATAATTTAATTCATCGAAGTATAGGTATTTCACCGAACCAAGTGACAAAAGAAAACGAGGGTACCATATTCAGAAGACTGTATAGGAACTTGCTGAACGGTCCTAGTTTAGACGTTGCAAAATTTAAAGTAAACGATTTAGTGCGAATAAGTAGAGCCAAAACACTATTTGAAAAAAGAAGCTCTACGAATTATTCAAAGGAAGCTTTTAAGATTCACAAAGTTCAACTTACATTACCAGCAACATATCTCCTTGGGGATTTAAATAACGAAGAAATTACAGGGGGGTTTTATGCTCAAGAATTACTAAAAATTAATTAAAATGCTAAAGCAACACTGTTTTAGTCGTCGAGACAATTTATTCGAGAAACAGAGTTTCTATTTGACAGTTAAAAGTTACTTCGGCAATAATTTGGTGAATAATACGCCCACAAATTTTGTGGCGTGTCTCACTAAGAATTTAATTTTGCCGCGAGGAAGATTTGAATGTGGCTTAGCTGAAATTTATTTTTATGCACCTGTCAAGATTGAATTAAAAGTGCCCGCGAAAATCAATCTACCTCCCATCCCTACAACCGAAGAATCTACACAGGTTCTATCACCGTTATTTGAACGTACATCCCCCCCATCAGAAAAAAGGTTAACACAAAAGGAGTCTGTGCCCGAAATGCGAACATATTTTAATGAGCTTGATAAACAGATTGAGTCTGCAACATTATCGAGTAATTGGAAAAAGCTTTAGGCAAATGTTAGACTTTTTTTGCACTCAAAATAAGCGTAAAAATGATTTAATGGTTTCGCGCTTTCGCGCTCGAATTCCAATTATGAAGGTTCCGACAAATTTGTCAAATTTGAACCAAAAGTGTTGTGTCAATGTTCACAACCATAGCGCTAAGCGCCGGTAAACACAAAATTGGATGATATAAAATTAGATTGAAATAAAATAAAAACAATGTATATGAAGATAAAAATATTTTTTATTGTTTATTTGCATCTAGCTGGTGGTTGCATTAACATCTATTAAAATGGCTGACCCCACTTTACAAGACTTTAAGTTGACGCATCCTTTTACAATGATTATTGCAGGTCCTACAGGGTGTGCAAAAACTGTATTAGCTTCGGAAATATCAAAACGTAGATCTGAAGCTATCAGTGTCAATTTAAAAATAGTTGTATACGTCTAATAATAATAAAAAAAATGGGTTATTGTTTTGAAATTACAAAAAAGCGATCCCAATATTCATTTTGACACAGGTATTGAATCGTTATAAGGAATAGACTTACGCAATAAGCTTGTAATTGTTGACGACAAACAAGATTCTATAACGGAGGGAAAAGATAAAAAATTAATTAAACAGTTTCTTTTCAGATCTAGTCATCACAAAGAATTTAGCATTATACTACTGCTTTAAAACGTTTTTTAAAACAGGTTACAGAATTTATCTATTAATACACATTAAATTGTGTTTTTTGAACAAATTCGTGATATAAGCACAATTTTTCATATAAGTAAACAGTTTTTTCCCGGTAAAATAAAACAACTTGCTGATACGTATAAAAAAGCAACAGCAAAACGAAATCATGGTTATTTGTTTTTTGTATTCTATCCGAAAAGCAACAGAAAATATCGGCTGAGGTCTGACATATTTCCATTAAGTGATTGTGATGTGGACGTTTTATAATAAAAATAATAATAATAATGACTACGCAATTAAAAAAAGAAGCACAGTTTTTACGAAATTTGGTTGATTTAAAGAGAACAAACTTAAAAAATATAATAAAAAGCTTAGATTCTGAGAAAATTAAAGCACTATTTGAAATCATTTTAAACTTTAATATTTTTGAAAAATCTAGAAAACGACAAGCAAAACATATTCTTACTACAAAATTCATAAGACTTTGCAAAAAAAATTATTTAGTGAGCACAATTCGAAACGCCTTAATTAAATTTGTTCCGCACCTTAATTGAATTTTTTCAAGAGTTTTTTATTAAATTTGCAAAGGTGAAATAATACTTGATTTACTCAAAAATGTCGTGCAAACTGATGAAAGTGATTGAAGTTGATTTATATAATAGGTTAATGGAAATTTACAACGGTGACAAAGATGACGACAAACCTAAAGATAAAAATATATCCAATGAAATGATTGCTGAAGTTGTTAGTCTAGTTTCACAAAAAAGCAAATTCACGCGTTGAAAGAGTATTACAAATCTTGCAAAAGGCTTCACATTTATCCTGGAGCGACACGTTTGAAATATTAATTGATAATCAAATAATAAAATCATCAAATATTGTTGATTTGGTAAGCTACGTCACTCAGTTGCACATATTCAAGGATAAAGAGGTTGTGGGTCTATCTGAATTCATAAAAGTTATTCAAGCGAGTACCGTTCCAGTTGGCTTACTTAACAGTTGTCTAGACACTCCTTTGTTAATTAAACATAAGAAAACAAGTAACCAAAAGCAGTGGAGGACTTGGGAGCGGATGCAGAATCAGACGACTTAAGTTGAGGCGTGAAGATGTTATAATACGCACTTGTGCGTGAAAAGCAGACGTAGCATAATACACAATGGCGTCTACACCAATTGCAAAGATTGTTTTTGCAGTATGTATCTTTTTTACATTAGGTAAGTCAATCATTTTTTTGAATTAAAACTTGCGTTGGAAAATACTGCAGCTTAACAAATTATTATTTAAATACATATATTACACAGTATTTTTTTTCAATTAAGCCGGAAAAGTGCATACTAAATCTGTTAGTATTTCTGGCATACCTTTATGCCGATGCGCTCAAGTGGAAACAGTAATTAATGGTAACAAAACAATAGACGCAGTAGCTTATGCGCTGTCGACTCAAATACCGACTGACTTGATACAACTTGCGAGTGCAAGAGTTAAAAACTACACAGACACGTTTGCTGGCTCGGACCTGTATCAAATCGACTGTCTCTCAGATTTAAACGTTGTTTGACTCAAATTTAACATAACAAGCAATAATATTACCGAATTTGATAATTCCTTGTTGTCATATTGCCTTTTTTTAGGTGATTGTTAATCCAAAAATTTATATAAAATTTAGAAAAGTTTACTATTAAACAAGAATAAGGTGAAAACTATTAGTAGGTATTATTTGTTTTATAGGAATAGGCGCGTGCATTCAACTTGGAATACTAAGCATTGGAGTTGTTGGTGCTATGGTTGTTCTGTTCGCAAAACTTAATAACGTTCGTAAAATCAGACAGTTTCATTTCTCAAACGTTAAAAAAAATTGACAATACCCCTCCACCAGATATTGTGCTGAGTGAATTAAAACATTATTTGCCTAGTTCATCAAGAGCGTCTTACAACTTTTGCGGGCGTAATAAATAAAACTGACAGATATTTAAAATGGCTGACAAAACAAATAATGCTGGAAACTCTAAATGCCAGTCAATATTGAGCAAAATTCTATCCGGAGCTTTAACTGAAGCACAATATTGTTCTTGTGCCAATGATGTTTTCAAGGAACAACAAAAAGCTATTATAAAAAATCAGGTTTGCGCTCAATTGGAATTTTTAAAAATAAAATGAAAACTATTGTTGTAAATTTTACCAAGTCTAAGTTTACGCATGTAGCTACTTTAGGTTGACTAGGATGGAGCATGCTCGACCAAACTGATTTAGTTAGTCACAAAAAGTATTTTTGGTAAACAAAAAAGTTGAAAAAGTTAAAATTTATTTTGCTTGCTAGAGCGAAACAAAGATTAAATTTAATGTTCTGTTGCAAACTATTGTCAAGCAAAGTATTGGGTCTTAAATAATTGTAGTTACTTTAAATTGTCTTAGGCAGAACGTGCTCATCATAACAGATTTAGTTAGTCACAAAAACTATTTTTGGTAAACAAAAAAGTTGAAAACGACAAAAATGATTTTGCTTGCAGGGGCAAAAAGAAGATTAATTTTAATGTTCTGTCGCAAACTATTGTCGCACATAGTACCAAGTCTTGAATTCATGAAGTTATTTTAGAGTGTCTAAGGCGGAACGTGCAAGACATAACAGATTTAGTTGGCCACAAAAACTTTTTGGTAAAAAAAAGTTGAAAAACACAAAACTTATTATTGCTTGCTGGAGCGAAACAAAGATTAATTTTAATGTTCTGTCGCATAAATATTGTCGCACATATTACCCAATCTTGAATTCATAAAGTTACTTTATATTGCCGAAAGCGAAACGTGCTCGTCATAACAGATTTAGTTAGTCACAAACACGTTTTTTGGTAAAATAGACAGAAATTATTATTTATTGCTGGAGCGAAACGAAAATTAATTTTATTGTTCTGTCGCATAACTATTGTCGTGCAGTGCACCAAATTTTGAATTCATGTAGTTACGTTAGATTGCTTAGGGCAAATCGTGGTCGTCATAACTGATTTGATTAGTCAAAAAAGTAATTTAAATAAAAAAATAAAGTTTATTTTTCTTTGTTTGCTCAGCATTGCACGTGCCCTACGGATGGCTGTACATTTACTAGAGGCAAGTATTTTGGTTATAACGCGCATTTAAAAGCTGTGCATTTTTGTGCAGACTGTGCATTGTACTTTACACAGCGCGAGCTACATAATTGCAGTCACCCAGGACAGATGGGTGGTCATATTGATTTCAAAAAGCCGAAAGTAGACCAAAGTTTCTTTCAAGAAATTTTAAGACATCATTTGAGAGCTATAATTTCGTATCAACACCGACCGTCTCAAATTTTTAAACAAGTTGAAGATATTTTTGATTACGTTGACGCTGCTCTTTCTAAATTACTGAAACAGTTAATCCGAATTTGCAATAACGCTCTTATTCGTATAAAACTACCAACAGTTATTGAGAATCCGATTAATCATAAGAAAGATAAAGTGTATTTAGCGAGCAAGTTTAAAAAATTATTGCATGAAGATGGTATTGAAAAATTGAAATTTAACGCTGCGTATGATATTATTTTAACGCTGAACTTGTATAATGCTAATGGCTTGGGATGAACTGTCCGTGAAATAATATTATTTGATGTAATTGTGGAAAGTTATAGACCTTTAAAAAATGTAAGACCTAAAGGGTATTTAAAAATGCCTATTCGGAGGTATCGTATTTTAAATTTACAAAAGACAAAAGATCAGTGTTTTCAGTATTGTATTATTGCCTCGCGTTATAAAAAAGATGTGCAAAAAAATGGTCAAAGAGTGCATTTGGCGTCAAATTATGACGCGTATAGAAATAACTTTGATTTTAGCGAAACACCAGGACCAATAGATATTTACAAAGACTTGAAAAAGTTTAAAGAGTTAAATTTCACAAGTGCAAATGTTTACACAAACGATAACGAAGACATTTGCCCCATTAAAATGTCAGATTTTGACTTTAAAAGGCATGTAGATCTATTCATGATTCATGAAAATGTTAAAGGGGAAGATCAGTACCACGTTGCTTCGATTTACAACCTAGATAAGGTAATGAGCAGAATTTATGCAAATAAAAACAAGTTGTGCAAATCTTGTTTACAAAGTTTTACAACTAATAAGCTGTTACAGCAACACACAGTTTAATGCCAAAAAAAAGGTTAAAATTAATTTTAAAAAAGAAAGTGATCGATTAAAATTTTTTAAACCCTATATAAATTTAGCTCATCTGTATGTATTATTTTAGGACGTGGAATAATTTATAGTTCCAATAAAGTCAGACCCCTCAATAAAAAAACAAAACGCAAAAAACAGCTGAGCACAAAGCAGCAAGCTATTCACTTTGCATTGTCAAAAATTTAAATAAAGACATGAAACTAATAACTCTAGAGCATTACGACGGGCCGGATGATTTAATGAAACATTTTATAGAAAGAGTTATGCATTGGGCAAATCTAATTATTAGAGAAGTTCGATTAACTAATGATTCCGTTAAGCCATCGACAAGCGAACTAAAAAGGCACAGAAGCGCAAGTGTTTGCGACTTATGTTCTCAACCGTTTACTGATAAGGATTTTAAAACGTGGCATCATAATCATAGTACAGGTCTCTACGAATCAACTATTCACCGCAATTGTAATTTGCAAGTAAAATATAAATTTAAACTAGTTTGTAGTAGTCGCAATGGAACTGGTTAAGATCACAAATTTTTGCTGGAAGCAATTAACAGCAGTGTAGTAGATATAAAAGATACAAAGATAATTGCCAAAAATTCAGAAAAATTTATATCTTTAACATTGAGAAGCAAACAAAACATAGTTCCCCTCAATATTTCCCCCGACAATGATGTTGAACCAATTTTTCAACGAGCTACGATTTGATTCATAGATTCGCTGCAGTTTTTAAACTCTAGCCTTAAAAAGTTGGTATCTAATTTAAAAAAAGATGAAATAGAGCAATTATGATTTACTTAAGAAAAATTATATTATTTTTTCTGATTCAAGTATTAAACACCCAAAAAACAGGCAACTGGATTTACTTACCCAAAAACAAATATTCCCGTATTCTTTTTTATCAGGGCCTGAGGTGCTTGACGATAAAGTTCCAATTCAAGATAGAGAAAAATTTCACAATGACTTGACAGACGAAGATATATCTGATGATGATTGGAAACACGTTCAGGAGATTGTATCAGAGTTTTAAATTAAAAATTTTACAGATTTTACTAGATTTTATGCTTTGACTGACGTATTGCACTTAGCTCAGTTATGGCAAAACTTTAGATCGACTGGCTTATTATTTTATAAGCTAGACCCTACCTATTGTTATTCGCTGTCAGGCTATAGTTGGGAAGCTTGTTTGTTAACAAATAAATGTGAATTAGGGTATGTAACATGCAATGAAATGTTAAAATTGGCACAGCGCGGAATTCGAGGTGGAATTTGTCAAACCACTCAGCGTAGTGTTCAGGCAAAAGCAAAAAGGTTTGGTGATGACGTAAAAGATAAAGAGGAAGTGCAAATATGCTACTTTAGAATTAACTCTTTATATGCGAGCGCAATGCTTGAGCCTTTGCCTTGCGACAACTTTGAAATATTCGAAGCTACCAAGTTGGAAAAAATTGATTGAAAAAATATACCAGAAGACAGTGGAATTGGTTATATAATTGAATGCGATTTGGAATATCCAAATCACGTTCAAGATATGTCTTTGTGCGTACCGTTTGAACCAGAACAATTTGAGCTTGCGTACAAGCATTTATCACCAGATCAATAAGAATTGATTGATCGACATTCTGACCAAATCAAAATTTTCAAAGGTGGCAAGCGACTATTGACAACTTGTTACGACAAAACAAATTACGTTTGCTACAATCGAGAACTTAAATACTATTTGCAAAAAGACCTAGTTATTAAAAAACTTTATTCAGGAATACGATTTACTGAAAAGCCAGTTTTTAAGGACTAAATACTCAAAAATCTAGACAACAGAAAGCATGCAAAAACAGAATCTGAAAGGGATGTTTTTAAACTTATGTCAAATTCAGTTTATGGTAAAACATGACAGTCACCTCTTGATCAAGTAGATGCTTAAACATGTCAAACAAAAACAGAAGCTGAAAAGTATTTAGCCCAGACGCAATTTGAAGGAATAATGTTGATTTTTATCAATTTAACAATTGTTCTGATGAAGAAACTGAATGTTACATACGATAAAGCAATTTGAATTGCCGTAGCAATTTTAGGGTTGTCAAAAATGATTTTTTATAAAGAAGTTTACAAAGTTTTATATCGTTTTTTGGAGCTGCGCTCTTGGTGGATTATGCTGACACAGACTCAGCAATTACGCATTTTCCAATGCCAAGTAAAGTGTTTTTTGAAATTCTTGTTGACAGTTACATGTTTTTTGACTTTTCAAAACTGGCATTAGATCATACTGTTTTTTTGAGTATAGATAACGTGCGAGAGTTTGTTAATCGTACAAAAAATGTTTACTCTTTGTGGAAAATTAAAAGTTTAGACATAAAAGAGTTTATTTCTTTAAAATCAAAAAATTATTCACTAAAATTTAATGACTGAAAGGATATGATAAGGTCAAAAGGGGTACCACGATGCGCTATTAAAAACATTTGACATCAAAAAATCAAGCAAATTCTAGAAAATGATGAAATTGTGAGTATTGCAACAAAGCAAATTCGATCGTATCAGCAAACGTTTTATAATGTACTCGCTTAAACAGGTTTTTATCATTGTATTGACACTAAGCGCTATTACATTAAATCTGGAGAGAAGTTTTTAAACAAAAGTTATCCATTTGGCTATTATAAAATTCCTATGCTTGAACCTAAAAATTAAATATTGATATCATTATTAGCAATTTTGATGTATGTAATTATTTAATTTGTCGAATTTATGCAAATACTAATAATATTCAAGCAAACTCATTCTAATTTTTTTATTTTGTTAATTGCATAAAATGTATTATATATGTATGTATTATATTTATGTAAATAAAAAAGAAAGTAAACATGTGTGAATAATTTTTACATCATTCTTTACAAATGATTCTAATACTTTTAAGGCGGTTCATCTCATCTTTTAAAATAGAAGAATGGGTAAAACGCTTTTTGTCGCCTAAAAGTCGCTTTAAGGTAATGTTTTTATCCAAAATCATGAGGTTTGGTTCAATGATTTTGCAAAGCACAAAATTTCCTAGTTGAAACTAATCATTTAATAATTGCGTTGTTTTCAGAGGCAAAATCATATCTTTTTTTAATATTGTCCTTCAAGTTTAGAAATAAATAAAATCAATCTTGTGTAACTAGCCAGATGTTTTTACTAATTGCTGCTTAGTATAAAATCTCAAAACTTGAAGCATATTTTACTCACTTTGATTTGAAACATCAAAAAGCTACTTTGTCTTCTGTCTTACTTGTTATTACTAAATAACTCGGTCGTGCAATGGCGTCTCTCAAAACCCTTAAAAAAAGTAAGTTGATTTTTCTTATCATACGCTGAGAAGTAAATGTTTAATTTGTCAATAAAGCAATAACTAAGCTATAACTTGTTTTTTAAATTTATGTTTGCTTTTTAGAAACCAGAAATTTGCCTGCTTGCAATGTCCCCCCGGCTAAATTGAGCAAGGAATCGTCGCAGTTGGCCTACGTCGCTGAGGTGGACCGTCCAGCCTCTGCTGTTGGTGCCGCGGCTGCTGCTGCTGCCAACACGAAAGGAACCCGATCGCAAACACAGATCACACCGATCCGCTTGGAAACTTCAACCCCGCGAGATTGCGCTGTGGTTAATAAAGCTGGCGTAGAAGCTGGATCTGACGCTGATGAATAGAAAGAAGCACCTGACACCTGTGACTGGGATGAAACTCCACCTTTAAAAGAATCAATAAAAAAGCTGTCTGCAAAACAAAAATTAAGTTTTCGAGTAAACCAAGGCGAAGAGGGTGACGTCAACAATGACGTAGAAGCGCCGCCCGTCCGTCTAGGAAAAATTACGTTAAAGTCACGAGGGGAAGAAAAACTAGAATTGCCCTAACAGACTGGGGCCCCCAAAAAAGACCAGAAACAGGTACTCTCATTTATTTATAGGCGCTGTGATATGAAACAACGGCGTGATTACGACTCTGGAAAAGACAATAATTCTGATAATAATGACGAGAAGTTGCCCGCGATCGCTATTATTCAACCATCTGACCCTAGGTTCTTTCAGACCGAAGACACTAAAATAGTTAGTGGTTTAAAATGCAGATTTCATTATTTTGATCCACTGTCTTGTTATTATTCCCATTCATTGAAAGCAAATGAGAAGGCTTTGCCGAGTAGAATGGCTTTTACTCAGATAAAACGTCAAAACTAGGACCGTTCAGCAAGTTCCTATACAGTCTTCTGAATATGGTACCCTCGTTTTCTTTAGTCACTTGGTTCGGTAAAATACCTATACTTCGATGAATTAAATTATTTTACGCTTTTTTAAAGTCCTAAAGTTTGTCAATAAATCGCAGTTGTCCGGTTTGTGTGAGATATCTATCAATTTTTGCAAATAAAGTTCGAATTGTTCGTTCGACTATAGCTGATTTTAAATGCCAGTAAATATGATATAGCTTAATATTTGTTTGTTTAAGATACGATTGTACTTTAGAATTTTTAAACGACAATTCTAGATCGCTGAATAGATAGTGCGGGGTGGCTTTTGCTTCCTTAAAAATTGATTTAATTGCAACTAATACATTTTCAGCAGATTTTGTTTTTAACGGTCTGGTGTACAGTTGACGACCAAACTGATCGACAACAAATAGGATAAAGTTATAGTTTGAATTGTGACGTGATAACTTATTAAGCTGTTTCAAATCTAATCCAAAAATTTTGTTTTTAAAAAACGATAGAATTTGTCGTCTCTTAAATTTTCGTTTAATGTCTTAATGGAGTGAATACCCATCTAATTTCCCAAGCTTCTTTTCCACAGCACTTTTATCAGTCAACCCTCTATTTACTACATACCCTGAAAGACCTGAATACGCCCCTGCAAGCCTTTGATTCATGTAATCTTTAATTATTTTTCCCATTTTTATATAAACTTGCTCGCAAATTAAATAAATTTTTATTTTGTATGAAATTTTAGCTCAATGTTATTGTCAATAGAAAATAATTTAAAATGACTTTATTATTTAATAACGGCAATGTTTATATCACATTACATTTCCATTTTAAAAAAGATATAGAATAGGATACAATGCTGACTCTGTACATAGACGGAGGTAACGCGTGAGCAAGCATTCTTGTAAACAACTTTGCGCCCTGCTGCATCCACATGCTCAGCCGCCAGCCAAGCATGACGCTCCTATACGCTCGCGCCCACCCACCCGTCACCACCAACGAGACTCTTTCTGTCTTGATATTATTATCATCATTAATTTTGTTTTTCGTTTCAATCTTCTCAGCCGTTTTTCATCGCATCACTCCACACTGCAACCTCACAAACAAACTCGCATTTTACTCCAAAATCATTAGCTACATACTAGTTGCATCAAGTATTCCATAGGAGCATTTTGGCTTTACTTGCATATATTTTGTTATTATTTTCTCTATATATCCATATATTATTTTATTATTATTAAATGACAGGGGTTCGGTCCCTGACCCCCCCCCCCCTGCTTTCCTGACCTGAGCAGAGGTCCGACTCACAGGAGTAGAGGCTGTATTGCCAGCTGTGTTACCAGCTATAGAGCGACTAGCTACCATAATATTTCTGGCAACTGTCTCCACTGCACCCCCAGATGTTTTGGGAGTACCTCCCCCTCGGTGTCATTTCCTCCTGCCCCTGCCCAGAAGCCCCCTTAATCCCTTCCTACTTATCCAGGAAGCCCAGACTATTCACCCCTTTGGTTACAAACCCCATCCCCTTTGCCCCTCCTTAACGGGACCCATAACATCACCGCCATCTCTATTGCTAGTCATAGACGTCGAGGAGGAGTCACAAGAGGACCCCCCTCCCAAGAGATCAGCCTCCGTTTCCGAGCTAATCCCCACCCCCTCATCCTCCGCAGAACCAAAAGGCACCAATTCTAGCTCCATATCTGAAACGACGCAAGTCAGTACTATGATGTACAGTACTAACACATTGTATAATATATGCCCCCACAGTTTATGCCTAATAACGGCCCAAACTACACCTAAGCCAAGCTTTGCTGTGTGTAACGGCTTTTCCCCATAACACATGAGTGGTGCGTAAGGGGTTCTATTAGTCAGCTTGCTCCATGCCTATGCCCATATAACATACCAGTACATGCCTCTATTCACACTGCACATTAGCCAGTTCCATGTATACATAAAGGTATACTGGGCTCCAAAGCCACAGACAGTGACGTCACAACCACCATTTACCAACACGCAACTGAGATGAACTGTGTTCCAGAAAACAGTACAAAAAAGTTACTATCTATTTGTGTACAAAGTCCATCGTTCAGCCCTATACATAAAAACATAATAACTGTCAGGTTCAAATTGTGACTTGAACCTCCATATAAAATGTTTTCCAGAAAATAAAATAAAATAAGATAGTTTGAAAGGCGACATCCACATAGGAAGCACCACCTACCGACCCTCAGCTGAACTACAGCAAAATAAAAATGACAGAGTGAGCCGTAAGGAGGGAGCCAAGACTCCAATTTATTACACACCCCATCATCTTCACTCCCATGCCTACTAATACTATATATTTTTTGTCTGAAACTAAAAAAAAATGTATCCCTTTCAAAACGTGAAAACCAGGCACCGAATGAGATAAAAACCGGTACCTGAGGACTCCTACACGATAACCCCTTCCACTGGTCGACTTCCCATAGTTGCAAATCCGGTTTTTCTTCCCTTTACCACTCACAAAACACCTCACAAAAAAAAGAATTTCGACTTTTTTTTCGCCGCTTTTACGCTCTTACTTCTCTATTCGAGTGACTTGGCGCGAATGAATCTATATAGATGCGTGCATACAGTTGGCCCCGCATATACTATACATTTACACACCTCCCACTCCTCCCACACCCGCCCCCCTCTTCACTATCCACACGTGTCCGGGTGCGTCCCATTGGGTCCCATCAGGTCCCGCTCGTCCCCATGATCGCTCTCGTCCATCTCTTATGGCCGCTCCCGGCGGACCGTCCAAGCTTCGAATGGCCTCGAAATTTTTTATAAATGCATCTTTAACATGGAACTGAATGACCTTGCTCGTTTTTATAAGTTAGATTTAACATTGTCTGAATACCCACTTTATATTCACTACTTATATATATATCATATATAGGTAATTCTGTTACATGTGGTTACAATAGGTTGGAAAAAATTCAATGTTAAGACTGGGGGTTCTAAAGACTATGATATTTGAAGGACGTCATTATGGACGATCCGTAATTATCTATAACAAATATAGGTAAGTATGTGACATGTAGTTACAATAGGATGCAAACAAATTTAATGTTGAAACTGTAGGTTCTAAAAACTATGATATTTGAAGGACGTCATTAAAGACGATCCCTGAATATTTATATCATATATAGGTAATTTCGTGACATGCAGTTAAAATAGGTTCGAAAAAAATTAATGTTGGGACTGGAGGTACTAAACTTATGATATTTGAAGGACGTCATCATGAACGATCCATGTATATTCATATCATTGTATAGGTAATTCTGTGACATGTCGTTAAAATAGGTTGAAAAAAATTAATGTTGGGACTGGGGGTACTAAAACCTATGATATTTGAAGGTTGTCATCATAGACGATCTCTGTATATTAGTGTATATATATATTATATATAGGTAATTCTGTGACATGTAGTTACAATAGGTTGGAAAAACATTCAATGTTGGGACTCGGGGTTCTAAAGACTATGATATGTGAGGGACGTCATTATGGACGATCCCTAAATATCTATAACCTATATACTGAATATCTTTAACCTGTTACTAGCTTGTCTGACTTTGCAGGACTTTGCAGGAAATGGTTAGTCCGACAAAAGTAAAAAAAACAATACAGACCTGCCTGCTCGCATTTCTGATCGTTTTATACTTGTTTGAAGTTATTGGCCTCAAAACTGTGACCTGTAATGTACGGCCAACAGACGGACGGACTTGACTATTACAATAGATGCTTAAGCTCAGCATCTTAAAGCGCGTACAACTATAACAATTATACAAAACAAAGTCAGTTATTGTAACTTAAAGTTGTGATTGCGCCCGTTTTCAATCTAGTGTCATAAAAGAACAGTCGCGTCCTCAAATAATTGGTTACCTAAAAATAAATTAATTGACGCTGTCATTTAAATTGTAGTGTTTTAAAAAATATTTGTTTTCTTATTGTTTTTAAAATTCATTATTCATGAAAGACAACGTAATTTTTGTCTATTTTACAAATTTATAGAAATTAACAACGAAAGAAACATTGCATGCATAGATTTGCAAAACAGTTGTCGATTTAAGGCTGAAATATTATAGATTTGTGTAAAGGTTTTAATTTTATAAAGTTAATGTTTACAAAACGTGTATAAAATTTTTAAAAAATTAATTTTAAACTATTTAATTGACAGAAATTAAGTGACAGAACACGTGTGTTGCTTATTTTGCAAATGTACAAAAATGAACGACTAAAATGAAAATTTTGCTTAGATTTGCGAAAGAACTATACATAATAAATTAAAACATCGGTTAGTCGTGTAAATGTTTGAAAAAGTTATAGCATATAATTAAAAAATGTTTACAGTAATTTTAAAATATTTGTAATATACTATTTAAATGTGGAAAGAGAACAAATATGACAGTTTAGACACTATAAATTTTGTAATGCACAGCTCAAGATTTTGTTTAACAAATTGTTATGCATGTGTGTCTGTTTGTGAATGCGTGGGAAAGCAAGCTGACAGCTGTGCTGCTGATTTATGGATTTTGCAAATTTATAGATATAGACAATAAAAATTACATTAATTGCTTATATTTCCAAACAAGTTGTGGATTTTAAAACACAACCTCAATAGTTTGTGTAGTAGTTTTATTTATATAAAAATTAAGCTTAAGGATGCAAACACTGAGACGCACTATATTAACCCTAACCTTTCGTCGCCAAGGCAAAGTTTGAAGAGCGTTAGGCTAAGAAATTTCTGCAAACAAGGCAGTTACGCAGAAAGTATCAAAATAATTATTAAATAGGAAATAGCAAGCCCATACATATTAAACAAACACGACACACCCCCACTGAACATAATATAATATACTGGAACGTGAACGGAATTATGAAACAAAAAACAGACAAGACAAACATAATTGTAGAAAATGAGGTGGATATATTTTGCTTATCTGAAACTTGGATTTCTAAACCTAATGACGACTTTAACAGAATTTTTAATAATAACACTATTATCCTAACTCTTGCGGTGGGAGAACGATGCAGAAAGAGTGGAAGACTCATTGTAGGCATGACAAATGACACAGCAACGATATGCAAACCTATACATTCAGACCGCCACAAGACTACTATTGAATATACTAATAAAGGCAAATCTACTTTTGTTGTCTTCTCATGTATACCTTCAGCATATCAATACGACGACTAAATTGACAACTTCATTATGAATAAGCTGCAAATAAAAAAGGAAAGATGCATACTTCTAGGAAATCTGAACAGTAGAATCAGTAACTGGAAGAACGCATCAGAACCTGCACAGAAGGAAAAGAAATTTGTCTGACTTACACACAAACAAGAAAAGGAAACAACTGATTGAACAAGCCAAAGATTATGACCTTACAGTTTTAAACGAAAGGAGCTCCTTTGATCGTCATGGCAAACCGACTTTTATTAGACACAGTGGAAACAACCTTGTGGACCGATGTCTATAAAATAACAGAGTAGTAATTGAGTGCCTAGACTCTGATCATCTTCCTGTACTAATATTAACTACACAGGCTTGGCAGAAACTAAAAAACACTGCTGTTGTTGTAAAAACACGCATACGTTGGAATAAAGAGAAAGCGATTGACTTCCAAATGCAACTGAAAACAGACATTAAAGACCTTAGTCTGCCATCATTGCGACTTTAAAACTTTAAGAGACATCATCTACAATACAGCAAATAAATTGGGAATGAGTACGGAAACAAAAAGCAGCACAGGAATAAACTACGGTTCAAAATGGTTTGACAAGGACTGCAGCATTGCTAAACGTAATGCGCTATACCTCTTGCATAAATACAGGAAAGACGTACTGCAAAGATGTTAATGTAATACCACTTTTAAGAGCCTCCTACTTGCCAAAAAGAGTATTGCAGACTGTGCACAGATAAAAAAGGAAGCTTTTTTGAGAATTTACAGAAGGAATATTATCAAAGCAAGAATTTAAAAAGCTACTAGAAGGTAGTTAACATGCTTAGAGACAAAAAGTATAGCTTTAAATCAAATGACATCACTAACTCGCAATGGGATGCCCACTTTCAAACTGTCTTTGAGATACGAGAGCTCGACGTTGCTAAAGTATCAGACTCAAGCGACACAGCCTTAGCATGTGACTCTGTCGTACTTGAAAATATCTATGATAGAACTAATTAAAGCAACTAACAACCTGGCAAACAATAAATCTTCTAGTGCTGATGGAATGCGTAATGAAGTATGGAAAATAAAATTATAATAATAGGCTGCTGAGCTAAACTCATAACGGCACAAATATTTAAAAAAAGAGACTTAGAGTAACCAAGTTACTATCGACTGATAGCCCTTATTAATAAAATCACAGCAATACAATTCCATCATGTCAAACAGGCTAAACTTTATTTGCCTCGCGAATGATACTATTGCAGAAAATGAAGCTGCCTTTAGAAAAGCCCGTAAATGTACGGACGATATATTAGTACTATACACCTACATCATAAAACAGCGCAATAGACCGGCCCCTAAATAAAAAAAAACCTGGCGCTTGGCGCCGGATTTGTCGACCGTGGGCTGGCCCGAAGTAGATGCTGAGCTTCAACAAAGGCACAAGACAATTTATGTTACGCTAAAAGATGATATGAGACTTTATATTACGTACATTACTTAACTAAGGAAAAATAACCTTGTATAACCAATTGTAAATAACCAATGTTGTATGAACTGCGGCCAAATCGACTCAATGAATAAATTATTATATTATTATATATATTGGCTATAGATGTTCAGGGTTCGTCCATAATGACGTTCTTCAAATATCATAGTTTTAAGTACTCCCACCCTCATTTCTAACTTTAAATGTTTTTCCAACTGGTTTTGCCTACAAGTAATGAACTTTGCTTTATTGGTTATAGATAGTCAGGAATCGTCCATGATGACGTTTTTTAAATATTATAATTTTAAGTACTCCTATCTTCAGCATTAATTGTTTTAGATGCTGAGCATGCATCTATTAGATAGGTGTTGGCTGTCTGTTAGTTGGTTTGTCTGTCTGTCTATATAGCTGCAGATTACACGCTACGGATCACATGCTACAGATTATATTATTGAACGGATTAAATGCAAACAACTTTCTATCGTCCGCAAGTTTGAGGAAAAAGTGCTGCATAGTTTTTGGACTGATGTAAGATTCATGTTTTAAAGTAAAACAAAAGAGGTGACAATTTATGGAGGTAGATACAGAGGTCTCACTTAAGATTCACATCATAGCAATTCAATAGTTATAAGCTTTATACTATAGTAATATGTGACGTGTCACCAAAAAAGGTGTATATCTAGCGGTTTTAGAACTTCTTGTAAAACAGCTTTAAGTTTTTATTGTTTTCGAGGCAATAATTTACATAAGTTTAAAATCATTTAAAATTAGTTTTAAACGAGTAAAAATTGTTGTCAGTCGCTATATACATATTTTTTATAACATTTAGAAATTTTTAGAATTTAAAAAAAAAATTGAAATTTTTAAAAATACTTTTAAATACGCATTTAATGCGACATAAATTTAACTACCAAAAACTATAAATAACTTAACTATAAACCGCCAGATATACACTTTTTCTGGTGGATGGTTACATAAGGTCAATACACACTTAAGCTTTATACTATAGCAAAATAAGCAACACACTCGTAAGCTTTTTTAACTACCCGGATTCGCATTTTTGCCTCTAACATTTAAAATAGGTATGTATTCACATATAGTTGTCATATTTACAGGCTCTCATCATATATATAATAATAATAAAAGTTGTATGGGCTGCGGCCAAATCGACCCGATGAATAAATTACTATTATTATTATTAATACTGATTATAAAATTTATGATAATAATAATAGTTGTCGTAAAAATATTATTATTAAAAAAATTAAAATAGCAATAAAACAATTCATAATAATAAGAATAATTTTCATATAAATAAAAGTAGTATTGTTTATAATAATACAAATACAAATATCATATATTATTAATAATAATAATAATAGTAATAATATAACAGGAAAGTGTAAAAATAATAAAAAAAGTAATTAAAGTATTTATAATATTATGAAATGTAGAAAAATTAGTATAACAAATAAAAATTATAATAGTAATAATAATAAAAATAATAGTCAAGTTCATAATAATAATAATATCTATACAAATAAAAATGATAATAACATTGGTAATGACAATGATAGCAGTTATACCAATAATAATGATAATAATAATTAAAACATAATAAATAATAAAAATAACAATCACAATAATATCATAGATTATATAATTATGAAAAATAACATAAAAATTGAAGATAATAATAAAAATAAATATAAAAGTAGTAATTATTATAATACTACTACTAACTTTAATAATAATTATTAAAATATCGATTGTAATAATAACAGTAGTAATGTTATTAAAGTTAAAAAAACAATTTTAATTAATAAAAATAATAATATTTATAATTAAAATAATAATAAAAATAATAACAAACGTAATAAATATTAGTAGTTGCTGTACTAATATTATTATAATTTAATGGATTATGATGCAAAAGTATATGTTATGTAACAGCAGCAGTTATAGCAATTACACTTCTGCTCTTGAATAGAATAATAGTATTATTACTATTTGTAGAAATTTTTTAGATATTATTATTACTAGTAAAAGCAATAATTAACTAATAATAACAATAATACTATTTAAAACAATTATGATTATTCAGTAGTAATAGTATTATAAGGAAAAATACTAATAATAATAAAAAAAATATAATAATAATAAAAATAATAATAATTATTATTTTAATTAAAATATAAAATAGCTATTATAATGAAAGTAATAATTAAAATAATGAAAACACCTGATGTTAGGGTTGGTACACAAATGATGTATGCAACGCTACTTCATCGACTAGACGATGGTACTGTTCACTCGCTGGCTTTGTGGGTAGGTCTGGCAGTCTCTCTGTCGACCAAGAGTTTATTTGATAGTTCTTAGTGCATTGTTTACACAGTAGGATATGTAAACATCTTACGTTCGCATCTTAGAATGTGAATGAGATATATATGTAGGCATTGGTACTGGTGGTGCAGCCATTATGAAAATATCTACCTCAGGCTCGTCTTCTGGATTCTCAATTTGTTCCTCCTCTTCCTTTTTGTTATTATTTTCTGCCTCTGGTCCTACAACTACTGAATCTGGACCTGCCTGTTCTTCTACTACTGGTTGTTCTACAACTGGCTCTTCTATCTCTGGTTCCACTACCACAGGTTCAATAATGACTGGTTCTACTTGCTCGTGCTCTTTCGCTGCCGATTCCTTTACTTTAATATGAACCTCTGCTTTTTTCTCAGGTTTTGAAACGTTTAATGACTTAAATAACCCGTTTATGCCTTCTAAATTGTTGTCAGCGCTCCTTATTTCGTCTTGTAATGATAAATTAAAAAATCGCTAACTTATTGGCTTCTGATTATGACCCTCTGAGAATACCTCAAACGTCTCGTACAACCTGCTTCTGTGACTGCCGTTGGAGCTGGCTTCTGATTCTACGCTTTTTATTGGAGATTGAATCTTACAGAAATCAGGCTGTAGTATGAATGGTTCGTCGATCCAGTCTGAGCTGTCTGACTTTTTCTTCTGGGTTGTGTCGATTGTTGTTTCGGCTGACGGCAACCTCTCTCGATTTGGGTCTGAAATGTCGTTTGTTTCTGTTGATGCGTCTAAAAGTAATTCTACGGCTTCCTTTGTTAGTTCCTGAAGTGGATCTATTTGGGCCACACGTCTGTTGAAACTCGTCCGGGGTGTTGAGTATAATGGTCCTCTACTTGTTGAACCCTGTAGTTCCCTGGTGAACTGACTCTGCCCCGCCCTTAAGTTGTCTGCTTCTGGTGTGGCTACTAAACAATCTGGAAGTCTTCGCTCTGGAAACTTCAACGCTACTTCTTTCCTCAGTAAATATTCTTCGCTCACAAACTCGTTGTATCTCCATTTCACTACTTTCACATAATCAGGATTAAGACACGGTAAAAGGTCGAATTGTTCAAACGGTGTCTGTGTTTAAACTGCTTGATTTATATAGTTCCTAATTTGTTACGCAAATATTTGTAGTTCATTATACGCACATGTTTAGTAAATGAGTAAATTTTCAAACCATTAACTACAAATCTTTATTGTTTGATTAGTGAATTTAATTCATATATTAAATCAGTAACGTAGCTTTAGCAAAATTTTCAAACTCATTTTCAATGTCCGAATATTACACTACGAATGACGACTGCAGCCATTATTTAACTAACACAGTACAATTTAAACGGTATGTATACACCACGTTTAAGTACCATCTTGAAGATGCAGGGTTTAAAGCATGATATTATTGAAAAAAAGCAAATTGCTCTTACTATGATGAAGCGTATTCTAAAAACTAGTACATTGGGGAGCAAACTTCAAAAATTAAAATTGCAAGCTATTTAAGCAAACCAAAAACTTGTTTCACGTATTAATAAACTTGTAAATCAATTTGTAAATTTTTTACTACTAGACAAGAAGCCTGAAATCTTTCTTTTGTCTTCCTTTTGTCTTTTGTGATAAGTTAAGTTTTCAAGACGACAAACATAAATTAACAAAATCATTAATTGACGTCATAAAAACATATATAGGACAGATCAATGAAATATTTTCAATGCCACACCGCAACACGACCTAAACACTTAATTAATAGAAAAAACAAACCTTTTCTACTCCGAATGCTTTTAAACTTAAAAAGAATTTATTTCAGACAAGAAATACAGCACTTAAAAATTATTAAAGCACATTAATAATTTAAATTAAACGTGGGGGGAGGTGTGTGAGAACTGTTTGTGCGCAACTAAGGGAAAGTAGTGTACGTTTCCATTCATTTGTGTGTAGAGACGAAGAAGGCGTGCTAATTGTGCCTCGCAGGCTAACAGCTATTTCTTCGTGCAGTAGCATAGTACCATT
Organism: Dicyrtomina minuta; assembly: GCA_949802685.1. NCBI lineage: Eukaryota > Metazoa > Arthropoda > Collembola > Symphypleona > Dicyrtomidae > Dicyrtomina > Dicyrtomina minuta. Next base: position 43,887,505 of record OX461809.1, on the reverse strand, counting down.
CAGCAGACCATACATTGCGCCCTTCATTCCATAGCATCTGCTATTACTTTCACGCTGCGTCGATATACGGAATGCAATACGTGGGGCACTCAGGGTTGGGTGTACTCGTCTGCACTTCGGCTTGGTCTCGAAATACATTCAAGTGCAAATACCTAGCACTGTAGCCCTCCGAAAGGGAAAGTGTTCATTGCTCCTGAAGAGGAGGATAATCTACCTAGACTGCAATAGAGGTCGGCCGTGTTATAGCCACAATCCAATTATAATACATATTACATATTAGTTCGTAAGATACCAGCTGTGCATTGTGACTGACTTCCTTCAGGAACGCTCCATAGGTGGTGTTCAGACATTCGTGTCTCTCATATCGAGGGAAAATGTTTGTTAACATTCACATGCTGGTACAGTAACTGCACTGGGTTATAGGTATATGCCTACAGAATCTGATAAGTGCTACATATGATGATGATGATGATTTAAATTAAACAATACAAAACATCAATTAAAAATAGAATCTACTACGCATTGGTTAAAACAGGAAAACGACACAAAACAGAAACTCCGAAAGTCAAAACATTTATATTAACTTTGATTTGGATCAACTGCTGAACATTGTGAATGGATCCTGTAAAAGTTTAAACAGTTGTGACCTCAATATACAAGTCCCAAAAACCAACTTCTACAGGTATTAACAGCAACAAATTCCACACATGGAGGTAATACTAACAAAAAATATGTATGATTTTTCACTTTTGACGTAAACACGTAGTTTTTAAAACTACTAAATTGAATTTAAATTATGTCTAAATTTATTTAGCCACCTTGCGTGGTTATTATAATGTTTTTGAAGTCGCAAAGTATTACTTAGCGTCAAATATGTAATTTATATAACTTAACTTATTTTCAATCGTATAAAGCTTACACAAAGTTCTTAACTCCAAGTATGTTTGCAAATATATAAATAAATACGCTGGCAAGTTTTTTTCATAGCAAAAAAATGCAATAGCTTAAGTTATAAGTTGAACAAAAATCAAACTGTTAAACTGGCAGAAATGCAGCCCATTCTTTGTGATTTATTAGGTTTGTTTAAGTATACAGTAAATCAAGCCTAACCTAATAAACCTTAATCACTAGATGATGTTTTGAACTCACGTGGGAGGCTTTTGACAAAATTGTTTGAAAAATCCGGATGCATAGTACTTAATGGCAGAACTGCATCCGACACAATAGCTAAATTTACATTTCTAAGTCATAGCGGTAAAAGTGTAGTAGATTAAGTCTGGTATAACTACTTTTGTATACCTTCTGTAATTGACTTTGATGTGCTCTTGTTTTCCGATTCCGACCATTTTTCATGCAAGTTTTATATCAAACCACATCCTACTAAGGACAAAACAACAGTAGGCACTGTGGAAAAGTATCGATGGGATTTCAACAAGCGCAGTCTCTATTGTGCTGAGCTGGACCGAACGGTTCTTTAAGATAAAACTTCAGTAGTTACAACTAACTTCAATTTAATACGGAAAGTTAAAACAGCCGCTACCAATGCTAATATGAAAGTTGCTGTAAAGTCAGGAAATCGTCAATTTATTATGACACTTAGTGCTACTTAAGTAAACAAAATCTAATGAGATGTTTGAAATTAGTACAGCGAGATTACAATTAAGTTTCAATCAACAGTTATAATAGTTTGAAGTCATCTCACAATTAGCTTCTAAAATCAAAGAAACGTGACTACTGGTGTACAAGTAAGCAAAATCTACATAAATTGCGCTCAGTGTTCAAGTTTTGGAAAATTGTAAAAATATTTTGTCCAAGAGAACACAAGTTAAATAAATACCTGCCAGCACATGGGAAAAGTTTTACACTAAAAACATTTCTCCTTGGGATACATTTAACCATTGTTATTTTGTAGACACTGACATTTAACTTGATGGTGAAATAACTGAAGCTGAACTTCGCCTTGCTCTTGCATTACTAAAAGCTAACAAAGCTCCTGGTACGGACAAAATTCCAAATAAATTTTGAAAATATGCCAGTAAAGATACATTTTACAACATTTTGCAATTTTTTAATAATATCATAGCTACTGAAACAATACCAAAAGTATAGTCTGAAATTGAAATGACAATGTTATTCAAAAAGGAGGTTGTGATGATCCAGCTAACTACCGCGAAATAGCGTTAGTTAATACTATTAAAAATTATTTACGCAAGTAATTTTTGATCGGCTTTCACAATGGTGTGGGGATAAAATCATCATACCTGAAACTCACGCTGGATTCCGCAAAGGTAGAGGCGGTATAGATCAGATTTTCTCGCTAATGTCTATTATTGAGGCTAAGCTAGGAAGTAGGGGTAAACTGTTTGTACTATTTGTGGATTGTAAGAGGGCATTTGACAGTGTCAACCAACATATTCTGTGGACAAAAAAGAACGCAAAAGGAATTAGCGGAAAATTAATAAGAATTATTAAATGTCTGTACGACCAAGCTACTCTAAAAATCCGTGTTGAAGGCGGTTACACAAACCCGATAGACGTTACTATGGGAGTCCTGCAAGGTTAAATCCTTAGCCCTTTGCTTTTTACAATATTTTTATGCAACCTGGATGACTTTATGAAAGAACAAGGCGCCGTACCAGTTTCCATGGGAGGCACATTTAGTGTGAATCATTTTTTACTTGCAGACGATACAGCAATTTTAGCCAAGACAAAGCAGGGATTGCAGAATAAAATTGGCATTTTACATAAATTATGTGAGAAGAATTATCAAGGAATAAACATTCTGAAAACCGATGTCATTGTTTTTAGAAAAGCAGGAAGACTGTAACTCCCACAGGTGGTATCTCAATGGCAGAAAACTAGAAGTAGTAAAAAACTATAATTATGTAGGAATTAAATTCTCCTCTTCGGGTTTATTTACGTGCGCAGCAGCAGAAATAAAAACTAAATCAATTCAAGCAACTGGTGCTATTCCTCAAACTATTGCATCGTCCAAAACTGACGATGCAGTTCCTGGTTTTGCAGAATGAATTTGTTAAGAGCAATAGTTGCTTCATCACTTTTGTACGCGGCAGCAATATGGGCTATTGACTACGTTGAAACAGTAAAACAAGTTTAAACTCAATTTATTAAACGTCTTCTGTGGCTCCAAAGACAGACGCCATCATACATGATTAGAACTGAAACTGGTTTAAAACATGTCATGTCAAATGCCAAGTTGTAAAACTCTCTCTTCTTTTCTGGTCCCGAATTCTTGTTCTGAACGATACCCGCATAACTCGCCAGTGCTCTAACAGACTTGCGACTCTCAAATCGGCACGTGCTCCCAATACTTTCTTTAACTGGACCTAAAGATTAAAAAAGATTCTTGCCGAAACGGGATTTAATTTTGTCTTGCTGGCCCAAGACCCTGACCTGGTGATGAAAAACATCAATGCTATTGTTGATCAAGTTAATGACTAGTGCATTCAGCAAGATATGCAACGTGTGGAAAATTTATCCTACCACAAGTATTACCAGCACACTAAAAATGACCCTAATATTGCCCATTATCTCATGTTACAAGTCTTTATCTAATACTTAAGAGTATTTGCCCAAATTAGATTAAACTCAAACGTACTAACTGCTAACGGAATGTCATATAAATTTATAGAACCAGAAACGTGTAGTTTATGTGGTTCTGGCTCTGATGATATCTACCATTCATTTGTAATATGTCCTATATTAGATTCTGACAGACAAAATTTACTTCACCCACTTATAGATAAGAAAGTAAAGTAAGTAAATGCTTTATTGTCATATTTTACACAGCGAATAAATACACTGATTTTCAGGAACAGACATTTATAGTATATATCTATGACTACTTAAGTAAAGTTATTATATTTAAATATAAATATTTTTACGATTGGTAATAAGCCATTTGCTTAACTCAAATTGAAAGTTCTTTAGTTTGTTTTGTTTATGAATACTAACAGGTAATGCATTCCAACAAATAGATACAGCTCTATACTGATAAGAAGTATGGTAGAACGATGATTTTCGTAAAACATGAAGTTTAAAATTATTTCTGAGTGATCTTTCTCCAGTGTCCAACACTTCAGAAATACAATCAAGTTTCTCATTGTGCTTAATAAGAGTACGCGTGGATGACAATGTAACATATAATTCGTTCAGAAATAGTTAACAAACTATACATCTCATACAACTAACATAAATCAACATTGACCCCTATATGTTGCTTAGGGAACCCAAGCTGCCTGTTTGCTATCATAACGTGACCAATAAGAAGGATTTTGCAATACTTCTTAAAAACCAATCAATTACTTTTGTGTAAGATGTATTCAAATTCTCACTAAAACTGTTGAAATTCAAATTTAACTAATTATGAATTCTTCTGTGTATCAGTAGGCACTGCTCGATTAAATGCACAATAAATAAATATGTATGTATGTATATGTTTATGATAACAATAATAGTATTAATAATATTAAAGATAATACTCTTAGTTATTATTATTTTAAATTTCATTTATACTTTATCAATTATAAAAATAATGTTATTTTTGCATCTTACAAGAAACGGTCGAAACATGTGCGACGGATTCAGTGCCGATATAGGACCTTTTTACTGTAGTGAAAGGGGCAAATATTGCTGCAATGGTACAAATACTGAGACCATCTAACGTGGTAGCGTCTTTTTTGTTATCGGCAATGAGTAGTATTGTATTGAGTCTAATTGTATGAGATTTGGTTTAATCAACTAATTAAATATTTAATATGCAGCATTTTTTTGATATACAGAAAATAAATCTATAACCCTTAGCAACAAATGTATAACAGAAAAAATGCTAGAAAAAATATGTTTGGAGGTTTTTGACTTCTACGTCATCTTTTGATTGCTATTTCAAGTTGAAAGACGAGTATGCCTTAATTTTTTTGAAACAATTGTATAACGACTACGAATTGATTGATACTAAAATCGTCTTTAACAAGTATTTAATTTTATTATTACCCACGCTCTAATATAAAAACTTGTAAATACTACATTTTAAAGGTTTAAGACGTAATAATTTTTAGTCAATACTGTATTCAAGTTAAAAAAGTTAACTATATGTTATATGTTTTATAATTTACAAAGACAATAATCATTGCACAAATTTTAGAATAATCCTATAATTATATATACGTTTTAAATTACTGTACAATTAGAAAAAAATATTATACTAAAAAACTAATTAGTTGTGTGTTTGTGTTAGTTGTGCTTTTAATTATAAATGTAAAAAGCTGTATGTACATGGTTTCGCTTTTGTGTGAACAAAACTTAACAATTTTAAATTCTAAGTACGAATAAAAGCACAAACTAAACTATCTTCTCTCTATAATCTCAACAATTAAAACTGCATACTATAACTACAACAACAGTCTGCAACCAGCCGAGCAGCAATTTAACCTAATGTACATTGTATTAAACGCTTGCATCTATGTGCATCCTTTAAATTCGTGTAACGTTTACTATATTTATAATATACGTATTAAATAAACAATTTAGTTAAAATAAAGAGCAAAATTATTTTTAGCCCATTTGGCGCCGAGAATTTAAAATACTTTTGTGAATCACACAACACGTTGGATTTAATGTTTATTTTGACACACTATTTTAATGCAACATTTTAACTGTACATCAGGGAACCCTAATGCTAGGTTTGCAGTAAAAATTGGATTAATAAGTCATAAGAATGCATTTTTAGCACATTGAAAGTAACAAATCTACCTCTAAGATGTTAAACCAGCAGATTACATTTGTATTCAAATATTTACCTTTTTACCTGTTCTATACATTTTAGCACTGTTCACAGAGAATAAAGGTTTTATTTAAGAACTTTGCACTACAAGGGTTGTGAGGCCTTAGATTTTGGTTTTCAAATGTCTTACACTAGTTTTATTAGACGTGCTTTTGCAATTGTATCTTCTATCTCTCTACAGCACTACATACAATAATGCTCATACTATATAAAAACACCAACAGTACAGCTTTAATACATGTACTGTATGCGTTATAATGTCAACTCATATGTTACACAGATATTAAGCCTAATATATAAAATGAAATCTCAGAGCTCTTTCTGTACTAAACTAATAACCCGGGAAGACCCGTAAGAATTGTGTTGTGTGTGTATGTATGTATGTATGTATGTGTGTACGTATGTATGTATTACTTGCGCATGCGCACGAAAAACCCAGAAATAACCCCGCACCTCCCGCCTCCGCACCCCTAAAAAATTAAATTATCGCAACACACTACAAAAGTATTGTATAAAATTTTAAATATAAAAATTAAATTATCGCAACACACTACAAAAGTATCGTATAAAATTTCAAATTGTAGTGTGTTGCGATAATTTAATTTTTTATATTTAAAATTTTATAGAATACTTTTGTAGTGTGTTGCGATAATTTAATTTTTTAGGGGTGCGGAGGCGGGAGGTGCGGGGTTATTTCTGGGTTTTTCGTGCGCATGCGCAAGTAATACATACATACGTACATACATACATACATACATACATACACACACAACACAATTCTTACGGGTCTTCCCGGGTTATTAGTTATTTCTGGGCTTCCCAGTTTAGATCTCTTAACACCATGCTATACAAAATAATAAAAATGTAAATCGCCCACCGATTCCAAACCGCCGAAGTCACACACACAGCAACTCATACAGTAATGCTTAGCGTTTGATTAATATTTTGTTAAATTATTTTAAATAAGATATCTCGCCTAGCTATAGGCTATTATGAACGACCACTTTTTTTAAACGCAGTCGCATCCATGTCATCATCTTAACATTACCTGAACGGCTTTCTTTAAAATAGCATGTCAGTTATTCCCACGTAGAGCCATCCACCCTACCGATGACACCATTTATGAACGGTTCCAAGCGTGATTTAAAAAATATATTATGACGGCTGTCGGCTAACTTGTAGGTAAATTTTGTAGGCCACCTAGAAGGTTCGGCTGACACTCGTCGGCTAACTTGTAGCGACAATTGTCGACTGTCGGCTAACTTGAACATTTTTTTGGTTGTAGACTGTCGGCTAATTTGAACCTTTTTTCGGCTGTCGGTTAGCTTGAAACTTGGAATTTGTGTAAAAATGGTCTAAAAAGTTTAAAAACGGCAATAAAAGAAAAATCGCTGCGTGTTGACAAAATTGTAACCGAACCTACGTAGATATGTGAATATCTTATTATGTGGAAGAAAGAAAGAAACAAATAATTTCGACATTATAATTTTGAGTATGGTTGCACACTTCATATTACATTTAAGTGCTTTGAAGATTCACTAAACTGAAAGACCCAAAACGCATACGTAAAGTACTTATCAGCATTTATGAGTATGTATCTTAACCAAATCAAACAATGCCATTCACGATTTCAGTGTCTTTACGAGCCTCAAGAACCACGAATACTGCTTTATACCTACCTACTATCTACATAATTTCCCGGGATTTTTATGTTGATATTACTGCGATTAAAAAAATGACTTACCAATTAGCAACTCCAAACACTTGGTTACGAAATTAATGCGTTAACTATAATTAACCAGCTTACAATCAGAAGAGACTGAAACACACTTCTAAATGAAATGAACACGTTTGCTGCTGAATATAGCATGGTAGATTATAGCAAGGATCGTGCTTAAATGATGTCATTGGAAGGGTCGGTGCGTATAATCGGATACCTATGTCATGCCATGTCAGTGATAGCCATCTGTTCAGTACTGAATCCTATGCATAGGGTTCTAAAAATTAAGAATTTTTGATGACATCATTTACGGACGATCCTCAATAGCTATTTGGATTGTATAGTGATTGGATAGGAATACAAACGTGGCGCTCAAATATTTTCGCCTTTAAGAAACTCGAGTCAAAACTATGGGCATGATATAGGTTGTGGTTGGGATGAAACAGCAATCCACTGCCACGCCACTCACACTTACTAGTCAGCAATTAAATGCAGTCTCGTTTGCGGCGGCTGTCGCTCGTGGCAATGGCTATTTGGATGGTAACCGAAAGTGATATCTGGTTCTGGTATAGCTTAGCTGCCGTTTGTTTGCATGCCACATTTCGGTACCCCAGTGGGTACGACAAGTCACGATAAGAATTAGTGTTGTTACCCACAACACAATATAATTCCTACCTATCTACATAATTTAGCAACCTTTGGTGTGTTATATATTTTATGTACAATATTACATATTAATACTATTATGTACTCTTTCCCAACGTTCTGGGCATTTTTAATCCAACAGTAGAATTTTTTGTTGACAGCCACTTACTAAAGTTACACTGGCCATCACTTACTACAGTGAAATTGGTCATTACTTACTAAAGCCAAACTTGCCATCACCTACTAAAGTTGGCCATCACTTCCCGGCCTGGCCATCACTTATCAAAGAACACCCTATGTAAATTGATATATTGTCATTACTTTGTTGGAAGTCTTCAAATTTTTCGTCCACCGTTTTCATATAAATTTAAGGGTATAGAGAATTAACCGGCGAGTATTTTGGTTAATACAAAGTGAATTAAGAGCAAGCACCAAAAAAGTTACAGATTTTCAAAGTTTAAAAAAAAATGAACCTGATCACATATACGCACTCTACAACTATAAGTTATTGCGCCGTAATACAGTACTATAAATTTTATATGCAACTGAATAGTCTATATAGCAGGGCTATCTTGGCTATATAGACTTATGATTAAATTATTTAAACTTCATTACAAAACAATTTCGTTGCATCTGTTTTTTCTTCCTAAATGAACAGAAAAATCGGGCCACCCTTTATTTTACGAGTTTCATGGTTGTAAAGTTAGTGTAATTTTTATGTTGTTGCTGTAGACAAACTGAAAGGTAGAATTTTAAACCCATAGATCAAAATACTAATTTTTGTACGCTTTTTCTAGTAGTAAAAGATGCAGCCGCATCAGTGTAACAGGTATGCGCGTCAGGTTCATTTGAACATTCGAAAACTGTTTTTAGTTGTTATTCGACCACTTCCAGTCCACGGAAAAACCATTTCCAGTTGAAATTCTACTGCTTTAAGTTTTAGTCAACCAGAACCAGTCGAAATTTGACTGTTTTAAGTACGATCTGAAATGGTCGTAAAACGACGAAAAATGGTCAAAGATCCCTGACTGACAAAAGGTTCGTTAGCGAGATTGTGGGTTCACAGACAGTCACAAACGAAATGACAATTGTGATTTGTAAACAAAATACAACAGTAGTCCGAAGCACGTTGAAGAGAACTAAATTTTTGTTGCCACTTTTAAACTAACTACTACGGTGAGCAACCACACAACCCAAGCACGTTGAAGAGAACTAAATTTTTGTTGCCACTTTTAAACTAACTACTACGGTGAGTAACCACACAACCCAAGCACGTTGAAGAGAACTAAATTTTTGTTGCCACTTTTAAACTAACTACTACGGTGACGACGGTGACGGGTGAGTAACCACACAATTTACAGATGATTTTAGTCCTCGCGTTTAATCTGTGTCTGATAGTGCTTTACTATAGTCAACGTTGAACTCTTTCTGAGCCGTTGCCGTATTAGTCAAAACCAAATCAAATGCCATTCACGATTTCAGTGTCTTTTTGAGCCTCAAGAACCTTAAATCCTGATTAAAAAAATGACTTACCAATTAGCAACTAGAGACATTCGGCTGCGAAATTAATTGGGTAACTTTAATCAACCAGCTTAAAATCGGAAGATACTGAAACACACTTCTGAATGAAATGAACTCAAACACGTTGACCGCTGTATGCCGGATGCTTGTATATGGCAAGGGTCGTCCACAAATAATGTCATCGGTAGAGTTAGTGGCACTAGTCGGATGCCTATAACATGCCATATTAAAAATTGCCATTTGTGCAATACTTAGGCGGATGAAAGGGGATTCTAAAAATTGTGATTTTTTGATGACATCATTTACGGACAACCCTCAATGATTCATAGACAACCCTCAATGGCTATTGGATAGGTACGTGTCAGTCAAACATCCCGCCTGGATGTTGGCGAGAGACGAGAGAATAAAGCTGTGGGCATGGTATAGGTTGTGGTTGTGATGAAATACCAACCCATTGCCACTGCAATTCAATGCAGCTGAAGTCTCCGTCTCCGCTGCATCTTTACTCATTCCATTCCACTCAACGACAGAGATGAGCAATAATAAGAGATAAGGCGGAGGCAAGTTAAAAAGTTCACCGCTGGAATTTTAAATTGTGCTCCAAAGTCATCGGTTATTGGTCCTAAATGCTCCAGCAGAATTGCTTATTGGCTTACGGGGGTCACGTGGGAAAGAAATGTATAACGTGCTTTTGCACTATCTCATCTCTTACTATCGCTCATTTCTGCTCAACGACAGCTTCACCATTCACGCTTCATGACGGAATTGATAGTGTTGTTACCCACAACACAATAAGTAAATTTTTATGTATCAAATGGAAATTAATAGCTACACGCTACCTGCAACAATTGCGTAGCGTAATTTAGCTATGATTATGCACGGCACAAATACCACAAGTAAAAACTCTACCGAAGCTCAGTGCACTACTTATTGCAAAATAATACAATGTGAATTTAATTTCTACTACGTTTACCTAATTACACAGAACAATTCAAAACATTATTTATTCCAAAACTAAAACATCAAATTTCCACTACATAGTTTCTACTACTGCTATGTTATTTTCTGGTACATAAATACCTAAATGCATACGTAGATACATGCACCACGCAAGTTAATTTAAATTTTACCCTCTACTTATTTTCAAGTCATGGTTAAATTATTTGTTATCCATCAATTTTGTATTTTTTCTTATGTTTTATAACTTGAGTGATTTTACCTAGTTCGCAGTCAAATAGACCAGACTGTAATATGTTAGTACTGTTTAGGGTCAAAGTAGTCGTGCGATTTTATAATTCACTAAAGAATTACACCATTCTTATTAAATATGTAAAGTAACCTATAGTTGATATTCACATTTTTATTCTACAAATAATTTGATGTACAGTACTGAAGAAGTACTGAAGACGTGGAGACTTAATCGAGACTTTCAAACTAATAAACAATAAATATGATGTTGACCCCTCTGTATTTTTTGATATTGACATGCAAAGCAGGCATGCCCCGTTTTTGAAAAAGAAAATAGTGAAAACCAACACTAGACATCATTTTTTCACTCAGCGTGTAGTGTCAGAATGGAATAGTCTTCCAAGTGAGGTGAAAAATGACAAATCGGATTTGTATTCGGTGAATTCGTTTAAAAACAGATTGGACAAGTTTAAAGGGTGGAGTTTTGGCCGTGATTCTGAGTGACTCAAGCTTCAAAGTGTTAAATAGTGACAACCGGGTTTTTCAAGAGACTTGTCTCAAATCCTTTAGGATTTTTCCCGGGAAACATTTATTATTATTATTATTAGTACTTAACATTTCAATCATGCCAACTAAAACATTGTCAACAGTTTCCTAAGTCAAATTATTGTGTTATAGGGCTAATGCGTTTGGATTTACGTTGATGCATAACACTAGTTCCAAACTACGCAAAGTATGCAATGGATATCTGAGCGGACTTTGTCCTTTGCTGGTTTTAATATTTGTAATAAGTTGTATTGCCGTGCATTCAGGTGCCTTTTTCACAACCGTGGACAGGTTAAGCAATTTAAATTACCTCAGTGACGCATTTGAGGCTTGCAGTGGCTACTAGTTATTGTAATAGATTAAACTTTTTCTGTTTTCTTTAGTTATGAAAAGTTAGCGTAACCTTCTACAACTTTATAAGAACTTCCATGTAGAGCGTGGTTGGTTGTTTTTTGGTTCTCGTTTTAGGTTGTTTTTGCTCCTAATCTAAGTCAATTACATTTATTTGTTGTGTTGTAAAGTTTTAGTTCAAGCTAAAGTTTGTAACTTTATTTACTTGCCATCTTAGTCAGGCAGCGAATTTACCTGTCTTTCTAAAGCTCTGTTAGAAGTCACTTATATTATACTTTGCAAATTCAGTAGTCAGACAACAAGTCTGGTCATTCCAGAAAGCTGGTGAACCCACCTACTTAAAATCTCACACTAGGGCAATCAGCTTCTCTTTATTTGATCTTCGTTCTATCTCGTTAATTTAATTATTTAATTAACTCGTTGTTTTCTGTTATTATCAAATAATAATTCTGCAATTAAACAATCACTAATTTATTAACGAAAAAACTGAAGTTGCTCAAACATTCATGTAATAATTACTCATTAACTCGTTTACGCAATATAAGGTGCACAGTCTGCAGTTCCCTCACCATATTAATCACCTACACACTGATCTATTGAAAGCTGTATTCATATAACATCACATCTTCCTCTATCTTTTTATTTACAAAGTCTTTGTGCGCTAAAACATTTCAATTACTTGAAGTTAAGTATGTAATCTAAAATAATGCACTAATTACGTTTAATCACAATAAATACGTGTATTATACACATGCTAAATGTATTTAATATAACCCAGTTAGTACGCACTACGTACTGATTACTATGCACAAGCACGTACGTAATAGGTTCTGCATAACATCATGCTTGTAAATGTTATTAAATTGCCTTACACTCGCGATCAAATTCTATTCATCCTAAACTTTCCGGTAAAAGTCTGACAAGCAGAGAAGCAGACCTATGTTCACCTATTGCCTCGCAATCCACACAGCAACCAAAACTAACTAGATACATATAAGGGCACATCTAAACCATGATCTGATCTGATCTGATATGATCTGATCTGATTGTACAAAAATGGCTCGAAACGAGAGTGTCAGATCACGCAGAGCATTTTCGCAGCATTTTCCTCACTTCACAAAACAACATTATCTGATGTATTATTCAGCTATTTCATATACATAGCTGCATGATCTGATGGTCTGACGTATCCCCCTACATTGCAGGTACATTCTTTTATGATCTGATGATCTGACGTATCCCCCTGCATTGCATGTACATACTAATATGGTCTGATGATCTAATACATGCTAATACATGGACTGCTGCAGCTCAAGGTATAAAATAATCTGGTTAAAGTTAAAGGCTATACACTAAAACGATGGGCACGCAGGCTGCATGCATAAACTAACTTCATCTACAAATTCGAAGTTCAAAACATTGTAAGGCAGACTGAAGGTAAAAATAATACCGCCTATATTTAAACTGTCTATACTAAAAGAGAATTCTGTTGGTAGTTCTGCACTTTCAGATTGATCTTACCAGAAGCAGCAAGAGGTCAAGATTTAGGTGACATTATTTTATTTTCACTTTAAAAATCTTTTGTTGTTTAGTAAAGTTAGTAAAGTAAGTTTACGCAGTTCTTGATTCTAGCACAGTTATTACTTGTACCGTTTTCGCCGTGACCGTGACTTTGTACTTGGTCGTATCAGTTTTTGGCAGCTTGCGGATCCTGCTTACAAATTTTTTTCTTTTTTAAAGTTGCTTTTAACTTTGGTTTCGTTCTAGTGTTCAGTGTTTTTCAAAATAATTAGGTTTGATGCTCGTTAGAGATAAACCAACAAATAAAATTTAAATGAATTCTGTGGCATCACAGTTACAATCGTACAATAGACGCTTTGTGTTAAAGCATTTTCCTAACTAGAACAAGAGCGCAGCAGTAACAGCAAAATAGGACAGTTTGAATGTGAAAAAGCTGCGTACATTTTAGTTATAATTAATTTCAGTAAAATTGCCAAAAATTTAAGATGAAAATTTTTAAATTTCCCGCCAATAATTTACATATTGTGTTAAAAGTGAAGATTTCAACCGGTCACTCAATAAAGTAACATTAAAGTGATATAATTTTTGAGCGGTAACAATTAGGTAAAGGTAATGAACATGGTGTGGAAGCACGATCGTTATTAGTTTTTAAATGGTTTTTAAATAACATAAATGCAAATTTTAAAAAGTTAGTAAGTAAAAAACACTGTTTTTTTTGTTTTTTGACTGTGACCCATACAACACATTTTTGGCGGCATTTAAAAATTAAAAGACCGTTATCTTGAAAACGTTTTGTTATAATGGAGGCCCATTCCATTTTTTTTTCATTATTTGAAATTCCACTAGTGATAACCTTTCCAATGATATATGGCTCTAAGAATTTGGTTGAATATTGCAGAATTTTCAAAATTCCGATCAATTATGTAGATAGGTAGGAACAAGAGCGTATTTTTTTTAATGATTGTGAAGTCATTGCACTAAATACTTTCACTGAGCTGTACCATGCCTTGATCTCACCATCTGTCTTAGTAATGTTGGATTGGGAAGGTGGCACTTGAAAGGTCCCTGCTCTTCGATGGTATAAGGAGATAAAGGGGTGGATTTTAAATCATATGATGGATGAAACGTCGATTTGAGAGGGCGAGGGAGCATTGAACTTGTCAAAAACATTAAATTTCAATACTTTGCACCTTTTCAAAATATTCATTGAGAATAAAATTGAATATTTTGACATTTTCAAAACGAAACAAAAATTAAATATGAATGGGCACATGAATGAAAAAAGTTTGGTGAGAAAGTTGAAAAGCTAACTACCACCCCAATGGTTAGACCCGACCAAAAATTAAAAGTTCTTAAAGATTATTTGTGGCCTACCCTAATTTACCCCTTTCAGAGCGCGCCGTTGTCAAAATTATCATTAAAATTTTTGGAATCAGTCGATAAAATTATACGAAGTTGTGTCAAAGAATTTATTAGCATCCCTACAGGTACACCTACCAGTATGCTTTATTCCAGTTCGAAAGTAAAGGGTATAGGCTTAGTTCGTGCTAAATGAGAAGCTGGCATATAGAACTTTAATGCTCTTGAAATTTTGTCTTCTTCTGCTCACGCATTAATCCATGAAGTGAAAGATTTGGAGATGGAAAAATCCGCATGCTTGGATTTCTTGAACGTACCAATTGAAGTAAGGCAAAATTTAATGTAATGCAAAGGCAAAAAAAGTAGGTTTATTCGTAAACACTTAACAAGTCTGGAATATGATAGCTGGTGTAAGTTACCACAAAAAGGACAAGGTGTAATTCAATTTCAAGAATGTCCGTATGCTAATAAGTGGGTTCATTCAAAACATGGACTTTCTTCATCGGAATGGACCACTGCAATTAAGATGGTTAGAAATGTATTAACAGTAAACGTAATCCCTCGACCTGACCAAGGATCCCTTTACTGCCGTCATGGCTGCAAAGAGATTGAAACGATAGGACATATCCTTGGAAGGTGCCCGCGTGGAGAGCTGATTCGGAATAACCGACATCATGCAGTTCGCCGGTTACTTGCTAAAGCAATGCAAAAACTAGGATGGAAAGTTCTTCAGGAAGTCGAATGTACTTGAGACGGTTCAAGGCGTGTGGATATTATTGCTTACAATTTAGCAACTTAGATAGGAATTATACTCGATCCTACTGTTCGTATGGAACAGAACGACATTAATCAATCTAAGGCTGTAAATCAAGAAAAAAAGGGCATCTATGACCCGTGCATTCCATACTTTGAACAGAAATTGGGACTTTCTGAAATTCAAGTGTTAGGGCTGTATATTGGGGCACAAGGAACAATTTCTTAATTTTTCCTCAACATTATGAAAACTCAATGTCTTCCTTCCACGTTAATTTAAGACATAGTTATTTCCGTTTTGAAGGAATCAGTTCAAATCTGTGTGCATCATTTATTTTCTTCTCTACCAACTGATTAATGTTTAAACTACATTTTTAATTATAATAACAGCCATGAATTATACATCAAAAAACTATGTAACGTATACTGAGTCCTTTGGGCTATCGTCGTTGGACGACAGTGTCAAGTTTATCTTAATAAATTTGTCTTTCTCTCTGGAGAGTTGTGGATCGTCCGCAAATGACGTCATGGATGGGATCAATGGGTCTAATTGGATATTGAATTTGTTCGCAATTAATATTGTTAAGTATGGCGACTAGTGGGAGTCATACGGTAGATTAAAATTAATTTATTTACATTGTACATTTTTAGTAATAAACAAGTAATCATTAAGGATGAATCTCTAGATGAGTTATGTGTGCAATCATGTAATGTTATTTATGCCAACGGATGTAAGTCATGAAATAATTGTAAAGGAATTATGTATTGCGTAACACTCTTGTAAAACTCGAATTGAGTTGCTAAATTATAAATGGGCTTGATCATTATTGACAAAGATGATTTATGAATTTTGTGTAGCTTGCTACTTAAGCAGGTCAGCGGAAAGAGATTCTAAAACAATGTAATGTAATCGAATGACCACTACGGCCGGAAGCCGAGTTGATTTCATAGGTCAATTCTAAATGTAAAATCATATCCATTTCAACCGTCAACTAACTAGCTTGAACCTTCTGTTCAATAAAACACTTTTCGTTTTATCAGTTTTTAATTGTCAATTTACATCAGTTTAATTCAATTAAAAATACAAGTCTTATTCTCAGTATTTTACCATCGACATTTATTACTCACACACCATACACACTATCGTACAAATCATTTAGGTAAACCTCAGCTAATTACTGGAAGCATAACACTACATTTAATATGGTGGCTTCCTTCGTAATTTGCTGAGTTAGCGCTAACAATTAAATCAAAAAATCAGTGAAAAGGCACCCATATGGGAAGCAGACGGGGTTCTGGCCAATCAGTACGTAAGAGTTGAGATTTCAAGTATATAGTGTACTTTTTCATTTTATTCATTTTAAAAGTAAGTTGATTAATTTTTCAAGTAAAACTTTAAAGGATTTAAGTTTATTTTTAAAATAATTTCAATCTATATATTTTCTTGATTTGTACGTAGAGAAGGAAGTAATTTTATTTAAAAGAGTGAAGGTTATGGTGATTTGATACTGTGAGTGTCAATGGTATTTTGGTATTTGTAATTTTTATTTTTCAATTATTTACATTCGTAATCATTTTTATTAAGGATATTTGTTAATTCTGCACTTTGCTACTGAGTTTGTAGAAAAGTTCGAGTAAGCAGAAAATTGAGAATACTGAGCGAGTAAGAGACGAGTATTTGCTGAAGTGAACAGATTCTGAGTGAAGTTGCGAAACAAGCTATTTGAACTGTTGACTTGAGTTGAAATCGGATTTAAGGTAATTAAGCATTAATGTTAGTAAATTTAATATTTTACTAGGCCGTAGCTACTAGGTTATTGAATAATTATTCCCCCTTACTAACTTTTCTTTTTCAAAGATCAGCGTAATTAGTAAGTTAGACATATTACCCACCCGTAATATTTAAGACTCATGAGCACGTACATTTTTGTCCTGATCAGACAACAGCGTACGTATTGGTAATTAAAATTCTAGAATTTGTTAATTATACCGCGAGTAGGCAGAGTATAATTTTTATCGTAATTTTCTTGTATACAGAGCAGTGTAGGAGGTATTGCGACTTCAATCCTTTACCTACCAAGAAAATTCACTCCACACAATCTTATAAGTTAATTTATTATATTTTAACATTCTGATTTTATTTTTGATTTTATTTTCGATTTAATTTTCGATTTTAAATTTTGTATATGGCAGAGAATTTAAGATTAAAAGCTGCAGTCACTCTATTAGTTAATACTTTGACAATTGAAGAGACTCAGGATATTGCTTTTAATATTGAATTAGCCGTATTGAGAACTGAGATTTTAAGCTTAATTATTTCTGAAATTGCTAATTTAGGTTTGGCTAGTGCGAATAGGACAGCTGGTAGATTTGGACATAATTAAGGGATATTTTTATTTTTTAATGTCACATGTCAAATAGACCTAACACTAGACAGGCACTAAAAGAGCAGGGTAAAGAAATTGGTAGATCAATATTAGGTAAATATCTCAGTCATAGACAGCCACAAAAAACTACTGAAGTAGAACAGCCAAGTTCACCAAGTATTCCCCCAGGTATCACGACAACACAGAGAGAGAAATTTGAAACTACATTTTTAAACAAAACTTTGGAATCTTTACAGAAATTAGGAGAGTTAAATGATACTACCCTAGCATTATTATACGAGACCAATCAAACTAATAATAGTGATAGTGGTAACGAGACAGGTCAGGCAAGTACTTCACAGATTATAGATAAGAGCGTAGAGAATAAATCAAGTGAAGAACAAAAGCAGGTAGCCAGTGAGTTAGAAGGTAATAAAACTTGTAACGATTCATTTGAAAGTGCCAAAGGCGATTTTTCAGGCAGGTCTACAGGGCTAGGTAATTTTAATTCTAGCGAGACTGAGGACTTTAGTGACTCAGATTTAGATAAGCCGATTAATACAGCCAATCCATCGACACCTCCAGTCAAAACGGCCGACATCATAGATAATCTACAAATACCTTCTCACCTCAAAGGTGAAGCAAGACAGAAATTTAAAACTGACCTAGAAAAACATTTAAAAGAGGAAGAGAGACTTTTTGCGATAGCAGAGGAAGCCCAGCGTATTGAAGACGAAGCACAAGCGAAGTTAAGAGAAATTGCAGCTAAAAAATTTTTAGAAGACGAACAAAAGGAAATAGAAGAAGGCATGGCCCAATTTAATAATGCAGGATGGCAACCACCCAAAAAGGTTAATTTCCGAGTGGGAATTGACGAGCCCGGAGCCCATGTAGACGAATTCGTAAGGTCCATGTTATCTATAGGTGTGCAAAAAGAAAACCAACTTAATCGATTTGCTAATACTTTAGATAAAACATCAGCAGCATGGTTTGGGAGGAACATAACTACTCTCAACATGGACAACCTGAGAGCCGAGATAGTGAAAGCTTACCCGGTCAGTGAGAAAATTCTGAATCAACGTCTACAACAGCGCGTCCAATTACCAGACGAGCCAGTGGCCCAGTACATCTCAGACAGGATTGATGTCACAAAAGCAGCCATTCCCCATGCCATTGAAGCGGATTTAATTCGGGAAATCAAAAATGGACTCACACCCAGGATGACAGCTAAACTCGGTTACGGAGGAAGAGGAATCAAAAAAGTTGATGAACTCACCACTTTTCTAGTGGAAATGGAAGCGACCGATATGGGACCAGCCGAATCCGAAGTGAAAAAGTGTGAAGTCAGAATCGCGACGCTGGAGGCCAAACTCCTCAACACCAAGGAGGGAGGCAAAGCAGGCTACGACAAAAAGCGAGAACAGCAGAAATTTCCCAAAAATGAATTTAATGCTGATACTCAAAAGGATGGAAAACGGGGAGGAGGACGAGGCAGAGGAAGGCGTGGCAGAGGTAATGGCAAAAATTATGATAAATCAGAAATTGATTGT
Organism: Dicyrtomina minuta; assembly: GCA_949802685.1. Lineage (NCBI taxonomy): Eukaryota > Metazoa > Arthropoda > Collembola > Symphypleona > Dicyrtomidae > Dicyrtomina > Dicyrtomina minuta. The sequence continues at coordinate 43,868,182 of OX461809.1, read as the reverse complement.
TATGTATGTGGAGAACCTGGGCACTATGCAAAGGACTGCCCAGACAGGACTACCCAGCGAGCAGGCAGAGGTAGCAAGCGAGGAGGAAACACCAGCAGAGGGAGAGGGACGTACTCTAAAAAAGATGAAAATTCCAACGACACCGCCGAGGTGAGAAAAGGAGAGGTAGTACGAGAACCACCACCGGACTACGAGCCACCCACCAGAAATGCATTCGGATATATGATGACAGCCATGGACTCAGATTCTCCATACTTGGATCTCCAAATTCATGGCAAATGGACTACAGCACTTCTGGACACGGGCAGCTCACTATCCATGATCAGTAAGAAGGCCCTGACCACCCAAAAAATTTCCACGGACCAGGAAGTCATTATCCATGGAATTATCGGGTCTGAAAAAGCTTTAGGTGTAGCCTTAGTTGCCATTCAAATCGGTACAGGTACATTTAATGTCGAATTTGTGGTCTTGGATGTATTAGAACCTATTGTAGTCCTTGGATTTGATTTTTTCTCAAGATTTCGAGTTAATTGGAATTTTAGAAACAGGCAATTGGAGTCGAGAAAATTTGGAATCGTTCAGTACTATCAGGATGAGCGAGCAACCATTAGGGCAATGCCAGTACAACCACCCCCTCAACCCCCGAAAAGGAAACAAGAGGAAAAATTCTTATTTCGACATCTCAAGGACCAAAAGAATTTAAAAAGGGCTGGAACTTCCTCAAGGAGATTTACGAGCGTGAGGACAGGACGATCATCACCCATACATTGTGTAGCCAAACCCAGCGTCCGCAGGAGCCGAGGAGAGACAGGCAGAACTCAAAAGGAACGTGCCATCTCACCTCCGTCCGTTAGTTCACAACTCTGGACCCAGCGTGACCAAGGAGAAGTACGGCCGAAGACTTCTCTGGAAGGGGGGAAAGCCAACCAACAAGGGCGAAGTCGATCTGTACCTGCACACAGGGATAATGGTCAAGGAAAGGATCAAAGGAAAAAGGCGCTAACTACATTGGAAAGGGAAACATTCAATGCTAATGGACTAACGAGGCGAGAAGAGGAAATGCTAGATGCCGAAATAGGAAAGGCGACTTGCAGCCCCTTCAGGGTTTACGGTAATGAAACCTACATACATGTAAGTCCAAAGCTAGTTGCCACTCACTTTCCTGATTTATCCCAGGAGCCAACCACCTGGTATGAATCTCGAAACATACCATACATAGACAGAAAATACATAGTGGAAGGCGAGAAAAAAATCGGTACCTACGTACTGCATGGGTATTGTAAAAAATATTATTTCGATCCCATGTTCACTGTGGAATATTACTCATGTCATTATTCTAATTTGAGAGTGAAGGCGATGCTATTTCCAGGCTGTATGCGTGAAGTGGATTTAGCAGTCAAAAAAGACATAGAAGAATGGACACGACAGGACCGATTAACTACTCAGATGAGACGTGCTATCGAACAAAGGCATGGAATTGGAGGAGAGTGCGACCTATGTCTAGAGCCTATCATTGGAGACTGGGTATTCGAGCAGAAAAAAAGGGACAGAAAAAATCTGGACCAATACTATGGAACCGTACTCCCCACCACTTTTGACCTAGATGAACATGAAAAGGCAAAATCCATCAGCCAACTGAGGGAGCAGCGTGAAAATCACAGCCCCCGTCCTATGTGTGGAAAATGGATTCCCCCTCACCAGCGAGATGAGACTAAAAAAGGAGACGTCACCACTGATGAGGATTGGAGAGAAATATGTTCTAAAGCAAAAGCACTACAACAACGAGATGCAAAGAAAAGGTCCGAGGCGAGAGCACGAGAAATTGAAAGGGAAACTGAAAAAATTCGAAAAGAATGGAAAGAATACACTGAAGCTAACACCCTTTGGGAATGGAAACATGGCGAGCCAAGAAGCGGATGGACTCTGGACACACCACTAAAAAGTTGTAAGTCGGAAGCTATTAAAAAATTTAAAGCCGATTTATTGAAAGAACTTGTAGATGGTCCAGCCCAGTCCACTTCAAAGCCCATTAAGGAGATGCCACCCAAACCATCAGGGAGCACACCAAAAACAGTGAAAAAAATTCTGGCAAAGCAAGTGAGCTTCAACGATGAGGTAGCAGGTAGCAGTCACCGGTCTGGACAGGATTCAAACAGGAAAAAGCCGAATCTACTCAAACGTGCGTTGGACGAGCATGAATGGGACCAGCACTGCGATGAGCTACAACAAAAGGAACTGGAAAAGGCTAAGCCTCAGGTAGAAAAATCCCCTTCACCTTTCAGCGTAGAAGAGGATTGGGATATAATTGTTTTAGGCGTTGAAAAGGACGAGGAGATTCAATGCCCACCACCACCACCACCACCGACTAAAGCACAGAAAAAGGAAACACACAACAACGATTATGAATGGGAGCTTATAGCCCCCATGCGGAGCCTACGAGTACATGGAAAGGCAGCAAGGGTAACGAAACGGCCGAAAACTTTTATGCATAAATGGTCATGGATGTGTTTAATGTTGATGTTGGTGTTTGGGATAGGCCTAGCAGATGCAAAGCCATGGGGATGGGGAAAAATTCTGAAAAGTGGTAGCCCGGTAGCTAACAGGTATGCTAGTATGCCATCACAACAGACAATGTTAAAACTTGTTTTTCCACCCAGCCCAGGAACAATTAAAAATCTACCAAAAGGAGCGGAGGCGACTGGTGTCAAAGAATTCAAGGCGGAAATGGCTTCGCAAAAACATAAGGACGCGATGGGAGACAATCCACCTTCACCAAAGGCAGGAACTTCCAATGGAGGCCCAGAAATTTTTGCCAGGGAGGACTCATTAATGAAGACTCCAGACACTCAGGCCAGGACTGGAGACTCGATGTCACCACAGGCACAATCTGTATATCAAGGTTGGTCTCCAGCAGCCTCACCTCCAGGTTCACCGCAAATACCTCAACCACCAAGTACATGGGTACAGAAGGTCAAAGATAAACTTCCCTCTGGAGGCGCAGTAGCAACAGCGGCAGCGCAGGCAGCAGGACTTACACTCGTATTATCTGCAAGTGGAGTAGCACAAACAGCAGCAGCAAAGGCCATGAGCATGGGTCCACAGGAAATTCCAGCACCAATTATTAATAATACAATTATAATTTCTGGAGATGTTATTAATCCTAAATACAGGCCATACGAGAATAGAGAACCAGCCAGCCCTACAAGGTACGCGAGCGACGATTCGGACGACTCGGATGACGATGAACCTTTACGACTACAGGTAGTTGGAGCTTGGTTGCCCGAGGCGATACGTACAGCTAATGAGACCCACTTCAATGGAACTCTACGAAAAGGATTAACCACACCACCACCACAGCAGGACGCACTGATTCGAGAGGAAAATAATAACATAGGAACTTTAACTGCGTCAGATGGTAACATATCGTATATGATAACAATGGGAATTGGTGGATTTGCACTAATAGTTATTGTATTCTTTATGAGTTTCTGGATCTACATATGCTATGGGATACCGAGTTGGAGAGGCGGCCGTATGAGACTTCAAACGCCAAATTCAGGGAAAAGGGTTACCAAAAAATTTAAGCCACCACCGGCGGATACTTCTGATGATGATGATCGCTGGAGAGGAAAATCGGATACGTCCAGATGTGATTACACAACCGAAAAAGAGACTGTAGCACGCATGGAGGATTTCATCGAGAGACAGTACAAACTTCAGAAAGCTTTGAGAGATGAGATTGAAAGATGCAAGGGAACTCAAGAAGCTGCAGGAAACAACGAACTGGATAAAAAGACCGATGAAGACAAGATGAAGCTGATGGCTTATTAATAGGTTTTTAGGTAGACGAGTAGGTCTAGGTAGACTAGGTAATTTAGGTAATTTATTTAGATTCTACATTTAGGTGAAATTCTGAAAATTTCAAAATTTTTCGAAATTTTGAGATTTTGAAAATTTCGGTTACTTTTAATTTTAATTAGTGATAATTCGGGACGAATTAAATTCGGAGAGGAGGATTGTTAAGTATGGCGACTAGTGGGAGTCATACGGTAGATTAAAATTAATTTATTTACATTGTACATTTTTAGTAATAAACAAGTAATCATTAAGGATGAATCTCTAGATGAGTTATGTGTGCAATCATGTAATGTTATTTATGCCAACGGATGTAAGTCATGAAATAATTGTAAAGGAATTATGTATTGCGTAACACTCTTGTAAAACTCGAATTGAGTTGCTAAATTATAAATGGGCTTGATCATTATTGACAAAGATGATTTATGAATTTTGTGTAGCTTGCTACTTAAGCAGGTCAGCGGAAAGAGATTCTAAAACAATGTAATGTAATCGAATGACCACTACGGCCGGAAGCCGAGTTGATTTCATAGGTTAATTCTAAATGTAAAATCATATCCATTTCAACCGTCAACTAACTAGCTTGAACCTTCTGTTCTATAAAACACTTTTCGTTTTATCAGTTTTTAATTGTCAATTAACATCAGTTTAATTCAATTAAAAATACAAGTCTTATTCTCAGTATTTTACCATCGACATTTATTACTCACACACCATACACACTATCGTACAAATCATTTAGGTAAACCTCAGCTAATTACTGGAAGCATAACACTACATTTAATAATATAGCCATTTGTGCAATAGTTATAATGGTAACATGTATCAGGATATGTCCATGACATTATTTATGAGCGACCTCGTATGTAATACCTAAAAAGAAATTAGACCCTGGCCAGTTTACGCAATATTAGTGGTTCGCATAATTGGTTTAGAGTCGAGCCGCCAATCAAATGACACATAAGGACGAAAATGACCCATATCCATTTGTTGCTGAAAATAGAATACACTTTTTACTGTTGTATACTAACACACCAGAGGCGAGAAGTGCGTGTGTGTAGTGGTATATAGTAAGATATGGGATATAGTGACTACATGCTGCGTCTCTCGTATGGTGGTGTATAGTAGTCTCGAGTATTACTCTAGCGCTTTTTTTATTCCATTTTTTAATGCATGTACATTGAGTAAAATATATTGTAGATATTTCTACATAGATAAAAGTAAAAAGAGATTGTAACAAGTATAGTGTACGAGTAAACCTTTCAGCTCTGTGGCCATCAGAGCTGAACGGTGAAACGAGGTGACTCGTACTCAGTAGGTACGTAATGTGAAGAGCGTACGTCTGACTTAAATGCGTACAGCACTCAAGTTAAAAGAAACGTGAAATTGCAAATGTGGTGAACGAGTAACTGGTACAAAGAGCACCAGTTGGGAAACAATGACTGTGAATGTATAGATAATAATAAGATGTATATAAAAATACAAAAAGACGTATCTCACATGTAGTATGCATGTTAATACGCACATTTACAACACACCCAAGATTACAAAAACGATGCCCACATCGTACAACACATAACATAAGAGTATATAAAAAAAAGACATAAAAAATACGAAAGAAAATAAAATCGAAATAATGCAAACTACACGTACACAAAATAAGTAAAAATATAAGAAGCTTAAAATCAAGAAGGTCAACGTAGATTAAAGCGACATGGTGGGAGCTCATTAGGAGAAATGAGAGGAGGAATGATGTTGGGGGCAACAGCATTATTACGCGGTCGACCACGACGTCTAGGTGGTGGAATGTCGAAGGTAGGGGTAACCACAGGGGAAGGATGTTGAACAGCATCAGCATACATGCGAGGAGCAGAGCTTGAAGGAGCCGGAAAAGTGGATGGAGTAGAAGGCACAACCGTGCTGTAGTTCATAGTTAACATCAGTAATGCGTTTAATAACAGTAAATGGACCAGTCCAGTGACGCATGAGGGAAGGCGACAATCCTTTAACATGGTGAGGATGATAATACAAAACGTGCTCGCCAACTTGAAATAAGTGAGGAGTGTAGGCGGCTCCGGCTCGATTGGCATAAGAATGTTGAGCTCGACGCAAATTAGCTTGGACAGTAGAATATATAGTTTTAAAATGATGCTGATAATCACGTATAGTGGTATCAGGTACACAGGGCAAAACAACGTCGGGAAATAAAAGTGCATTTTGGCCGTGCATTACATAGAAAGGGGTGAGACCAGAGCTGCGATTGGGGCTGGTATTGAGAGCAAATTGAGCAAACGGTAAATAACAATCCCAATCCCTATAGGTTTCGTTTACATACATAGAAAGTGCAGTTTCGAGTGGTCCGTGTTGTCGTTCTAGCGAGCCTTGCGACTAAGGGTGGGAAATTGTAGAACGTTTGTGCGTAGTTCCTATCATCTGTGTAAGATGAGAAAAGATCTCACTTGTTAGATTTGATCCTCTGTCGCTCTAAATAAGCAACGGAACCCCTTTTCGACATATGATAGACTCAAGTATAAATTTTGCGAACCGCTGTAAAGTACCATCAGCTACAGCACGAGTCTCAAGCCACTTCGAGTGATAATCCTGGGCAGTCAAAATAAACTATTTCCCAGAGGAAGTGCGTGCGAGAGGGCCCACCATGTCAATAGTAAAGTGTTTACGAGGACAGGAAGGAACTGGAACAAACTGGAAAGACCCATAGGGTTTGCGGCTGAGAGGCGTCTTCCCCTGACACTTTAAACAAGATTGTATATACTGAAAAACATCATTTTTGAGTGACGGCCAGTAAAAACGGGATCGGATTTTGAAGTAGGTACGAGTCATACCTGTGTGACTACTTAATGGTTCATTATGCAATGTGTGTAATAATTCTGCAATGTTATCTTAAGGTACACAGTACAAGTATTTCGAGCCTTGTCGGGGATTGACATAATACAATATATTATCAATGATTGCGTACTTTTTCCTTTTGTGCATCGTAATAGTGTTCAGTTTATATTTGTTAATTATTTCTGAAATCCAGGGGGTAGAGTGCTGTTGTGAAAACAAAGTAATATCAAGTGTGGAAATATTAACTGTATCACGTTCTGGTGTTCTTCCTAGACGAGAAAGTAAATCTGGGGTATGGTTCAGGGATCCTTTAATGTGTTGGATTTCTGTAATTTCAAATTCGGGTAATTTTAGCATTATACGAGTCATCTTTGGTGACATTTTAACTTTGCGACTGCGGAGTATACTACATATAGCGGAGTGATCGGTACGTAAAATAAACGGGAGTCCAACTAAATACTCTTTTAATTTGTGTGTAGCCCATGTCATGGCTAAAAGTTCCAGATCAGTTGTGTTCCACTTGGATTCCGCTTGAGTAAGGGAGCGGTTGATGAATGCAACGGGTCGACGGTTTCCATTATTTTCTTGTTCTAAAATAGCACAAGTTTTGATACTGATGGCTAGTGTTGACTTGGTAATGTTCTGAAAAGTCATTTCCAATTAAAATTTTGTTATTATGTGTGTTTGTGATAAAAAAGGGGCAGTGGATTTCCATTGTGCTAATTTTGATAGGTAATTTTATAAAGCCAAAATCTGAAATATTCTGTCCACCATAGGCTGTTAAATTAATATGTAGGTTAGGAATTGTTTCATAGGAATGGTTTGGAGGAATTAAATTTTTACAGATTACACTGATGGTTGCTCCTGAGTCGACTTAGGCAAGAACGCGTTTATTGAAAATGCTAATGGAAACAGTGATGTCAGAGTAAAGGGATTAAATAATAATAATTATTTTCTTCATTAGTCTTACTGGCTTACGTAGTATGGAGTCATGCCGTGGTTGTTTTCCGATTGTTGTGATTCCAATTGTTGAATTCGTACTTGGGAGGAAGTTTGTTGAAATTAGGGATATGTACGCTGGGGAGGCCAATGTGAAGCTGAGTGCGCTTCACCACCTGGTTGCCTACATTCAGGTTTAATATGACCGTAGCGTTGACAATTATAGCATTGCGGGGTACGTGGTGGAGGGCGTCGATTGTTGTGGTTTCGGTGATTATTGTGGTAGTTAGTGTTGCGATTGTTATTATGTTGGGAATGTCCAGTTCGACGTTGATTGTGTTGGCCTCAATTATTGTTGTTGTTTCTATGTTGGGTTTTAATTTGATTTATTTCAACGGCGAGTTGACTCATTTGATGCATGAGTAAACCCATATCACCTTGGCCAATATTATTTATTTCACTTTTGATTAAAGGGTTTGGTTAAGACATATGTGAAATTGAAATGGAGCCTTCTTCATAACTTTTTATGATAAGAGTGAGGGCATCCCATGTGGATGGAAGAAGCTAAGCTTTAATAAAGTTGATTAGGGGAATTTGGAACTTGTCTATGGCGATGTTTACTTTGGTTTTCTCATCTAATGTCTTGAGGTGCTCTTCGAGGTGGTAGCGTATCATGATTAAAAATGATGACGCTGACTCACTGGGTTTTTGCACTGCTGCGAGTGTATCCTGTCTTGTCATGCCACGGTGAGTGAAGAATTCACATAGGAATATTTCGACTAGTGAATCGAAGGTAGAGGCATCATCAATAATAGCACGGTGGAGCGATGACCAATAACGTCCTGTTGTAGTGTCGAGTCCTAAGGCTAAATGCCTTTTTTGTAGAACTTTGTCTGTGATGGCAGAAGCTGATAGCCAGGTCTTCAGTAGATCAATATAATTCTAGGGGTCAGTGGAAAGAGATAATTTTGGGAGTAGATTGTAGGAAGCCATTTTGGGGAAAAGTGGAATTTGTTGTTCTTCTTCGTCGTTGTTGGTAGTTTCTTCTTTTGGTTCGGGTTCTACAGTTACGGTTTCGTCAGTGTGTGGTTCAAAATTCGCTAAAAAGAGAATTTACGCTTTTAATCCTTTTTTGGGGTAAATTACCGCTTTTTCGTTTGAACAAAAATTGAAACACGTCTTGAAAACATTTTTATAGAATAGTTTGAACACTTCAAAAAATTTAAAATTCAGTATTTCTCACATTTCAAAAACATGTAAATAGAACATAATGTACCTGACATATTATTGACATACATTATTGAAAAATGTGGATTGACATCTTTAGAGTGGTTGAATGCTTTAAAATTGAGTGCTAATGTTTATCCCGTTAAAGCTATTCCAGGTCGTTCCCTAGAATCATCCCTTTGCAGACACTGTAAAGAGAACGAAACCCTCGCTCATGTTCTAGGAAAATGTCACGTTGGAAGCTTACTAAGAAACAGCAGGCATCATTAAGTAAGGTCAATTATCTCTAAACATCTGAAAACATTGGACTGCAATGTCTTCGAGGAAGTATCTGACGGTGCCTCTAAACGAGTGGATATAATATGTTGGCGAACAGAGTCAAAGTCGGGCTATATTCTGGATCCTACTATTCGCATGGAACAGTATTCTGGCCAAGCAGATGATGTAAACGTTGAAAAACAAGCTCACTACAATCCTTGTATCCCTTACTTCCTGGAAAAATACCAACTTAAGAAATTCGAGGTTATAGGTTTACTAGTTGGAGCTCGTGGCACTATTCCTGCGTTCTTCGAATCATTCTGAAAAGACATGCGGCTTCCGTCAAAAATAATCGAAGAAATAGTCATTGCAACCATTCGGGGTTCATGCCGTATAGCTCATAACCATCTATATAATATGAACTTATTTAATAGCTAGCTGGAAAATTATTATGTAAAAACAAAACAAATCTTAAACTCATACAACCGTTGAAACTTCTTAAAATTCATGTATGTTCTTACTGTGTCTTTATGGCAAGGTTTATTGTAACGCCAGTTGTAAATAAAAATTTACTTTCTCTCTCTGAACAAGCATTACAAATGCAACAAACGGCACAATGGGCAATTCAGCATTGAGTGTCGTGCGTAAATTTTGAATTTACGAATAGGCAGGAAATTTTCCAATTCTCATTTTTTTCGAGGTGTCTTTCTCTTCTAGAAATTAATGACTCATAAAAATTATGGAGCAGCCTATTTCCTGTAGTTTCCGCTCTTAACACACGGTTCCACATTCCTTAGGAATCTTCTACAGATGACGTCATCAGAAAAACCACCATTTCAAACAATTTGCTATTTTCAAAAACACAAATGAAACATTTCGTACTGCTCAAAAACAGAGAAATGTAATGTTTCCCAATTTTCAAAATCATACAAGTACACCCCTCAAAATCCATTCCAACTCCCAACATTCCAAATTTTACCCACACTTACCGCTCCCGTTTCCACTACTCCCGTTTCTGCATATAGTAGAATCAACCTTCAACAATCCATATTCCGTTACTTCTGCCACTTTTTCAAGCCTATCAACTACCTACAACCTTCCGTCTACTTTCAAAACCACCACCCCTTCAAAAACACTACAACAACCCCTTCATTTTCTTGCCTCTTTTATTCCCTCCCATTTGCAACCCCCGCTTCGCTAAAAATCAAAACATTTACACAAAAATTACGAGTTCACCAAAATCCACACCCTTCAAACACACGTGCTCAAACCGATTTCTAAACGCGTCTCTGAACGTAAGTATGAACTTTCCCCTTTTACTATTCAAGCATTTCAAATCCAAATATGTATGATGTATGATTATTGAGAAAATTTGAACCTGAGCGGTTATGTCTCTATTAATCAGTTGCTCTACGATGTGGTACTTGGTGGGCATGTATGTACATGTCACTCAAGTTCCGTATCGCATATACTTATCTTATCTATAAACATGGATAGTGTATACTTCCTTACGACCGATTGTCAGCGAGTAGATTATACTCCTCGTCAGGAGTTCAGGAGATATCATTTCAAGAATTCCTGCAAGCAGAGGGATCGAGCACTGGTAACTCCACTAAATCATCTTGAGCCGCCAAGTCAAGAAGAGAAAGGGATCCGCCAGTACTCAACACCCACCAGCCACAACTCGTAATGCGAAAGTTATTGGGTAGTGACCCCTGTAGCACAGAGCAGAGAGAGTGGGAATGCATGTATTGAACTATATGAATCATACAGTGAGAGGCAGTAGGTACCTACATTAAGCCATCCAACATCTCTGTCTCAGACAGTAGAACTGTCACAGATGAATGTACGGAGAGCACCCACTCACCTTAGTTCTCCACAACACCCCGTTTCTTCTCCCCACCCATCAGCCAGGAAAATCACCAACACCAACTCCAATCCTGAGCGTGACTGGCTGGCCCGACTCAGTGGTGTGACCATGCCGTAGCATCGTCAAACCACCAAGCCGGGTTTTCAAATCCAAATACCAATCACACAGACGATCTTAATCCAAATTCTCATTTTTTCTCAACTTTAAATTCTCCCATTCCCCCATTTCTCAAAAGTACAATATCGTTTATTTTCAGCTGTTTCAAAAGTACACAATATTCCATTTCTACCAGGGATTGTAAAAAACCGTCCGTTTTGAATAAAAATCTGCCCACAGGCTAAAACCGGCTAAACCTGTGCAAAACCTTCCCACTAATATAATTGCATTACAAAAAAGAAACAAAGATAAAAAATATGCTTTAAGTAGTTTTAAATCACAACGAATAGGTGAATAACTTTGGTTATTTTAAAACAAAAAGTGTTTGAATGTTAAAAATAATATATTACCCAATAGTTTCTTCGTTAAAATTTTTTAAAAGTTTGAGCATCTGATTTCGTTTAATTTTTTTAACAAGATCGAAGTACACAAAAGATAATTAAAACATTAACTATTTGATCGAAGAAAGACGATTTTGATAGTTCGTCAAAATAAATTTAAAATATTGGATAAAGCATAGGTACGGAACATAATTTAAAATTTTCAATTACTTTTTAAGTACCTAGGTAGGTTTTTTTCTTTCAATTCTTCGGTTCTCTATTAACCGCATGAGAATAGGGTGAAACGACAATGCAAATTGGTATTTTCTGTAATGCAGATTATTGCTTCAATGTAAATCGAAGCTACGATAGAAATATTTTTAAATGAATTCAATAGGGTATCGTTTTTCAATTAATGTGACAGAAAGCAGGCCTATTATTCAAAATTAAATTTTACTCCGTAAAAAACAAATAGGATAAATTAATAGTGTATTCCTTACATTAGGCATTATTGCTAGCAAACAAAATTATTTGGTATGTAAAAGTAATTGAGCCTATTAGGCTATCCTCATTGGAGAACAGTGTCAAGTTTATTTTTGAATAAATTGCTTACTATCCTACTAGTCATATTTTTATTATCATGTTTTTGCTTAAAAATAATTTATAATTTACAACAGGGTCAATTACCCTACAAATTTTACGCTTTAAAATTGTTAATTTGTGAAAAAAATTATATTTAATTTTAGTTGATTATTTTCCTAATAACATTTTGAAAGACTAAAAAGCAGCAGTAAAACACTCTAGATATCGTTTTAATCCTAAGTAAATTTAAAATATACTTTGTTAGTAACGTTTAATCTAATTGCAGGGGCTAAATCAGTTGTAGTCGGTAAAAGCCTTCTTGCCCTAAAAGTAAAATTTTCGTTGACCTGTTAAAACCGCTAATATAACTAGGTGGTTAAACCCACTCCTAAACTCTGATTTCTACCTAAAATCAGAAACTAAAATCTATACAAAAATACCATCATTCTAAAATCCTGTAAACACGCCATTTTTCTCAGTTTTCAAAACCATGTAGGTAAATACGCCATTTTGTCATTTCAAAAAACTCGAATCAACATATTATGTGTATTATTTTTAAATCAAGCACCTACCCAAGTTACATATTAACATGTGATCGTCCTGCAAGATACACAAATAAATGCATGACAAGAAAATCCATTGATTTTGTTTCATGTTTTTATTAATCTTTTAATTTATATCCGTTTCATTATTAATCATTACAACTAATTTATTACAAGTAACCAAAGTTAGTATTTATATAAGTATTTCAAAATACAGCACACGTACTAATTTTGACCATAAAAAACCGCTTCAATAATAATTAAAAAATTCAAAATTAACAAACACAGACAAAAAAAGTTTCTGAACAAGCTATATCGTGTTAATATATAATATAATTTATAACAACTAAAGACTTCTACAAAAAATGAGCATAAAGACCGAAATAAACAATTGGGTTATTCATAAATTCGTTACAGGAAAAATAAATGTAATTAACATAAAAACGTATTTACTCAACATTCTGACGTGACCTGTTAAACACAGGCTCGTAAAATCCACTGACAGAAACGAATGAAAAATACGACCATTATGATTAATTATCGTCGCAGGCATGAAGACAGACATGTTGAATTGTAATTACACTAACACATACTATTCTCTATCATCTATTGTTGATTTTTGAATGTCCAGCCCCGAAATTAAAAATTATTACAAATAGAAAGTACATTCTTAACAGTTAAATAGGTTTAGTTATTAGTGCTGCAATAGTTACCACTGCTCCCAATTCCGAAATACAATTAAGTTGGTTGTTAGCATCTACATTTTGCTAGTGTTACGGATCACGTCACGGTTTCAGTCTACAGTAGGAACTTTAGTTACCGATTTTACTTTTGACAAACTAACCGTTAGACTTTGAGTGGAAATACTTAAATTTCGGATTTAGAATAGAATCATCACAAAAACAACCATTGCGTTTATCTGTAAGTTAAAAATAGTAATATCAACACAAAATTTTGGCATAATAACTCCCTAATCATTTCAAAACTTTTATTTATTTTCTTAATTTCTGTAGCACGACGGTTAGAGATTAGGATGAATAAATGGACCAGACTTGACTTATTTTTAGAAACTCGTCTGCGTACAAGAATTCGCCGTACAAGATGCAATTCATTCATGATTTAACTAAATACCTATTTTTATTTTTACCGACACTACAGTCGACAGTTTATATTACCAAACATGCTATTCCGTTAGCAATGTTTTTGTAAATTGTCTCGTTTAAAAACTAAGCGTTAACAACAAAATGCAGATATTCTTCCTATTTTACTGGCTTAAATTTTGATTTTTAATTTTTAATGCTTTCATCAGAAGCTTGCACCTAGAAGTTTTAACGTTAACTCAAAACAGATACATATTATACACTAACTAGTAGGATTAATCTGGAAGTGCAGAACAGGAGACAGAAAAAAAACCAATTTAATTAAAAAATTCTCTTTAGGTATCGGCAGTTTAAATATCAGCGGTATTTGTTTTACCTTAGGTCTGCTGGATTGTTTTTAACTTTGAATTTGTAACTTCAGTTCATTTGTGCACGTAGCCTGCGTGTGGACAGTTCTAGTGTCTAGCCTTTACTTCTACCAAGTCGATGTATTAGCATGTATCAGATCATTAGATCATATTAGTATGTTCATGCAATGCAGTGGGATACGTCAGATCATCAGATCATAAAAGTATATACATGCAATGCAGTGGGATACGTCAGATCATCAGATCATAAAATCATGTACATGCAATGTAGTGGGATACGTCAGATCATCAGATCATAAAAGTATGTACATGCAATGCAGTGGGATACGTCAGATCATCAGATCATAAAATCATGTACATGCAATGTAGTGGGATACGTCAGATCATCAGATCATAAAAGTATGTACATGCAATGCAGTGGGATACGTCAGATCATCAGATCATAAAAGTATGTACATGCAATGCAAGGGGATACGTCAGATCATCAGATCATAAAAGTATGTACATGCAATGTAGGGGGATACGTCAGATCATTATATCATCAGATCATGCAGCTATGTATATGCAATAGCTGAGAAATACGTCAGATCATTTTGTTGTGTAAAGTAAAGAAATTGCTGCGAAAATTCTCTGCGTGATCTGCCACTCTCTTTTTGAGCTATTTTTGTAAAATTAAATCAGATCATATCAGATCAGATCAGATCATGGTTTAGGTGTGCCCTACATATTACCTACATTTGAAATTACCCATTTTATTACCTAGATTTGGTATGTAATGCCGGGCATACCTACATTTGAAATTACCCATTTTATTACCTAGATTTGGTATGTAATGCCCATTCAGTCCCCAATGCTTTTCAGCTCAAGTCCAACAGACACAACACTTTCCCCGTCGTGATTTACCCGGCAACCCTTCCTAATTCTCTCGACATTTTGAGCGTTACCATAGTGCTCCAGTCCAAACAATGCGAACCCCATTTAGCTAAAATTCCATCAATTTTAAATATCATGCATCCACTCATCCCCATGAAATCATATTACATCACACTGCAATGCTTATTTTCTTAGCTAGATTATATTCCTAAAGGATGTAATGCGATGCGATATAAACCTGCATATCGCAAATATCGCAACAAATTTTTACCGCTCGAAACAAATCTCATTCGCATTGCACATTCAATCACATTTTCAAGCGCATTTACTCAGTTGTGCTGGTCATGCTGTCTACATTTCAAAGCATGACCATATTTTATGACATACATGATGTTAAACTATTGAGTTGGGTATATTTAAATGCGGAGTGGGTTGGTATCAGTATTGACGGCGGAAAGTTACACAATAGAGAGCATGAAATTTTCGATTCTCCATGCTAGTATTTATACTGGGAAATGAAAACTTTTCTTTATTTTAGTAGCATTGACTGTGGTTTAAAACTTTGTGGTACAGCACACTAAGCTAAGCGATTATTTAATAAACTCAAAAAAAATGGCTTACTTTAATCCAAAGGACTATTTCAAAGTTAAAGAATCTCATAAGACAAAGTCCATAATTTGGTCTAACTTTTTCATCAAAAAAGACAGGAGTAATAGTATCTGGTTAATTTCGTCGCATTTTCCCGCCGTTTCGGCGCCGCACGGCGGGTTGTGCGGTTTTTTTGGCTATAGCCGAAAAAACTGCACGGCACGTTGCGAATTTCGGCGGAAAACCCGCACGGACGGTTGCGAATTTTTTGCGAATTTTTTCGCGAATTTTTTGTTAACCTTAACTAGCCCATTAACCTAACCTAACCTAACCTAATCTGTGCGTTCGTACATATGTATAGTGGATATATAGTAGTGAGGATATATAGTGACGAGTGTTGCTAACCTAACCCAACCTAACCTAGTGGATGTATAGTAAGTATCGTTTTTGTAGCGTTGGCGGGGCAGGTTTCTTGCGTTGTTGCAAAATTTCCAGGCGGGTTGCGATTTTTTGTGCAAAGTTTTGCAAATTTTGGCGGGTAGCGAATTTGACGGATTCCGCACAGGCTGTCACTATTTTCCGCCAATCAATACTATATCCCGCCAATCAATACTATGTCCCGCCACTGCAGGTTGTCGTGTATTCTGCCAATCAATACTATGTCCCGCCACTGCAGGTTGTCGTGTATTCTGCCAATCAATACTATATCCCGCCAGTGCAGGCTGTTGTTTATCCCGCCAATCAATGCTATGTCCCCGCCACGGTATTGATTATCCTGAGAGCTCTGCCGGCGGGTTGTCTCATATATATGTATATTAGATATATAATGCTATATAGTAGTTGCATTCCTGGCGGGTTTTTTTCCGCCGCAATAGCTCCGCCCTCTTGCGTCGCATTGCCCCGCCGCAACCCCTGCATTTCTCTATAGCCTTGTCTTTATGCTATTTCCCGCCATTGTGTCTGCTATTTCCCGCCAATGCATCTAATGCTATGTCCCCGCCACTGCAGGTTGTTGTTTATCTCGCTGCTCCCGCCTTACCTTTTGACGCCCTAAGCTCGAGCTGAGGGGAGCTGCCTCTGCATGAAGCCCTCGAGTGTCCTGGGGCTGCCACTGCCCTGGGGCCGCCACTGCGCTGGGGACGCCAGTGCCCTGGGGAACGCCACTGCCCAGGGGCCGCCACTGCCATGCGGTTCCCTGCCGTGCCCTGCGGTCGACATGATGTCCTGGGATCGCCACTACCCTATGTCAGCCATTGTGAGCTATGTCCGTCATTATCCTTTATTTGATGTCCGACACTGGCTTTGTTCACTATGTCTGCCATATGTAAGCTATTTCTGCCATGTCTGGTGTTGGTTCTGGTATGACATTGATCCTGCAAAAAATAATATAAATAGTGCTTTCTTTTACTCTTACTGCTCATTTAGTGATCAACCCTCAAGGTGAACACATCTTTCATCATGGATGTCAACAGTATTTTTGAGGAGAAACCAACCGTTTACAAATCGTCTAAACAGGCATTGAGTTCAAAGTTGAATTCAGTAGAGTTACTGCCTACTAATATAAGTGAACTTACAACTACTAACTATATCCAATGCTCTTTACTAAGTACTAAGGATGAGTACAACCCACTTGCGTTTAGATGAATATATATGATAACTACGGTACGCTGCAAGATTCTTTGCTAAGTTTAGACGTACAAATTGTCAAGCAAGACGGTAACAAATGCAAAGCAACTGATGTTGTGGCTGCAACCAACTTGTTTTTCAATGCACTGTTTTCAAATCTGCAATTGTATTTGAACGGACAGCTAGTACTGCATACATCTAATTTTTATCAATGGTTAGCCTACTTGCAAAGAGCTTTTGGAACATGTCAACTTGAAAAAGATGGAAACTTGAAAGATGAGATGTGGTATCCAAATACTACGCCTAATACGTTTGCAGTCACTGGCGCTGGATTCAATGCAAGATATCAATTGACACAAAATTTTACACAATTCTATTTACTTGGATCTTTGCTTGGAAACTTTTTCAACCAGAACAGATATATTCCAAGTGGAACAGAATGTCAAATTGTCTTGAAACGAAGCAATCCATACTTGTACTTGAATTGCGCACAAAACGACAAAGCTGGATTTTCTGGTTGTCCGTATAAAGCAAAAGTTACAAATGCTGTTTTTTATGCTGCTCAGATGACAGTTTTGCAAGATGTTTTGAATTTACATCGACAGCAGTTATCAAACAATGATACATTTAAATATGTAACAAGCAAAGTTTAAATGAAAGCTATTTCAGTACAAAAAAGAATGACATCAGTAACATCTGGCGGAATTGTCATTGGAAAAATACCCAAACTGATGGTATTCTGCATGTTAGATTCTGAAGCTTTCAATGGAAATATGACAAAATCAGCATTTAATTTTGAAAAATTCGATATAGGTGAGCTAAATGTCACTTGAAATGGAGAAAATCGAATTATTCCATACAGTTTTAAAGGTGATGACGCGAGGGCTAGTGACAACTTTTTACTTGCTCTAAAAACGTTGCGGAAGACGGCCCCATTTAGAACGATAGGAAATGGAATCTTGAGAGATAATTATCTCAATGGTAAAGTTTAAAAACACGATATTTACTAAGCATAACTAGCGCACCCGCAGCCTACCCGTAGTCGAGCTTATCTAGTATAGCATAGCTATATAATTTGTGTGTTTGTACTTGACAGGTAATGTATTCACTGCTGTGGAACTTTTGCCAAACTTTAAAAATGCCCTGTCTGTAAATCAAAAAGGTCAAGTAAAAATTGGATTGAAATTCAAAAAACCATCAGACAAAGCCATAACCGTACTCGTCTATTGCTTGTAACAAGGAGTATTTGAACTGGATGGAAACAAACAAATACATTTCGAGCATTCCATGGATTAGATATAAACACATATTATCCAGACAACAATAACCTAAACTTAAGTCTACTCTATGAATTTTACACATAAGACAAATAATACGTTTTTAAAATACATAAAAAACACTTGGTTAAATAAAAGTAGTAACAAAACAATTTAAATATAATTAAGTTTGAACAAAGTTTTAACAAAAACGTAGTTTTTAAAACAAAATAGTTTGTAGACAAATAATATAGTAAACCATTACAACAAATTGAGGTTGTAAAACATTTTGTTAACAAAAAAGTATAAAAGTAAACAAAACTTAATTTAGTTTGTAAAAAACTATTTTAGTTTGTAGAACATAATAACTTTCTAAAACCAAGTAAAAATTATTTAGTTTGTAAAAAAAAGAATTTGTAAAAAGAAAATTTGTAAAAATTTGTAAAAAAACTATTTATAAACATTTGTAAAAAACTATTTATAAACATTTGTAAAAAAAATATTTAAGTTTGTAAAACATAATAACTTTTTAAAACCAAGTAAAGATTATTTAGTTTGTAAAAAAATAATCTGTAAAAAAATAATTTGTTAACATTTATAAAAAAATATTTTGTTTGTAAACATTATAGAAAACTCAAGTTTAAAAAACAATTCAAACCAATAATAAAAAAATTATTTGTAAACATTTTAAAATATAGGATTAAAAATATTTTCAAAAATTGTAAAACAAAATTTTAAAACTGTAATAAAAAAAACAATTGGCATTTTTTAACATAAAATGACGGGTTTATTTTAAAAATAAAACATTTTTGTGCATTGCTCACATTTAAAAAATAAAAATCATGCAATTCAAAAGGCAAACGATTCTCTAAAGGATTAGCACGCGCGACAGACTCCTCTAGGGCAGCGGCAGACCCCCAAACGGCAGGTCTATGATTTTTAAAGAAAATGCAAGAATTTTGTACAGATTTCCTGATAAAAACCTAAATTTACTATTGATTTTCAGAGAAAATGCAAGAATTTTGTATAGATTTCTAGATAAAAACCTAAATTTACCATTGATTTCTAGAGAAAATGCAAGCATTTTGTATAGATTCTAGATAATAACTAAATGTACCATTGATTTTGAAAAAAAATGCAAAAATTTTGTAATAATTCATGCAGAAAATGCAGAATGTTGTATTGATTTCCAGATAAGACCTATTTTTTTTATATTTATTGAAATTAAACTTTCGGACATCAAATAAGGGATAATGACGGACATAGCTCACAATGGCTGACATAGGGTAGTAGCGATCCCAGGACATCATGGCGACCGCAGGGCACGGCAGGGAACCGCATGGCAGTGGCGGCCCCTAGGCAGTGGCGTTTCCCAGGGCACTGGCGTCCCCAGGGCACTGGCGTCCCTAGGGAAGTGGTAGCCCTAGGGCAGTAGCGGCCCCAGGACACTGGAGGGCTTTCCGCAGAAGCAGCTCCCCTCAGCTCGAGCTTAGGGCGTCAAAAGATATGGCGGGAGCAGCGAGATAAATGACAACCTGAAGTGGCAGGGACATAGTATTAGATTCATTGGCGGGAAATAGCAGACATAATGGCGGGAAATAGCATAAAGGCAAGGCTATAGAGAAATGCCGGGGTTGCGGCGGGGCAATGCGACGCAAGAGGGCGGAGCTATTGCGGCGGGAAAAAACCTGCCAGAAATGCAACTACTATATAGCATTATATATCTAATATACATATATATGAGACAACCCGCCGGCAGAGCTCTCAGGATAATAAATACCGTGGCGGGGACATAGCATTGATTGGCGGGATAAACAACAGCCTGCACTGGCGGGATATAGTATTGATTGGCAGAATACACGACAACCTGCAGTGGCGGAACATAGTATTGATTGGCAGAATACACGACAACCTGCATGGGGCGGTATATAGTATGGATTGGCGGGATATAGTATTGATTGGCGGAAAATAGCGACAGCCTGTGCGGAATCCGTCAAATTCGCTACCCGCCAAAATTTGCAAAACTTTGCACAAAAATTCGCAACCCGCCTGGAAATTTTGCAACAACGCAAGAAACCTGCCCCGCCAACGCTACAAAAACGATACTCACTATACATCCACTAGGTTAGGTTAGGTTAGGTTAGGTTAGCAACACTCGCCACCATATATTCTCACCACTATATATCCACTATACATATGTACGAACGCACAGATTAGGTTAGGATAGGTTAGGTTAATGGGCTAGTTTAGGTTAACAAAAAATTCGCGAAAAAATTCGCAAAAAATTTGCAACCGTCCGTGCGGGTTTTCCGCCGAAATTCGCAACGTGCCGTGCAGTTTTTTCGGCTATAGCCGAAAATACCGCACAACCCGCCGCGCGGCGCCGAAATGGCGGGAAAATGCGACGAAATTAATCAGATACTACTACTGACAGGCTTATAGTGTGGTGTCAACTTTGTAAGGGTATGCCACCTGTTCTAATACCTCGCACAGGAAGAAATACAACCGGATGTCTCATTCACCAAAAGTTCGTTTAATTATCAAATTGATAAATGTTGTTAGAAAAACGATGCGATAATCTGCGATATTTGCGATATTTATTTTAATGCGATATTGCATTCTCTATATATGCCACTTTGTTCCTACATCCCAGTTCATACCATCGTTTACTTTTACCTCTAATACAACTCTCACACATTGCAAGTAGTCGCGTTACAGTAATTTATGATAAAAATTTGTTTTTTGTAACTTAGCTGAAGTTGTAGTAAGTAATTTCGATTAAAATCTTTGCAATGCTCGGATATTTCACAGTTATTGATTGTGTAATTTATTATTTATTTGTAAATATATGATTAAAAATAGACGTGTACGCCTATATTATATTCACTTTAGTATTTAAAGTGATGTCATATGAATTCCATCTTGAATAAATGTTTCTTGAGTTACTTTAGACACATCAGAAAGGCCAGATCTTGATGTTAATGGTCTGGACTCATTAGCTACCACCGGATTTTCGTCATCATCTGAGTCGTGTTTAATTTTTTGTACAGTCAGCTCATTGACTTTGATTGGAATGGAAGTTTTCCGACAATGATCCCTTGTACTCATTTTGTTGTGGCGAGGAAATATTGAATTTTCATTGTGTAGCACTGCATTCACATCCTGAAATCAATATTAAAATTAAATTAAATAAACAGAAATCAAACTACCCTGTTCACTGCCACAAATGACATAAAGCCAATCAGCG
Source organism: Dicyrtomina minuta (assembly GCA_949802685.1). Classification (NCBI taxonomy): domain Eukaryota; kingdom Metazoa; phylum Arthropoda; class Collembola; order Symphypleona; family Dicyrtomidae; genus Dicyrtomina; species Dicyrtomina minuta. The sequence continues at coordinate 43,846,528 of OX461809.1, read as the reverse complement.
GTCTCATCAATCCAACTGGCGGATAATTATTCATAAATTAACTGGCGGGAAGGGGAATTACATTAATTCTAATCGGAATTATTGTCTGGACTGTTGTCAGTTGCAAAAATAGTTTGTATATTCCCACGTTTTGAGCAATGCTACCAATGTAAAGCAATAATTTGTATCATCGCAGCTTTTCTATCAATTAAAATCAATAATTTGAATGTCGAACTGTTGAAGTTCTGAGTTCCATGCAACTGCTCCTCTCCGTTCCTCTGCCGTTTCAACGGCTTCGGTTAAAATCGTCACCTGTGGCTCAACCAGTGAAGGATGGCATAGGTGTTTGCTACGTTCAGCCTTCAATTATCATCTCAGCAATCGTTACCCAAAGGCAGCGTCGCTACTGATCAAATCTTCAAAATCTTTTTCAAATCTTGAAAAAATATATTTTGCTGCTTATATTGTTACATTTAAATACAAGGAGTGAAATAAAAAGTCATCATATGCATTTACTGCCTTTCTTAATAGATATACTTGTACGCATGTCTCGGCATTGCAGCTGAGAACACCATAATTGAATTTCCACTTGCAGCCCAGTCTGTACGTCCCCGACGCCCCTCGCCGTATTTGGCGACCGTGTGCCCGAAGTAGATGCTGAGCTTCAGCAAACATTGGCTTCAACAAAGGAGCAAGATAACTTGACTAACGCTAAAATATGATCTACGAAGCAAACGTATTTCGTTGGACGGTGATGGTTATTACTAAATTTAAATTTCGCAACTCTTTTTCTATGAACTTCTTAATTTGAATAAAATTACTAAGTGCGACTTGACTTGTAGTGTCCTTACTACGAAATGAAAGACAGACAAACCCATTTCAATACATGCTTAAGCTCTGGACAAGGGTGGTGCTAAACAGCTGATAATTTGGTTCACATAAATTATGTACCATCTCTGACACAGACATTAGCACACGGGGCAAGGGGGAAGGCAATAAACCCCCTTGAATAACGGATTTACCATGTTTATGCAACTACAAGTAACCCGGCCCGTCCTGCGGACGGAACTATTCCTTGCCTAGCAAAGTAATCGCAGGAGCATAAACTATTGTTTAGTTATAACCTGATTATTACAACAAACTAACACTTTTCCTGACTTAATGTTAGTTGAGACATAATTGAATGCCAAACTTTTGAATTTGCAATATAGATATTAGCAACGTATTATGAGTAACACCTTACGAGTAATAAATCCACGATTTAAGCGTCGTCGAAAAAAAAGTACTCATTCTCACAGCTTAAAACCAGTTGGCCCATAAATGATGCCACGAAAAATATCCCTCATTTTTGACCCACCAACCCCTGTATCATCACTTTTACAACCTAACAATTTAACATGGCATGTCATCCATATCCAGCTATGTAGAACCAAAGACCCTACCGATGACCTCATTTATAAGCGATTTATAATCTAACTATGTTATCTGGACATGTTGTCTGCGTGCATTGCGTTGGTAAATTTCTGACCACTCGCACTCCCACTCCATCACTATACTCTTACCTCCTCCCCTCCTGTCTCCGTCTCCTTCACTCCTTCCCACACACATACTACAGAAATGCACAGTACAGATATTCGATGGCTTCTAATAATCCGCGGGCAGATTTGATTTTACCATTTTGATTTACAGATCGAATTCGAATCAATACAGCATTCAGCACCTTAAAATAGCACAATATACTGGAGACTCCAGAACAGCCAGAATTCATTTTAGATTTCATATTAAATTCCACGCTCGTTCAAAAGTTGACAGCCATCAGCCTATCTGATGTGCCGGCAAGTACATGTAGAGTACGACGAGGTGCCCTTGAAGTCAATTGATTTCTTATTTGGTCTCTTATTTTATTTATTTGTGATCCCATATAAAAGACAATAGATTATAGTGTAGGTTAGTGGCTTATTTCCTAATTGTGTTTGTAAAGCCAAGCAATTGCACACTAAAAGTTACACTTTAGTTCGCCTTATTCATGTGCTCGGTTTTTACAAACCTATGAACAGTCACTCCAACAACTTAAGCACTCATCACACATCTGTATTATTTACACATAATACGCAATATAGTGTTGTTTGGTAATACACAGTATTATCAGGTATGGCAAGCTTAAGCCTAATCTGAATGTAAAAGCTGAATTAAGCCAAAATTTTTGTTGAGGTATATCGGAATCGGAATCCGAAAATAACAAAATCTGTAAGCTTAATCTAAATCCAAATCCCAATTTTCACAAAGAGCTAAATCCGTAAGCTGTATTTTAATGGCTTTTGCTTTCGGCTTTTTGCGGGCCTTTTAGTTTTTAGTTCCAACACGTTTTACCACATATTTTCAGGGAGCTAACACAAACGGCGCTATTTAAATCCTTGATTTTTAACGCTAACCCACCGGCAGTGTTATTTATTTACACATTGCGTAAATTGGTATCTTTAGCAAAAGAAGTCCTAATTTGATCATCTTATCACTAAATATAACTGATGGCGCCATTTGTGTTTCTTTGTTTGTATGGACTTAAAACATTACAAAGGGATTGGGTAGTTTAACAAAGGTAAGCAGCAGTTTTGAACATAGCAGTACTTTTCTGTCCTATTCTAAGTATAAAAATTAAAAGTGATAGGCATTTCAGGCAGTTCTGACAGTTTAAGCAATAAATTAAGTTATCTATTGTTTTGAATACTTCTCATATTATATTTATTGCATTCGACTTTCCCATATTCACTTCGCAAATAATAATACTTTTTCATCATGCTGCTTGGTATGTATCGTAAGTCATGATTAGCAAGTGCCAACAATAACATGGCTTCAGAAGGTAGTACAGGTACTAATCAAGTTCATAGAAGTAAACTAGCATCAATAAATTTTTTAATTATAACTGCGCTGTGAAATAAGTGAAGCTTCTAAAAAGATTAACTTCGCCGCCTACATCGCAACTTTTAACTTTACTGACTAGAAAAAATTATCTTGCTCGAACTCTTAAGAAATAGGCTTAGTAACACGTATTTGGTTTAGCTGTAATGAGCTGCTTGATTAATTTTTCTCTCACTGAAAAAGTAGCTCACATCGTCGTACCATTACCTAAGCGTTTTTTATTCCGAGCTTAAGCATCTATTTTAATGGTCATATCTGCGTGTTGGTCGCACGCTACAGGTCAAACTGTCTACTCGAAATTTTTAAACTACTTTTTAACAACCACAAATGGGAGCAGGCAGGTATGCACTGTTTTATGACTTTGCTCTAGGAGACCATTTGTTTTACAATTAACTGTAATTAGACTCATGCCAAAACGCATGCAGATCAACAAAAACAAAAACAAGCAAAGGGTTTTACTCTTTCTTTAGCACTATCAAAACTAGTACGATGCCCACTTGTATTATGTACCCTTTCAAATAGTATCAGTAAAACTCATACCAGCGCGACTTCTACTAAGCTCATTTACTCGTATATAGCTTTTACCAAGCCCAGTTGTACTTGCCCGACATTTACACTGCAGACTTGTTTCACCAAAAGTCCTGCTGGACCAATTCGTACCTGCGCTGTTCTTTTCAAGCCCACTTGTACCTGTACCGTTTGTACCTCGCTTATTCTTGCCAGCATGGTTCGTACCTAGCAAACCTTTTTTTAAACGCCTGCGGCCGCTGCGACATAATTATGATAAAATTACTACAAAAGCATTGTTTTGCAGTGATTAAACATATTCGTTGTAAAATAAGCATCCACATCAGGGCAATAAGGAACACATCTAGCACAAAGCGCCGGATTTATATTTTCAAAGTATCAAACTTTTAATACAAGATTTATAAGCCATATAATATAAGCCATATAAGCCAATTTTTAGCGTATACCAGAATATAGCAAAACAGACCATAAAATGTAAATCGATTCAAGTGTTTGCAGCGTATTAAACATGTCAACATTTTACGATTTCTTTTAAATGGCACAGTAGCCTATAAACAGTGGCATCCTGGCAATATTCTTAAAACCTGCTTTAGAATATTGTATGTCCATAGTAAGTTACTAGTGATAAATATTACTAATATACCACGTCGCCATCTAGTGCATATTTCAATTTTTATTTAAGAGAAAAAGACTCAGCAACTCCTTCAACCTTATCAGGACAAATCAAAAATATTTTTCTAAACATACAACCCTCCCTACAAGACGATGGTGTGTTTTCCCTCCCTCCCCCCCACAAGACGATGGTGTGTCTTCCCCTCCCCCCTCCCCACAAGACGATGATGTCTTCCTCTCCCTCCCTCCCCACAAGACGATGGTGTGTCTTCCCCTCTCTCCCTCCCCACAAGACGATGGTGTGTCTTCCCCTCTCTCCCTCCCCACAAGACGATGGTGTGTCTTCCCCTCTCTCCCTCCCCACAAGACGATGGTGTGTCTTCCCCTCTCTCCCTCCCCACAAGACGATGGTGTGTCTTCCCATCTCTCCCTCCCCACAAGACGATGGTGTGTCTTCTCCTCCCTCCCCACAAGACGATGGTGTGTCTTCCCCTCCCTCCCTCCCCACAAGGCGATGGTGTGTCTTTCAGGAGTTAGAAAAACGGAACAGCAAATCTGTTGAAATCTACTGTAAACCTGTTAAAGTATTTATGCCACTGTATATTTAGCTAAATTAGTAATCCTAAATATATTGTGTCAATTCAGTGGTTAAAGCTGGAAGGCATCTACAAGCTTAGAAAAAAATAAGCGAATTTACTACATAGGAATTAATTTGTAACTCACTGATGTTACTCCGACATCAAAATACAATCAGTCATCATTAGTCTACATGAATTTCAGTTACTAATTTACCTATACATGTGTTATAATAAGCACACAAAAATCGCAGTTGGATCAGCAACTAGTTATCGTAAGAGCACCAGCACACAGGTTGGTCTGGCGGTTAGTCAGTGGGTTGATTCCTGCTGGTTAAGCAACAGCCCAAGCGCATTCTGAAATGGATGGGTGACCTGTGCTTGGTAATCCTGCAAGACTCGGTGATATGTACGTTGCAGGTCCTAGAGAGATTGTGTATAAATGTTATTTCTCTGGGCTTTCTAGAGTTCTATATTTCTGAGTTTCTATGGTTCACTGGGTGGCATAGTTGGATTTAAATTTCCAGTGTTTCTTGAGTGGTACTTTAAGTGAATGAGATTTAATCCTAGAACTAGCCACTCGAACCTTTGGGATAAATAGAAATTTGTTCTCTAGAAAAAGGGCTCTAGTCCTCAAATTGTGGAGGAACCACGTGTCTCAGTGAAATAATAGTGAAAACTGGGCTTACAAGAGATGAAATCTCAAATCCTTAGGGATTCTACCCAGATACGAAATATTATTATTATCGTGTTGAGCTCTCTTATGAATTGAAAAATAAAATATCAAAAGTGCACTCGAACTCTCAACTTTTGGCATTTCGACGGTCTATTAACCGCCCGACTGAGATAACTCATTTAACAGTAGATCATTTTATAGCATGAGCATGAGTAAAGCGTTGTCACTGTTTACAAAAGAGTTGGATACCGTTGCCAATTAATTGTGCATCCTTATCCTTGGAAGTTGTTAACCATGTCTTTAGCGTAATGGTTGGTTTAGTTTCGAAGCATATGTAGCATAGTAGCATCTTAAAACCAACGTTCTTAACTGTGAAACACATAAATAACCTTCGAAAAAATACGAGTAACAGAAAAACAATTGCATGTTGTACCCTTGAAGACTATGAATAACCTACCACCACTGTGTGATTAGGTAGTTCCTTTTAAAGTTATAACTGCCCCTCCAACGTGTATAACTTGCCCTCTCAAAACCCATAAATAACCTCACATACATGCTTAATTTGTCCACTTAAAACTCATAAATAACCCGTCAGCATAAATGTTTAATTTGCAACATTAGTGACCATCAATATCCTGCTACAACAATACGTTTAACTTGTCCTTAGAAATCAGTAACTACCCCAACAGCACAAACCAAATTTACTGCGCAAAAAGTGTAGAAATGTGCAGCAAATACAAAATCTACGAGTAAGCTGTCAAGCCAAGTAACTCCTTTAAACTGATTTGTTAACTCTTTCGCAATTGGTTACTCGCCTTGACAGCTTACTAGTAGATTTTCTATTTGCATTTCTATACTTCTTGCGCAGTAAATTTATTTTGTGCTGTTGGGGTACTTACCGATTTCTAAGGAAAAGTTAAACTTATTGTTGTAGCAGGTTATTGTTGGTATTAATGTTACAAACTAAACATTTATGCTGGCGGGTTATTTATGGGTTTTAAGTGGAGAAATTAGGCATGTAGGTGAGGTTATTTATGGGTTTTGATCGGGCAAGTTATACACGTTGGGAGGGGGGCAGTTATAACTTTTAAGGGGACTAATCACACAAGTGCACTGTGGGACCAGCATATAGTGAGGTTTTCTCATAAGGGCAAAATCCGACTTTCAAAAACCTTACTTTTTAATTTTTTAAATTAAATTTTGCTTTATTACGTAGATTGTAACCGTTTTTCAGAAATCTGATTGAACTGTAACCGTGTAAAATAAAATGCGAAAGCTGGCATGTCAGTTAAAAGCGCAATGTTAGTAAATGGCCAATTTTAAATTTCTCATAACTAACAGGATTGCATTAGCGATTTGTGCTAAATTATAGCCCTGAGTCTTAGCTACAGTTTTACAAAAATTACGTGCGACGGGTGCGGCAAGCATATTAAACTTAATTGTCATAACTCACAAGGGAAAACCCGTAAGTAGTCACTTACATTAATGTTGCTGCTGAAAGCAGCTTTTTGCTTTATGAAGTCAATTTATGAGGTGCTTTAGTTCAATTTTATTCCGTTGCGACAATTAGGGAGGCACCCTCCACTCAAACCCCCTCCCCCACTAGACAGAAATGTGTCTAATTCTACTATTTCCAGTCTGTATTAATGTTAGGTCTAATAGGCATATACATGAACATTTGTATAACCTATAGGTTTCTAATTATATACTGACACTCTGTTTAATATAATTAAGCATTGGTTTCTTCTGATTAGTTAAGTACTAGCTTCCGTATAATTAATTAAGAAGTGACATCTGTCTAATTAGCTTCCGTATTATTAATTAGGAAGTGACTTCCGTGTAGTTAATTAAGAATAATTACGTTACTCACTGTGGTATTTCTTACATATTTATTACTCACTACGGTATTTCTTACACGTTTATTAATCAATATGATATTTCTTACATGTTCACTTACTCATGTATTTCCTAGAAATTAATTAATTGTATAACTTAATTACCTATTAGTCATAAATTAAGTTACTAATAATAAACGTTATCAATGTATTTCCTATAACGTAATTAACTATTTGTCATAAATTAATTCACTGTTAATTAGTATTATCAATGTATTTCCTAGCACGTTGCTGAGTATATAAGCTTAAACCAGTTTGAAATAAATCATGCACTCCTCACTTACACTGCATCAACTAAACAGTCTCCAGAACACGAAGTAACCACTTATTTAGCATTGTACCGCTTGTACCTTGCAGTTACATTACTCAAACTAATACACACTATACATAGTTACGCCACTATCCGTAACTATATTGGCTCCCCGAACGATCCTTCGTTACCCGGTTTTCGGTTTTTTCGTGTTTTTTTTGTTTTTTGGGGGTAGAAGACTGCTCGTGCGTTCTAACGGCTCCAGCGATCTTTCCATCTATCTCTACTCCGCTCTACGTACCAGACTACCTTTTTCAACTGGACCAGGCTGATTCTACCCGTTTACTTCGAGTCGACGCGTCGTGGACATCGTGGGATTGACATTCTGGCTTCGACTACTCTGGCTTGTTCTGTGTCACGTACAGCACACTATCTAACACTTTTCCTGATCAGTCTAGGACCATTTGCCTATCAGGGCAACACCAGGTTCGTACACAAATACGACTTATAAAGAGTTACGGTACCCTATTAACGTACACTTGCCTTCACACTATCCCCCCCCCATTACTTTCGTGTCCATCACCTACCCCACCATGATGGATCATGCAACCAGGAGATGAACCCACGCCTCCTCAGATACGGCTCTTACGTAGCAATAACCCCAAGGATCACGAACGATCACCTCAAGTGGCCCCAGCCCCATTAGAATATAAACCCAGAGGTCGTAAGAAACAACCGACATCTGAGTCCGGACAACTTTTACCAGGCTTTAAAGACAGCCTAAACACCTCTTCCTCAAGTCGTCGAGGGACGTCACAAGCATCAAAGGAAAAGGCTGCTGCCCGCAGACAACGCAATCTTGAACAATTTCATCAAATCGTCTCTGAAATCCATCAAAGACGCAACCTTAACTTTGTTGTAACACCTTATCAGCTCCTTAATAGATTTGAATTTCAAATAGCTACAGCATTCAATGAACAATACGCTAATGCACAACTTGAAGACGCTAAATATCAGTACCTAGAATTCCGAGAACGGCAGATTGCTAAATCGCTTACATTACCAGCTCACCCACTAGTTGGCTCTTCTACGTCGTCACCTGTTCGAGCGCAAGCCACATCCTCACGGCCATCTACTTCAGCCAAAACATCGTTTTACAGTAACGATACCACAGCACTAAAACCACAACGAACCAGCACACCAAAAAAGGATTCTGGGTATCAGTCTAGATTTACACTAGCCGAGCTACCTGACTACAGTAACAGCTCTGAGTCATCTAATACCGAAGACGACGAAGACACTCTAGAAGATATTGACGTTGCCGACATCACTATAATCGACACAACCAATCACACAAACACTAACACTACTCAACAACAGACCTCAGGTAATCCAGGCGACCCAGATTCGGATCCTGCAGACTCTGACGACGAAGCGGAACAACCAAACCCGGACAGACACGAAGACAGACAACCGTCAGACGACGTGCCATCAACACCAGACAACCAACAAAACAGTACAGAAAACGGCAACACTCCAGGCCCGCCAGCGCCGCCGCCACCACCAGGTCCTACGGCTCCACCTACGCCTCCTCCTCCACTGACGGATATAACAATGGCTAAAGAACTTCACCTAGCCACCCACAATGCATTGGAAACACGAATTGCGGTAATCCAATCACGCGTGACAGCACACTACGCTGATCCTCCTACTCTTCTAACGGCTGTTGACGTTGCGCTCTACATTGAAGACCTCAAAACAATAGGACCAGAAATCTCTAATCAAATGACAAATTGCTATAAATTGTTCAAAAACATTCCGGCCACACATAGCGTAGATGAAGATCTTCAACTCACAAGAGCCCTTAACACTCAAACAGATTTAGATGACGCATACAATAAAGTTCGGGTTGAACTGGTTACACTATCTCATAAGCTCCAGTCAGCAACTTTGGTTACTCAATTGCAAACACCAAAACTCAGTCTTCCTACGTTTTCAGGCCTACACAATGAGTGGGCCGCATTCAAAGGTCAATTCACAGCACTGGTAATCTCCTCCACACATTACGCTACAGTGGACAAGTTACGACTTCTACTTGACGCTCTTAAAGATAGCACAGCAATTGAAAACATTTCAGATCATCAGATAACTGAGGGAAACTGGGAAATTGCATGGACCCGGATGGAAACAAGATACAACTCTCCAAGGGAGCAAGCAGCATTGTCAATAAAACCATTACTTGAGCTGCCGGCAATGATGTCACAGTCAGAAAGCGGACTTCACAAACTAGTTAACGTAGTTCGTACGACACGAGCTCAATTAGTGCAAATCAACTTGGGCAATGTTAATGAAGCAGAGGTACTCTACGTTCACTTTATCATGGCCCGCCTGGATAGCCGCACTATTTCGGAATTCAACCAAAGTCTCCCAGATAATTCAATTCCAACTTTAGAGACTTGTATTCAATTTTTATTAAAAATTGCAAAAAACATAGGCATGACACAAGAAATCAAAATCAATAGCTCTATAGCACCACCTGTACACCATTTTCATAGCTCTAGAGAGAATTGTCTAGGCAACACAATGTACTCTGACGATTACAATTCTGGTGACTCTACAACCAGTTCTACATCCAGTGACACTATCACAAGCAACACTAACAGTGATTCTCCTAATAGTCACACTTCGAGTGAATCCAGTTGTGACGAAGAGGAAACCCAACCTTTAATTCAAAGTCCTCATTCAAATAGGTCTCACCAAAAACCCTATTCAACTAACCCTAATCGGCTTGTAATGCATGCCACAGTTGATTCTGCTGGAAACACTTCGTGTAACTCTACAGTACAGAATTCAGTCGTTTCTAGCCTTGAGAATAAAACAAAAAAACAACTTGTTCCACAAAAACATGCACAGTCTGTCCAAAAGCGCGAACCTCGACGCAAACGTAACTCAGAAAAACGTCAAATGTGTAAGGTTTGCGCAGCCATTGATCATCGCACCCGAGAATGTTCTCTTTTTCTCAACATGGACCATACACAACGCATTAGGTGGGTTGAAACGAGCAACAGATGCAAAAACTGCCTACTAGACCACTCAACCAAAGATTGCACTAGCGATAAAGGTTGTTCAGTCTGCCAAAAAAGACACCATACGCTCTTACACTTTCCAAAGCAACGCCATACAAACGTTTACTGACCTCAACGATGTTTATGTTTTGACTTGCATATTCTGTTACTTTGTTATGCACTTCTAATAACCCCGTGGTGCATTCGACACCTTGTTTTGTATTTGCTTCATTTTTAAAATGACTTTGCTGGCAAAATTATTTGATTTATATACCCTATATATATCAAGGGCGGGAGTATAGACAGAAATGTGTCTAATTCTACTATTTCCAGTCTGTATTAATGTTAGGTCTAATAGGCATATACATGCACATTTGTATAACCTATAGGTTTCTAATTATATACTGACACTCTGTTTAATATAATTAAGCATTGGTTTCTTCTGATTAGTTAAGTACTAGCTTCCGTATAATTAATTAAGAAGTGACATCTGTCTAATTAGCTTCCGTATTATTAATTAGGAAGTGACTTCCGTGTAGTTAATTAAGAATAATTACGTTACTCACTGTGGTATTTCTTACATATTTATTACTCACTACGGTATTTCTTACACGTTTATTAATCAATATGATATTTCTTACATGTTCACTTACTCATGTATTTCCTAGAAATTAATTAATTGTATAACTTAATTACCTATTAGTCATAAATTAAGTTACTAATAATAAACGTTATCAATGTATTTCCTATAACGTAATTAACTATTTGTCATAAATTAATTCACTGTTAATTAGTATTATCAATGTATTTCCTAGCACGTTGCTGAGTATATAAGCTTAAACCAGTTTGAAATAAATCATGCACTCCTCACTTACACTGCATCAACTAAACAGTCTCCAGAACACGAAGTAACCACTTATTTAGCATTGTACCGCTTGTACCTTGCAGTTACATTACTCACACTAATACACACTATACATAGTTACGCCACTATCCTGAACTACCCACCCAAGAAGAAGTCAAAATATATTCCTACCCCAATATTATTACCAAATATACCATTTTCGTGCTGATTATTCACGTCAATGGCATTCCTAAATTTATAATGCAAGCATTACAATAACGAACTTAAATGTCGCAACAAGTATTACTAAAGCATTGTTAACGCATGCGACAGCCTACACAAAATAATATAATTAAATGTATTGACGTTTGACCTCATAAAATTCTAAACTTGATGTCACATAACTTTGACACGTACACATAAATGATCAGCATAAAATACTGCTCATAGTATATAATTTTTTAATTGTGTGAATAACTCATGGTGACCCTCGACCTTTAAAAACTCCTAATGTGAAGGTCACATTACAATTATGTATACACAGAAATAAGTAGCACCTAAAACTCTACACTGTGCCTAATTTTTGTACATGTGTGCCAAAATAATTATCTTGACCTTTGACCTGCAAAAAATCCTAAAGCATAGGTTACATTTTGTTTATATATAAACAGAAATGATCGTCAACAAAAACTATATTGTACCTAATTTTTTAAATATGGCCAAAATAAATATCGTGACCTTTGACCTTTACAAAATCCTAAAGTGAAGGTCACATTATGCTTATATATAAACAATTAAACAAGGGCTTTAGCCCTTGTAGCCCTAACAGCAAACTTAGGCAGTTTGAATTTGCCGCCAAATCTTAATTGTCAATTTACAGCCTGTAAATTAGGGAGAGGCAGCCGTAAAAGGGTAAACTGTGTCGATTTTCATGCAAGCGTTTTTAAAATCTCAATAAAAAATGGATCAGGCCAAAATGCCTTTAGGTGGTTTTCAGTTTTTGAAAATTGAAAACCTTAACCTTCAAAATTTAATCGGTCGCTCAATGCTATGATAGACAAATTATACATCAAAATGACGAAAAAGTTGAGTAGAATCATATATGTCAAATGTGCGCGCAGACGCTTGAATTTCAATTTTAAAATCTTGCAATGGTAATCTTATGGGAAACCTCGGAATTGGGAATACTTGTTTCAGTGTAGTTTTTTCATGTAGCAAGCTTGACTTAATTAGGCTGACCATCCGTACTGGATTCCCCAGTACAGTACTGGTTTTGAGACTGAAGTACTGGGAAAAATACAAAACTCAACCAGTACAGTACATGTATTGGATTTTGAATTGTGTTACCAAAGTGTACTGGTTATGCATCAGAATGAGGATTGTTGTCTTTCTATTAAAATACCATGAGCACATCAAGCACCTGCATTAATCTGCAATTTAAAATTGTACGTTCCGCAAACCAAAACAAACTAGGAACTTCTGTGCGGGGGATGATTACAGTCCCAACCAAATGTCTCCTACATACGCTTCCACGATTCCTGTAGTCACAGGTTTGCGTCGATACGATTTTGTAGGGCATCTTGTTTTTTTAAAGTGACCCACCCTCAACTTGGATGACATTATTGGTGTCCGGTCCCAAAATGGCGTTATCGTAACGTAGAACGTACCTAGCTAGAAAAAAAGATAAGTGTGTACCCTAATGTGTATAAGCGTTTTTTTGGAGAGCAAAAAATGTTGAAAAAATGTTGAAAGTTGCTCCATTTAACCGCTAACTGCGGAAAACCTGTATTGCGATCTCAACCAAAAACTGTACACCACTGCGCGGGTGATTTTTCTAGCCTTTTAAAATTATTTGAAGAAAGTCAGTTAAAAACTGTGACCTGTAGCGTACGACCTACAGACAAAACCCTTTCAATAGATGCTGATGAGCTAAAGCTCAGCATCTAAAAGCATAAAAATATCACAGTAGCAACTGCCTTAGAGTTCTTAAATTATAACATCATAGAAATAAGACGTTTGGAGAGTCAAAATTAGCCTTCGCGGCTAACGAACGATTATTTAATATCACTGCTGAAATGCAGTGTTTGTTCTACTCACTGCATAATCAAATTTTAAAGCCCATTCATGATGGAAAGTATCAATAGTGCGTGTGCACAAACTAAGGCTGAAGCAATTATTTTCAACGTTTTAATTCCTAATTTAAAGTGCTAGGTTAGATTTACACTATAAACTATAATGCAAAAATGGAACGCGTGTTTAACTCCGACCTCACTAGTATACACTTAAACCAAAAAAGTTCTATCGAAAAAAATTCATTCGTCACCAAAATATAGTTCTCAACGATATTTTTAAGGATGTGTTTACTGTATTATTCTGTGTTTTTAATTATATTGCTGTAAAAAGCAATTAATAGAATGCTACCAGGGATTTAAAGCCTATAAAGGAGCACCCAAAATCGCCATAATTGGTACTACTTAATTGGGTCTACTCGGCCATGTTGATGTTGAGCCATGTTGAAGAATAATAGTCGTTATAGAATGGTTAAACTAATTACGGGGGGGGGGCATACGTTCAAAAATGTTAGGATTTTTTGATCACGTAATTTGTGGTCGACCCCTTATTAAGTATTTAGCATATTTTTATTTTAAAATTACTATTTTTTTACATGTACTGGATTTTCGTTTTTAAAAAATGGTCAGCCTGGACTTAATGGTAAAGTTGTAGTGCTTGAAAAGTAGTTTTACTGTTCAAAATATAGACGGTGTCAGTCCTTGGCTAATAATGTTTTCAGAAGCGGCAAAATTAGCCCGAATTGTATTCTTACTGGATACAATTCTTTAAAGTTAATTATAGTTACACAAATTAATTAATAAAATAGTTTTCAACTTTTGTGGAATTTGGTATTTTTAATTTAAATCGAGCTTCAAAATGACATATTGCATGTCCAATTTCGTTTACAATTGCAAAAGCTTCCTAAATTATGTAGATAGGTAGGAAAAATGATCGTCATCAAAAACTGTATATTGTACTTAATTTTTGAAAATATGTGCCAAAAAAATTTAGTGACCTTTGACCTGAATAAAGTCCTAAATTCAAAGTTCACATACCTTTTATACATAAGCAGAAATGATAAGCATCAAAAACTGTACATTGTAATTAAATTTTGTTTATTTTGGGTAACATTACAATATTGGTATATGTGACGGTTTCCTGGTGAGAAATTTACGTATGTATATAAATTCTCGTCTAAAGCAAGTGCAGCGGCACGTGGGAAAAACTCACCATTTGCTGGTCCCACAGTGAAGTGGTGGTAGGTTATTTATAGTCTTCAAGGGTACAACATGCAATTTCTTTTCTGCTACTCGTATTTTTTCGAGGGTTTCCCTCGTAAGGTTTTAATAATAAATATTAGTTCTCATCGATAATTTCTTTGTGCGCTGTTTTATTTGTGTAACACGCATCCGAGTTTGAAATTAAGCTTTCATGTTTAATTGGTTTTATTAAATTAACTTTGAGTCCTTCCAGAGATTTTACACGCGAAAAGGCTAAGTATATCTGGTCGCGTCCAAACATCTTCTCAGGGAGGTACGGTTTAACTTGATTAAAGGTTTGTCCTTGCGCACCCTTAATAGTTAGTGCAATCTCATCCTTACATCCGTGCACTTAAAAATACGATAGTCTCAATGCACGTAATGATGTTTATGTTAGATATTAGCTAGTTGTTTCCACAAAGCTTTATAGGGGGAGAGCATATAGAATGTAATACTTACAGTACAAATAATTTAGTTTGTTACCTAATCTTAAGTTATTATCGTATTTGTGACCGTTACTTCATACTATCACTAATAGTAATTTTTGTTACCTAATTCATTTGTTATTTTGTCTCACTCTGGCCAAGGTTCTACCAAATATTTGATAATTGTTCAACTATAATTATTCTGTGTTACCGATGGAAGAATGGCTGATAGGGGGTATGCACACTTTGACGGGGTCGTAAGTCCCGGTGCACCTTAACGTCCACCCTAACTGGACGTCCTCTGTGTAAATAAGAGGATGGGATGGTTCATTCCTAATTCGCTATGAAGACGTGTTTGATAGGTTGGTGGTAGTGTTGTAGTCGGTTCCAAGCATTGTAAGCCAAACGAGAACGAAATGAGGTCGTTCTCGTCTTTTTGATCGGTCTTTTTTTCGACGAAAAAAAGGCGCATATGAGCCCTCCAAGAAAAATAAAACGGACTCCTCGAGTTTTGGAGCTGTGTGGAGCTTGCTGGAGCCCATGCCTTCGACTATGAAATTTCCACTCCGCCTGCTTTCTGGGCCGACCCCCGACTATAGGAGCATGTTTTTTTGTCGACTGTACGCTGTACGCTGTGGAGTACTGTGGACGGTGTGGACTACCGTGGAGTACCTAAGTACCTTAAGTAGTACCTACCTACCGTATGCCGTATATATTATTATATTTATTACTAATGCTGTATGCTAATGCTTATCACTGCATATATATTAAATTACTATATAGGTCATAAGTATAAAGCATATGGCCAACGTTTAATAGAATTTAGTGTTACAACTCAACTACTCAACTAATAATAATAATTATATAAAATATTGCTGTATGTTAGAAATTTAATTGCGTATGCAACAATATTTTATTATTATATTCGAAATATATTATTATTATAAGTAAGTAGTAAAATACAGTATAACAACTCAAATCCACGTATGCTTTTTTGTGAGTTTTATCCTTGTATTATACATGTACTTATTTTTTGAATTAATTAAAAATAATAAATTCAAATTTTGCAACCTTACTGGCAATCTATGGTCGTACAAACTGAAAAACACTGCATGTGTGTGCATCTTACCGACACGTTTTGGTCAGGCACTCTACCAGAAACTGTCAATCATGCACCAAACTGACACTGCGCGGTCATGTTACCTAACTGACACTGCCCAGTGTTGCAACCCAACTGTGACGGCCCGTCGTGCAAACAAACTGACAATACTACTTGGTACTACATAACTGACACTGCCCGGGGTTGCAACCCAACTATGACAGCCCGTCGTGCAACTAAACTGACACTACTAGGTGTTGCAACCTAACTGACACTGCCCAGTCGTGCAACCTTACAGACAATACTCGGTAGTGAAACGTTACTGACACGGCTTTGTCACGAAACCGATCTTTTACTGCCCAGTCGTTCAATCCAACTGACACTGTGCGGTCATGTAACCTAACTGACACTGCCTGGTGTTGCAACCCAACTGTAACGGCCCGTCGTGCAACCAAACTGACACTACTAGG
The DNA here is from genome assembly GCA_949802685.1 of Dicyrtomina minuta. Lineage (NCBI taxonomy): Eukaryota > Metazoa > Arthropoda > Collembola > Symphypleona > Dicyrtomidae > Dicyrtomina > Dicyrtomina minuta. Next base: position 43,829,883 of record OX461809.1, on the reverse strand, counting down.
TGGTGCGACATAACTGACACTGCCCGGTGTTGCTTCCCAACTGTGACGGCCCGTCGAGAAACCAAACTGACACTACTAGGTAAGGCGACATAAATGATACTGCTTGGTGTTGCAACCCAAATGTGACGGCTCATCGTGCAACCAAATTGACACCACTAGGTGGTGCAACCTAACTGACACTGTCCGGTGTTGCAACCTAACTGTGACGGCCAGTCGTGCAATTAAACTGACACTACTAGGTGGTGCAACTTGACTGACACTGCCCAGTCGTGCAACATAACAGACAATACAAGGTGGTGAAACGTAGCCGACACCACGTTGTCAAAAAACATATCAGTAACTGCCCTGTCGTACAACTTAATTGACACTGCGCAGCCAATTTATACCGCCCGGTGTTGCAACCCAACTGGCATTGCATGGGGGTGCAATCTACCCAACATTGCTCGGTTGTGCAATTGATCTAACATTGCCTGGTGGTGCAACCCAAATGGCACTGTCCATTGCAACTAAAATTAATAATTAAATGTTAATTATACACTTTAAATAATCTTTTTGTTTATTTTCAGTGCAATGGATATATTTTATGTAGTTAACAACTGATGTGCCGTTTTGTGCTCTTTATTTCAATTTACAGCATTACCCTGTATCCACGTAAATTTATATCGTTTATTGAATATCTCAAGTATCTATTGAGAAT